>JAIRCJ010000132.1:0-221775 GCA_020883675.1 Bruguiera gymnorhiza | reverse complement strand
TGTAATATGATACTTTTCATTTTGAATATACTTGATGCTATCAATAATCTAAATATGTCTAATTGTTCTTCTTATATTTGTTGATTTTCTATGATTTGTGGTATGCTAAATTGGGACATATAAGTGATCCTTATGTTAGAAGATGAAACAGTTTGGTTTGATCAAGATTTAAATGGTGATATGAGTAAGTGTACGGTATGTCTTAAGGCCAAATCAGTCAAGGCGAGTTCACAAATCAATTCATAGAGAAACTAAATTTCTTAGTAGTAGTTAGCATTTATGAGTGAGTGAAAAAATTACCGTAGTTAGAGTAGGCAAATGTTATTATGTGACCTTTTTATATGATTATTCTAGATGTACCAAATCTTTTGCTTAAGAGAAAAGGATAAGGTAAGTGACATATTATCATAATATATAAAAATGAAATAGAAATCTAGAAAAATTAAATAAGAAACTCAATATCCTTGGGCTAGATAGAGGAGGAGAGTAATATATTCATAGTTGTTATAATTTTGTGAAAATGATGGTATTATACATAAAATCACATCCTCTTATTCACCTAAATCAAATGAACTACTATAAAGAAAGAATAAAATTTAGAATAATATAATGAATATCATAATAGTTAGTTTAGAGGCATTTAATAATTTATGGGGAAAGAAAATACTTTCTATATATTATTTGCAAAATAAATCCTTACAAAAAAACTAGTTAAACTCCGTATGAACTATGAAAGGGATAATATCCTAATTTGAATTATTTGAAAGTTTAGGGGTATTTCGTAAAAGTTCTTTTGCCTGAATCAAAGAAAAGGAAAATAAGTTCTAAATTTCAATGACATATTTATTGATTATGTAAAATATAATGTTGCATATCATTTTTTTGTTATTAAAAAGTGATATTCTTAAATCTAACCTTAAATATTGAGATTAAGAATGCAAAACTATTTAAGCATATATTTGCAATGAAGAAGGATCTAGTACCATCACGTGCACTTGTTGTTAAGTTAGAATAGGTGTCTAGTAGTACTCTTTCTAAACTAGAACTAAGTAGAAGTAAGAGATAAAGGAAAGAAAAGACATTTGAGGATAACTTTTGCACTCTTGTAGTAAATAATGATTCCTTGATATATACTAAAATGGTATTCTTTAATGATGCCAATTTATGGTTAGAAGTTATACATAGGAAGATTGGTTATTTAAAATAAAATGACACATAAAAACTTGTAAATATACCTGCATGTGCAAAACCCATTGGGTTCAAATGGATTTTAAAAAGAAATATAAATATATGTATATTGACAAATACAAAGTCAAACTTGTAGTAAAAAGGTATAATATAAAAGAAGAATATTGATTACTTTGATACTTTTACTCTATTACTAGGATTGCATTTATTAGAGTATTGAGTACATTATTATCTATTTATAATCTTTTTGTTCATTAAATGGATGTTAAGACTGTATTTCTATATGGTGATCAAAATGAAGAATTTACATGTTACAACTTGAAAGTTGTATAGTTCTTGACTAAAAGAAAATGATTTATAGGCTTGTTAAATCTTTATATGGGTTGAAATAAACACCTAAATAATGACATAAAAAGTTTGATAATAGTTTTATCTTTAATGGTTTTTCAATTATTAGTGTTGATAAATGTGTTTGTACAAAAGTCAAAAATGGTAATTGTGTTATCATATACTTGTATGTTAAAAACATGCTCATATGTACCTTTAATATGGAATAGATAGCCACTACCAAAACATTACTTGTATCATATTTTGACATAAAAGACTTAGGAGAAGTAAATTTTATTCTAAGAGTAAAGATCATTGGAGTTCATGCTGGTATTTTTCTATCACAAGAACATTAAATAGAGAAAATTCTTAAGAAATTTGAATATTTTGATGGCACTTGTCTTCTCTCCTTATGATGCATGTACAAAATTGTTGAAAAATACTAATAAACTTGTATCTCATTTTAGGTATGCACAAATTATTGGTAATTTGATGCATTTAATGAATTATACACATCATGACATTGCTTATACTATGTGTAAATTGAATAAATATACATATAATTTAAACCACGATCATTGAAATGATTTGACAAGAATTTTGAAATATTTATGACGTACCATGAACTATAGTATATTTTATGGTGAATTTTTTACTATACTAAAAGGGTACAGTGATACTAACTAGATTTTCAATTCAAATGAGATAAAATCCACAAATGGGTATATATTTACTCTTAAAAGTTAAGTAGTGGCTTAAAAGTTTGTTGATCAAATAATTATTGTCCAATCCACCATAGAATCCGAGTTAATATCCTTGGAGAAGGTTAGTGTGGAGGTGAATTGGTTGAAGAATTTCTTGATAGATATTCCATTATGTGCAAAATTGATATCATTAGTGTCAATGCATTATGATAGCCAAGCTATTATTGTTTGTACAAAGAGCAAGCCATATAATTGGAAAAATAAACATATTTGTTTGAGATACAAATCAATAAAGTAGTTGCTAAATAGTAGAGTAATATTATTTAAATTTGTAAGGTTAGGGATAAACTTGACTAATTTTATGACTAAATTACTACATAAAAACCTAGTGGAAAATACATTAAGGAGAATAAACTAACACCTATAATGAATGGTTGAAAGTAATAGGAACCTAACCTATGTGATAAGAGATTCTTTAAAGTAAACTCATATGTATAATAACAAGTTACTGATTAACCTTATGTGTATTGTGAAAATTGTAAATTTCCTTCTTATAGTGTAGATAGTACAAAAATTTTAATGTTTGAGGTTGAATTATATTCTTAATGAATTTTATAGTCTTTATGGATGGTGTATTATTGAGATGCACACTCAATATATTCAATTATATAAGAGTGGAGTGATGCTACTCCTATGAGATCTTAAGCAATATCTCTATAGCTCTCATAAAAATAAACTAGGCATGCATATAGCCTTACAACACTCAATTGCATATAACAATACTATCTCAGAATATAATATAAAGGTAAGTTCATTGATATTTGTTAAGAAATTTTGTTTTATAAAGATTCTTAATTCACCATTGTTATGATATTATAGGTTATATATCCTAATCTTTGTTTTATAATCCAAAAGGTACTAATGATCATATATTATATTCTTATTAAAACTTAATAAAATTCAGTTTTTTAAAATATATGAGAGAATGTTAAAAATATGAGTATTTTAAAAAAAATTTATCCTATATTAAAAATGAAAATTATATTTCATATATTTATAAAATAATATTTGTCTTATACTTTGTAAAAGAAAAAAATATAAAGGGTTCATACATATGTGAATGACCCAAATTTAGGTTTGATATGGGAGATCCAATATGACCGATGTAGAGATGCTAGCTATTCCATGCTTGATGAAGATAAAATGCTTTTATCCCATGTTGGTAATTATGACTAGTAGTTTTATTTTTCAAATACAAGAAATAATAAAAAAAACTTTCACCCCTTTAATTTTTCTCTTTCCTATTTTCTTTTCTTTCATTTTCTTCCCTTTTACTTTGTTATCCAAACAAAGGATTAGTTGTCATTGGACTTTAGATGAATTCCTATGACCCCAGAAATCAGTTGAAAGACAATCAACATAGTGCCTATACATAAAGACTGAAACAACGGTTTTTGTTCGAAAACTTTAAGTATATCCCATACATTTGCCAATTTATAATTTAAATTTCTGAAACTATTAAACCTATAAGGGTTTTCATGAATTTGATGTTAGAATATTTCCAAATATATCTTATAAAGGACTTAGTTAAATCAAGTTATTATGTGCTATGATTAATAAGAAATATATTATTTCGTAATTATAGCTTCATTTTACCAACAGCCAATAAATCCAAATACCAAAACAGTAACGTGAAACAAGCAAGGACACCCATGAAAAGCAATGAAAGAGCAGACGAGTGGATGGGGGAAACTAATGGAAGGAAAAAAAAAAACAAATCATGATTACAAGCAAGAAAAAAAATATGTAACATAGTAAGAAAAATGGGTCTCACACATTTCCCTTTGTTGAATGAATGACAGACAATATCAAACTAAATCTAATAGATGTTTTGGTCATACTTAATCCACTATGTGAGTAACTATAATGATGACATCATTGACTAATTTCAACTACCCCTTCCTAAACCTAAAATTTAACACTCTTGGTTTATAGATTCAATTACTTAATGTTATTTGAAAATTGACACTGTAAGTTATAACACAACGAATAGGCGGAGGGACCTGTCAATTGCCAGAAAAATCATGTATTTGGGGTTTACAACAGAAAACATCGATGTAAAAGATAAAACTGAAAAGAAAGCAGGTGTTCCCTATGTTGGTTGGGAGAACTGCTCAATTGCCACTGCAAACTTTGGTTTAATTAAGGGCCTAATTGATGTTCTATTGCCCGCTTAACATCTACAAGGGACCAGTCAGTAAGGCAGAGAAGAAAGCAATAAGGAGAGGTGGACATGGCTTGAACAATCTGCGGGTCTACCCAAGCATGACCCTTAAAATCATGGGTTTGAAGAGTACTAATCAATATTACTTTTGATTAAATTAACCGTAACAATATTGAGTTGATTTCTTAAGACTCTCTCCACTTATCTTCCTCAGTTAAGTAATAGGACTATTGATTATCAAGTAATGCTAACTAGTCCAACTTTTCTTCATAACTTTTGTTATTGAAATAAAAATGTAAATAAACAATTTATCATAATCCTATCACTTATTTATAACTTGGTTATTATCTATCCACATCATCATTTGGGACAAAATTGAAAAGCAATAATTGGACTATTTATCATTTTTCTTGATTCTCCTTGCTCTAACCTTGATATGTAGGTTCGTTGCCTTAACTTTGATTGTTATTATTATTATTATTTTAATTTCTTTGTTTGGGTTTTAGGTTTTGGTTTTTGCTTGTATATCTTCTTGGCACATTTATCTTGTTGGGGTTAGGCATCTCGTCTTTTTGCATTATGTTTCTAGGTTAATTATATTCAGATCAATTAATTCATTGTTACAAAGTATTTTCTTCTTCTCGAGGGTTTGTTCACGACCATGAAAAACATTCTTATTTTAACACTAACAAGTTTGATCTGTCTTTGGCTAATGTTGTTGTTGTTGCTCTATCATAGGAATTTGAAGATGTATTTCTTGAAGATGTCCAGGTGGATTGCCACCTAAGAGAGGAATAAAGTATTAAATTGATTTCATCCTTGGTGTATCCATCCCAAACCAGCCAGCATATAGGAGTAATCTTAAGGAGATAAAGGAGTTTCAAAGGCAGGTTGAGGAACTTATTTTGAAAAGATATATGAGGGAAGGTATAAGTCCTTATGCTGTTCCTATCCTACTTGTACCCAAGAAAGATGGAATTTAGAGGATGTATATTGATTGTCAAACAATCAACAAAATCACTAAAAGGTGCCAAATTGCTTACTTTAGTAAAAAGCTAAGTGGAGCAAGCCTTAATTATCTTGCTTATGATAAAGAGATGTATGCATTGGTATGGGTTTTGGAGACATGACAACATCACCTTTGACTTAAGGAGTTTGTCATCCATACTGACCATGAATCCTTCAAGCACTTAAAGGGGCAAGGAAAGTTGAACAAGAAACATTCCAAGTGGATTGAATTCATTAAGACCTTTCCTTACATCATTAAGTATAAACAAAGTGATGATTTGAGGGCGAATCCTTTCGAGGAGAGGGGGATTGATGGGAACCTTAGAGATGATGGGTAGAAAACTCTAAAGGATGCAAGAGGTCCATTGCACATTCCAGAAGACCCAATAACATGAGCTAAAGGTAAAAAGATGAAAGAAGTACTAAATGGACTAATTGAGGACATTCAGGCCAACTTAGCTACAAATAGTGCAAATTCAAGCATAGAAGAGTGTCAAGATCTTATTAATATGATTAAAGTACTTAATGGATTAGGACTAAGTAATAGCATTCACTCTTAAATAGAAGTTCCTCCTAAATATGTGATTGTATAAAAGTGAATGTTTTATGTGTAAAAATTTGTCCTAAGTAGGAATTTATACCTCTTTAGGATTACTATTTTAACCTATAAATAGACACCTCCTTGTAAGTTTTAGAACATCAGACAATTTTGAGTGAAATAAAAAGTAAGGGTTTTTTTCCTCGATTCTTTTAAGAACTAAAGAACTTATCAAAAAGTATTTCTTCTTATGACGTTTAACTCGACTTATCACTCCAATTCCTTTCTTTTTTGAAGTGTTGTTTCTATATCCTTATTAAATACCTTAGGTTCATGTTCTTTTGAATCTTAGGTTTAGGGTTTGTGTTATTAAAGTTTGATTTAACTTTTCTGGTTATTCTCTAATTTCTTGTATGCATTAGGTTCCTAAGTCACGTTTTTTTGAGGTTTTTTGCATCATTTATAAGCATTTAAAACAAAAAATTGATGATTTTAAGAAAATAAAGAAATTAGAAAGAAGATGAAATCAAAATGATATGTGCAAAAATACCTACTATCTTTTGGGATAGAAAGAAACATATTATCAGATTACCTTATGAGCTGACTTTTTCCAAAAGTTAAATTCTCATGAATGTAAAATCTATTATTATGGGACTAAGTAATATGACAATATTTAAAAAAGAAATTGATGAATTAATACAAAAGGGGCTAATTAAAAAAAAAAACTAACAGGCCATAAAGTTACTTGGCATTTTATTTAAAAACTATTGCTAAACTCAAATACAAAATTATGTTATTAGTTATTAATTATAAACCTTTAAATAAGATATTAAGGTGGATTAAATATCCTATTTCAAATAAAAGAGATTTATTAAATAAGTTTTATGAAGTTAAAGTTTTTTCAACAATTGACATAAAATATGATTAATAACAAATTCAGATTCATGAACAAAATAAATTTATAAATAACATTTACAATATCATTTGGATATTATAAATGAAATATAATGTTATTTAAATTTAAAAATGCTCCATAAAAATTTTAAAAGGTAATAAATGAAACCTTTAATACTTATCCAACATTTAGTATTATTTATATTTGTGATGTGTTAATATTTGCTAACACTATTAAATAATATTTTAAATATATTAATACTTTCTTCAATGTTATGAAAAAGGCAAGTCCCAATGTATCAAAAAGAAAAATGAAGTTATTTTTATAGATAAAGGGAGTATAACTCTTATAGATCAAGCCATTGAGTTTGTTGCTAATTTCGTTAGATGATGCTTATAATCGTGCACTTGATAACGAACAACAATTAATGCATTATTCCAAAGTTTATAAATTTTTTATGTGCTATTAGAAATAACTATACACTACTTTGCTTTGCACTTATGAGGTTGCAAGATTTTATTTAGAAGATAATATTTGTCCTCGTATTATCAATAAAGTTTAACTGAGACAAAATTGAGACAAAATTGGTACTTATTGAGCCCATTGAACAAGAAATAGGCTATAGAGGGACTAAAAATTAGACTTATGCCAAATTTTAGATCAAAAAAATTATTCATTCCAACGAATGGCAAGGTGATCTCTTCGACTATAGAAAATTAAAAGAATGATAGAACATTAAAACTTTCAACTACTTTGACTATGTAGAAGTTTGAAAAAGAGCATTGTTTAATAAAAACTAACAAAAGAAATTTAGTTGATTTATTCAAATCCAAACTTGATTTGTCGAATGAGGCCTACTCCCAATCACAATGCCATTAAAGGTTGAAATTATTTATGAACAGTTTTGTGAGAAAATCACTAAAGTTAAGGATAAGATATTGAATTTTGCCACATGATATAGGACTACCATATTATGCCTAAGCAGGTTAATATCTTAGAAGAAGGTATCTCACGTGTACCTTGGCTGGTACGAAAAATTTGTATCTGCTGGTGGGAAAAGTTTGAGTTTTTTAAAGATGGAATGTATACATCGAAAGGAATAATTGACCTTAGTGTCAATAACACCAAACCCACCTCTCCGGCCTTAACCTTCTGTAAGATTTTGCATAGTATCACTTGTCAATGGTTGTACAGGAAAGGTCATGCGGTGAATTTATGGATGCATTCTCCTTGTCACTGGAATAATTTTGACTGCACTGATGATGATTCCTCCGGACTGGCTACCATGCTCTTTGTTCTCCAGAATACTTTGCTCACTCAATGCTTATTGGCAGACCCAAGATGCTTACTGGCTATTTTCATAATATAATCTTTGGGATTTCCAACAAAGACATAGCATTTATTTGCCTATGCAACACCATATCAAAATCATAACAGACTTAATCACCACAAGAAAGTTCAAATACTTATCTGAATGTAGCTATTTGACCAACGAATGGTATGAGCAACTCTTTGATGAATAACTGCTTAGAAGTAACAACTCATCATGCCTGTGCAAATTGCATTGGATCATCACAACTACATTTTATACATATATATAGTCATGAAGACAGTAACTAAAGTTGAAATTAAGAGATTGAATAAGGAAACTACTACTAATAATAATAAGAGAATAAGAAAAGCATCACTAAGTATGGACAAGTTAAAAAAAAAAGAAAAGGGAGAGAAACATCATTAAAAGGTCAGCTTTAGTATCCTTTTTGACTTTTCAACGTAGAAAGAAAGTAAACTTTCACATTAGAATTGATAGCAAAAATCCTTGCAGCACATATCTCTGCTTGATAGTTTCCCTGTTATGGTAGATAAATGTTAATAATTCTGGCCAAACATTAAGAAAGAACCAGTAAAGACCATGTCCCTGTTTAAGGACTTAATTATCTATGAAGACTCCTAGGATGATTTCATTGCCAAAGATCGTCATATCCAAAAGTAGTCATAGTAGAAGACCTCATCCGTAATTCGGTTTTAAATTTTTTACTTTGTATAGACATTTAACACCAAATGTTGCCGACACTTAGCTAGCTAAAACACATGCATTTAGAATAAAAAAAACTTGAAAATGATTCGTCCTACACAATTGCAAGCCTAGATAAATCAACATTATCGAAGTGCAGCTTCAAAAGCAGTATTTTGAATTTCTGGCTACTCAGATTCTCCTTTACCGGATGACCTCCAAGGTAGAACCAACAATAGACCTTGAATAAGGCTTCTTGATGCTCCGGCACTTCCTAATGGCCTCGGCAACAAAGTCCTGTGAGAACACAGAACAATTAACACAATCAAGCTCCTTGGAGAAAAGAAAACTAAAACAAGGAAAGGATTTGTTTCAATTTGATAGTTGGATGATTTGCTTCCTAGCTCATAAATTCTCTGGTTACCAAAATCTTTGATGAAGTTTTCTTTTGCAAAACTCTTAACAAATTTCAATTTCCACGATATTTTTTTAGAAGGGAAAATTTTACCTCCATCAAGAGCACCGTCTTCGGCGCACTTCATCCAAAGATTCCTCCAAAGGCATGCATTCAGTCTTTTGGAAAAGAAAATTGATGAGATTCCGTTAAAATGTTATTAAATAGAAATATTAGTGAAATGGTGCATTGTAATAGCAAGCAGCTATTGATAGTTGTTAGACTAATTAACTACGTGTATAGATTGGATAGGCTCTGGTTGAGAAATAACTATTAACAGAAAATCAAATTACTCTCTCTCTGTCTAATCCCTTTAATCTCTCTCCTTTCCTCACCTTAACCCTTAATTTTTTTTCTCTTACCTTTTGGAACCTCACAAGTTTGTATCAGAGCATTTGATTTTGTGGAAATTTTTGATTGCAAGCTGGCAAAGAAGACTAAGACGATGGTGATGATCTTGAATCCAACAATGGCGATGGAGAAGGAAGATGTGGTGCAATGGCCAAATTAATCCTTTTAGGTAGAGAGAGAAAAATAGAGTAATAAATGTAAATAGACATCACAAAAAGAGATAGAAGGCATTTTAAGTGCCTCATAAATCATCGTGAGCATTTAAGATAACTTAAATCATCAAATAACTAGAAACATATACAGACAATGACTGAAGTGGCGGAGATTATCCCTTGGGTCAGTGATATTAGAAGGTACTCACAACAGGATTGTGAGACCTTTGCATTTTTTTTTAATTTTCCTTTCCCTTTTAAAGGATACAATCACACAAAAACGATTCGGATCAAGCTCAAAACCACAATTTGGCTAGTGAAATAACATCGAAACCAAGTATTAATGGTAAAGGATCTAATCATGAATATTATGCCACCGATGATTATTCAGTGTGTACCTGTTAATTAACTTTGTACATAAGGGACAATAATCAACCAACAAAGGCACATTACTCATAAACAAAGAAGCCCAATGCATAACCACACACACGCACATGCACACACACACGAGCACCAAAATCATGTCAAAACAAACACTTATCTTGAGTTGAGACTCTTAGTCTTCCCCACCTACACAGCAAAGATAAGATTTGTAGACTTTCTTTTTTCTTTTTTTTTATGTGTTGATATATGTATATACTGAAAACCTTTTTTAAAAAAGAAAATATCAACAAAAAGTTAAAAAAAAAAAAAAAAACTTGAAGTAAAGTACTCTATCTTGAAAATGTCATCGTTGGTCACCACCAGTTGCCATTAGCCTCCACCGAAAAACACAATGAAGGCACCTTCAGAATCCTCGCAAGTTGATCTACACACGCGAAAACAGTACAGCAAAAGGAGGCCCATAACACACAAACCGACAAAGCATCCCAAGTTTGACTGTCGCACTGCCTCCGTATATGCCACCAACTTGTGACATTCTGACTCGAAACCAGCACCGATTGGTGTGTGCCTTCCCCCACTCAATCCAACAGTACCCTTCACGCGCCAAATAGAGCTCCGGGTTGTGCCGATCTTCGGTTCAAAGTTGGATGTCGCTGTCTGTTCCATCTCCTATTTGCCCCACTTTCAGCCACTATTATCGGTCAAGACCAGCACTGGTAGATTCAACAGGTGACGATCTATCCATTGGTACTTTCCGTGTGTCGGTCGAAGATCGGTGACGTCTCACCACCGGCAGTTATCACCCCCGTGTCTTTACCATACTTATCCCAAAACCTAGTAAAAAACACCATTTTTGAAGCCAAGTCTTAACTTTCTACACCAGAAATCACCTTAAAAAACTAAGATTGAGGCATTTTTTAGTCCGAACATATGAAAATGACTAATGAAATGGTCTGTGTAGAGAGATTCTGGGGCTGTTTGAGTGATTTTGTGGGACAAAAGAATTGGGGTACGAGAAGCCGAGAAAGGAAAATGAAAGAAAAGGACAGCGGCTGGAACAAAAATGGGAAAAGGAAAAAGGAAAAAAAAAAAAGAAAAAAGGAGACAGAGTTAGTTGCAACTCTTGCCAAATATAATTGTGCTTCCAAATTTTTGATGAAAACCATAAAGATAAGTGAAATGATTCAATGGATGCAAAAGGTACATTCCACATTACAAAAGGTCTAATAAAACAAACTAGAGTTTTAAAGGATACAAGATGATCATTGCACATTTTAGAAGGCTCAATAACATGAGTTAGAATTTCGATAGATGTAAGAGGTTCTTTGCACATTTCATATGACTTAATAACACAAGGTAGAGTTTCAATTGATGCAAGAGGTCTATTGCACATTTTAGAAGACCCAATAACATAAACTAGAGACAGAAAGATAAAAGAAGTACTAAACGGGTTGATTAAGGATGTTCAAACCAAATAAACTTCAAAAGGTGCCAATTCAAATTTGAAAGAGAGTGCATGTTTTATTAATATCATTGGAGTACTTAAAGAATTAAAATTAAGTAATAACAGTCACTCCAAATTAGGAGTTTATTTTCTGAGAATTTGTCCCAGATAAAAATTCCTTATAAATACGGAATTGTCCTAAGTAGGAATTTGTACCTCAAGAAAAATATTATAAAGAACTTAATAATTTAAAAAAGGTTTTCTAGGTATTCTTTTTAAAGGTTGGAATCTGTAATGTATTTAATAAGTTCTACAATGGTTTATTGGTCTTTTGTCCTAGTTTGGATTCCAAAGAAGTAAAGGTTTGGAGTTCATAAGTTTAAAGAGGTTCTTCATCTGAGTAATGAGAAAAGTCAGAATTAGAATTAGAAATATTTTGTAGTATAACTTCCAAGAAAAAATTTCTAGTTCTAGGTGTAGTTCTTGGATTTTTTTTTTGTTGAGTTTGCAATATTTGGAGGTATTTCCTTCCTTTTGACACTTGAAATAAGTAAAGTCTTTGTAAAAGGGTTTAAAGGTAAATGACTTTGATCATGATTTAGATTTGGATGTTTTGGTTGTCCTAAAAATCTTGCTATTAGAAGTTCAGTGACAGTTTTGTTTGGAGTGTTTCTCGATTGTATCAAGCACATTATCCTTTCAAGTGTGTTATGCCTAAAGCTTCTTTGTTGTTGTGTTGTTCGCTAAGACGTGTATGAGTCACTAGGGCATTTGTGTGACTATTAAAAGCTAGTGGATTGTAGGAAGTCTATTATATCTATGCCTTAATTCTTGAGTTCATGTAAAACCTTAATTCCTAAGTATGTGTAAAACTTTAATTCATAAATATGAACCTAATTCTTTATAGACTTACTTCTTGTTCCAACACCTCTACATCAGATTGCTCCGAATCTCAAAGAATAGCCAATACCAAGGAGATTACTCTAGAAGATTTCAATAGAGGAATTGATGACTGGAAATTTCCAAAAGTGCAAAAAGATTTCATTTACAAAACTTCAAAATTTAATGTTTTCAAAAACAATTTTATAATCAAAACTAAAGAAAGAGATATGCAACTTTTAAAACTTTTTAAAACTATTCATCTTTGTTCTCAAAATTCTTTACAAAATTACAAAAATGAGCATTATAAATATAGTCATATTAGTCTAGTACAAGTAGGTATCAAACCACTCACAAAAGAAGGCTTAAACATCTCTATTCTAGCAGTCTTTAGGATTACTAAATTTACAAATTTTCAAGATTTGTTTATTTCTTTAATAGAGTTGGCCTCTATTATGGATCTATTTCCTTCAATTATTATTTAAACCTCATTATGTCTTTGTTTGATAAAAATATCCTATAAAGCATGGTTTTACTAATTAAAACCCATAATTACAATATGTTGGAAGGCTTTATTCCAATTGCATTGGTTTACAAAATTCATTACAAAACAACGATTTCTGCATTTGCATCCAAACACAAATTTCAATCCCAAAAAGGAGAAATCCTTCTCTTACAAACATACCTATCCTGTTTAAACATTATTATCCATAGATCCATCCAATAGAAGGACATTACCCTTCTTGATGACTAGATCCTTGAAAGAGCAGTTAAACCTCAACCTTCAAAACAACTTAAACCAAATATAGAAATTTCCAAAATAGACCAATTCTAAGATGGAAAAGTTGTCATAACTTTTAACAAGGGATCTACAATAGACATAAGACGTGTTTCCAACCTCCCATCTATCATAAACCTACCTACAAAACCTTTAAGATTTTCAAACTCCAACATTCCAAGAACTTCCTTCCAAACAACAAATTACCATACAAATATTCCTCATTTTATCTATACAAACTTATAAGAACAATCAGCCCCGCTCTCTCTAACACTTTTTGCCAACACAAAAAACATCCAAAATGAATTACATGTTTTAAAAAAACATTCTAAAAATACTATTGAACCTGACAAAAAACTCTTACATAATGATTTTTATGCATCACATAATACTGTAAAAAGAAATTATTTTTTCAAACATTTTCTTAAGAAAAGAAAACAAATCTAAGAGAATTACTATACCTTTCTCTTATTTCACAAAAAAAAAAAAAACACATGTTATTTTTTGATTGGTTTTCAAACTATGCCCCTTAAATGGATTACATTTGGCCTTTTGAAAAGTCTTCTTTCAAAAACTCTGCAAATCTTGTGACTTCTCATAGTAAGTCCATAGAATGGATTACTTATGATGATTAAGTCATAAAGTCTGAACACCCTCCTTTTAGACAAAATAAAATTATCCATCAATAAAATACTGTTGATTTTAGACCTTACAAAATTCCCTAAGAAACTGACTCCTCAGAAAAACTTTTCAAGACGATCATTCAGTAAAACAAATTTTCAAATAGTTATCTTCATACCATTGGTACCCAGTTGAACCAAATAGAAAATCAAATTTAGTAGTCTACCATCTAAAAGACAATTACAAAACGAGAAATCACAAAAGTTAAACAACAAGTTTTCAGACCCATTCAACCCTCCAAATTAGAAAACTCTCATAAACCTACTGATCTCTTCATTTAAGTAATCAAAGTAAAATTAGCTGCTTTAAAACCATCCTCTTCTTTTACAAAAAAGCAAGTCAACACTTTGGGAAATAAATCCCAAATAGATTCCAACAAATTTAAAGAAAATTCTCCTTTAAAACCTTATGAACTACCTTTACAGGTATCAAAACCTTAGGTCAACTATATCTTATGGCCAAAACCCATTTCTGGACTCATAGTTCTAGATCTTAACCTTGAAAACAAACCAAATACATTGAACAAACACAAGTTCAATGTCTCTTCCATTTTTGAATGGAGTATTGATAGTATATCAGAATACAACATCCTTAGTATTTGAGAACATATGATTATAGCAACAAATGTCTGCAAAACCCATAACAACACTCCAAACAAAATTGTCATTGAACTTTTAATAGTACAATTTTCAAGACAATTCAAAGGATGGTGGAATTACCATCTCATTAATGATCTTAGATAGCTCAAGTAACCCTATTGAAGATATTATAATATGTCTTATCCTTACAATTTCCCTCTATTTCATAAGAAACCCTTCTCATCTTAGTAACAAAAATGCTGAGTTACTAACAAATCATAGGTGTAACAAACTTAATTAGTTTTGAAACTATAAAAATACTTTCCTTACTAGAGTTATAGTTAGAGAATACTTTAACCAACCTTTCTAGAAAGAAAAGTTCCTTGCAAGACTTCTAACCCTTTTGGGAGAAAAAGTCAACAAACCATCAAAACCACCTATGAAAATCCAAGTCCATATGATCATTTAACCTATAGAGAACTGATCATTTTTACTTAGTAAGAAGGATTTAAGATCTGGCAAGATCTTAACATTCAAAAACACCTCAAATGGGAAATGAAATACTCTCATTTTAAGGTGGAACTTTTTACCAATAATTCAACTTAGGAATTCCAAAACTTTTTGAGCCTGGTAGGAAGAAGTATGCTAATACCAAATCTTACTGCACTTACAAAAAGTCCCAAAAACAAATAGATAAGCAAACTTATTACTTCAAACCTAGGAAAACCAAAACATCCAAGCCTAAACCAAGATCAAAGCCATATACCTCTAAATCCTTTTACAAAAACCTTACCTATTTCAAGTGTCAAAAGAAAGGACACACCTCCAAATACTGCAAACTCAACAAAAAAAATCCAAGAACTACACCTAAAATAAGAAACTATTTTTAAATTAGAAGCCATACTACCAAATATTTCAAGTTCTAATTTTGACTTTTCTGATTACTTAGATGAAGAAACTCTTTAAACTGATGAACTCCAAATCTTTGTTTCTTTAAAATCCAAACTAGTATCCAAATAAGTAAACACCCTTACAAAAGACCAACAAACCCTTGTAAAACTTATTAAATACATTATCGATCCCAACCTCTAAATAGAATACCTAGCAAAACCTTTTGAAAACTTTCTAACAACAAGAGACAAAACCCTTTAATACCACTCCATCAACTTCTAGACCTCCTTATGATCTCACTACTATTCTAACCAAGAAAAATTCTAGAAAGTCAGCCTTTACCATACAAGAACTTCAAACAAAAACCAAGACCATCGAAATAGAACTTAGAGAGCTTAAACAAGACCAACAAAAGGACAACCAAACCCTTTGACTTCTTCTTTCAAAATATTTAGAAAAAACCCCCAAAAGTGATCTTGAATCAAATTAGGAACCTCAAAATCTTCAAAATCTTGAAAAGGTTTCAAATGATTTTCTTTTTGCTTTGGAACAAGTTACTTCCATAAAATATTTCATCAAAATCACTTTGGTATTTTCAAATGATTTCACATTAGACACAATAACCATGTTTGACATTGATGCATATTTGAACTACATAAAATAAGGAATCATTCCAAACTATTTTCAAGAAAAGCCAATGAAAACTTTTAGCAACAAACAATTCCAAAATAATCATTACAAACAAAACCATTCATAAACCTTATCACTCCTTATGCTGTCAATTATAATGGTATAATTTTCAAAACAAAATCTGAAAAGCTTTATTTTCCTTTTCTTGAAGTTCCAAAGACTAGGAATTTGAATCTTATTAAAGCTCACTCCATTTATGAAAACAAAATCCATAATCTTGTTCAAGCAAAAGGCCAAGATCTTTTATACTTACAAAAAGATCTTTCTCTTTATAGAATTTATAACTAGTTATAAGACCCAATAGTTTTAACAAAAAAAATCCATTTTTAGAGAAACCCTCCAAAATGAACTTTGTATGGATCTTCCAAGTGCTTTATGGAATAAGAAATAACACATAGTTGATTTACCCTATCATCCAAATTTTAATGAAAAACAAATCCTTATAAAAGCTCACTTATTGAAATGAATGTAGAACTAGAGAGTTACTGTAGGAAAGAAATTTAGGATTTAAAATCCAAAAAATTCATTTCCAAATCTAAATCACCTTGGTCATGTGCTACTTTCTATGTCAATAAATCAGTTGAACTTGAAAGGAATATCCCCAGGTTAGTCATCAACTATAAGCCTCTCAATAAAAACTTTAAGTGGATTAGGTATCCTATTCCCAACAAAAAGGATTTGATACAAAAACTTCATTATGCCTACATCTTTTCCACTTTAAATTTGGATCCAAAAGATAGATTCAAAATTGCTTCTATTTGGACAATATGAATGGAATGTGATGCCATTAGGTTTGAAAAATGTCCTTTTAGAGTTTCAAAGAATTATGAAAAGAATTATGAATGACATTTTTCAACCATATTTAAAATTTTGTCTTCTTTCTATTGATGATATTTTAATATTTTCAAACTTTGTTGAATAGCATTTTAAACATTCACAAACATTTTTCTATACTATTAAACAAAATGGACTTATGATATGTCAATATGAGATATCTCTATTCCAAACTAGAGTAAGATTCCTTGGACATTACATTTCTTAGGGAATCATTACTCCTATCGAAAGAGTTGTTTCTTTCATAGATAAATTCCTTAACAAAATCACTGACAAACCCCAACTTTAGAGATTTTTAAGAAGTTTTAATTATGTTTTGGGTTTCATTTCAAGCATGAATCTTATTGCAAAACCCCTTTATGATCATCTCAAGAAAACTCTTGTTCCTTGGACTCCTTAACATATTACTTTTGTCTAACAAATTAAAACCATGTTCAAAGAAATCCCTTGCATTCATCTTCCTAAACCTTTACTTCCATAAATAGGCAAAATTGATGCCTCTGAACTTGGATATAGAGGTATTCTCAAACAAGTTAGAGAGGGAAAGGAGCAAATCATACAATTTGTATTTGCACATTGGAATGATTGTCAATGCAATTATGCCATCATCAAAAAAGAAATTTTATTCAATTTCATATGCATTACAAAGTTTCAAAGTGATTTATTTAATCAATAATTTCTTTTACGTATTGACTGTAAGTGTGCAAAAGAAGTTTTACAAAAAAGATGTTCAAAACATTGCATCAAAGCCAATTTTTGCACTCTACCAAGCCATTCTTTTTGCACTTGATTTGAAAATTGAGTATATAAGAGGAGATAAAAACTCTATTTCTAATTTTCAAACTCAAGAATTTCTTTAAAATAGACATAAAGATGCCTAGGAAATCAAAGAATAAGGACAAAGCTCCTAAACCCAAATGAGAGCTTAGTCTCTACTCTAACTCAAAAACCCAATCCATATACATAACCAGTAAGAACTTGGATAGAACAATTGGCAAACCCACAAGGTCAATCTCAAAAGTAGCTGTAAACTTAGAAACTTAAACCTAGAAAACCCTAGAGAAAAAATTACAAATTTAAAAATGGATGGAAAACATCCATAAAACCTTATAAGGATTTTATGACAAGGTTCCTTTTATCACCATCCAAAAGATTTTCCCTCAAGATGGTATTTCAAACCTCAAGCCCTTTTCAAACCCTAAAACTACTACATAGCCATACTTGAAGTAACAGAGTCAGCTAGATTTAAACACTTTCATTTGGATAAAAGCTAGAATGACCCTACTTACTCAACATGCCACATTCTACAAAATATCCCTCCTTATCAATGGGGAACAGAATTGTCAAAACATCGAACCTTCCTTATTTCCTTTAAAACCAAAAGTTATTGCCAAACCTTTTCATGTTGGGATTGCCAACAAGCCTAGTATAATATTTTCCTTACCCAAAACCAAAAGGGTAGCCGTTCATGGTTATTTTATTTTAATACCAAAATAAACACTACAAAAATTCCTAATTAGTTCAAATAATGGTGGAATTATTTTGGTTCTAAGCCAGATATCCTTATTTTAGAAGTTCAAGAAAGTTATGACCTGTTCAAAACCATATATGAACCATTTACCAATGAGAAAAGGGTTTCATCATTATTCCTTTTCTCTACAAAATTCTTCTTCCCATAGGTGTTAACTTGGTATCTTGATTACTAACCCAGGATGAAACTCTTGTCCTTATGAGACAATTTAATATAAAATGGTGGAACTCATCCAAAATTCTTAAAAATTGTTAAAACCTAGCATAAAAATATGGTAGGATAATATCAATAAGTCCTTATTAGTCCAACTATTACAAGCGAAGGCTCCAAATACTATATTCTTGGCCCAAAAATCCTATGTTATTGCCCTCTTAGTAACAGCTTAATCAAAGAAGAATATTTTGAAATAATGTAACAACTATTGTAGTCTAAGAATTCTTTAGAACAAGACTCAGTCCATTCAAAGAACAGTGGATCTTTATCCTTACAAAGCATTAAAGAAGACTGCTTTGGCATACTATCAAAAACAAAACAGGACAAGAACAGTCAAGATTAAAGTTGACAAATAAAGCTCATGATTGCTAGATCCACAAAATGACAAAACGATTTTCGGTGGAAAAGAGAGACAAAGTGCTCGTGAATGCTAGCGTTACAAAAAAATAAAGCATCTATGCGAAGGTAAAAGTTGCTTTACAAAAGAAGATTCTCCCTTTATAAAAAGAAGGTGACTTTTCCAAAAGAAGATGCCAACTTTACAAAGAGAGATTCTCCCTTTACAAAAGGAGATTCCATCTACCTGCCCCAAGCAACTCGACTCCTTAACTATAAAAGGAGACCTCAAAGCCAATTTGAGGCAGAATCATTTAGAATCCCATTTTAGAATTCCCTTTCTCTCTCCTTCTCTTGTAAATCTTCCCTTATCCCTTCTACCTATAACTCTCCACCTCCTCCTCTGTACTAAAGTTTTATATCAATAAAACTTTCATATTTTTAAAGCATTGTTGCATTACGAACCTTTAAGTGTGTGTATATATATAGTTCTAAATTTAGTGACAAGTTTAAAATTTAGTTTCTTGGAGTGAATTTAACTTTTGAATAAGGTATGTTAAATTGTGGAATAGTATGAGCTAGGATGGATCAGATAAGAGCATCGTGACTAATGAGAGAGATAAAATTGTATATGCTTGAATCTATTAGGTCATAAAGAGTTGGATCTTAAGTTTTAACAATAAATTACAAGTCCCCTAAATGAGAGGAGCTATTGGTATAGTGGACTCATTCTTTGTACTTATTGGACTTAATCCATTTCTAGATTTATAGTAATGCTAATTATATCAAAGGTTTTACCTTCATGGATTTTTTTCTTTAATTTTCCTCTTTGGGCCATGTTAGAAAACATACAAATTTCTAAAAGCTTGATATTTCTAAAAAGAACAATTCTAAGGAGATTAAAGCTTAGTTTGGACTCATATATTATGTCTAAGTCCTCAACCACTCTCAAGTCTAAAGTTGTTTAATCATTGTGATCATAACAATAATAAAAGGACTTAAGTTTAGATCTATTTGCTTTGAAAAGTAAGTACATTAGACAAACTACTAGAAATGTCATGTGCTTGTAGAAGTTTACTTGATTGCAAGATTAGATAAAATTTGTACGTAAGATAAGCAATAAGATTATAACACATAACTTAAGAATTGATGAGAACCTAGGGATTTAGAATTATGAATTTGGAATAAGGATCGGAAATTGGGGATTGAAAGTAGGGTTGTTGCAAAAATAAAGAGATATAATTGATCGCTTCGAGGGGATCAACCTCCAATGATCGTTTCGAGGGGATCGACCTCCAGTAAGCTAAATGCTTTGAGAATATTATTGCTTAATTAAATCTCAACCTGTAGGGTATTACAATTATATAGACTTGACAGATCACTATGTTGTTCCCACAGCCTTGTATGGGTTGTAATTGTTGTCAACTAGGGTTAAGTGTGCAAGAAAGTAAAGCCACATTGAAGGGCAAGAAAGTAAATCTGCCGTGTAAGGGCAAGAACGTAAATTCGCCATGTAAGCCCTATTAGGGTTTCATGGAAGAGAGTATATAAAGGCCTTGGAAGACAAAACTAGGGAAGAGGGCCAACACAATTGAATAAACAGCAACCTACAGCAACCGGCCAAAAGGAAGAGAGAGTAGAACGACAAGAGATCAGAAACAACACCACCAGGAGAGCAAACCAGAAACGTCACCACCGGGAGAGCAAACCAAAACGTGCAACCTCCTGCAAGCAAACCAGAAACGCCTCTTGCAAGCAAACCAGAAACACATCCTGCAGGCAAACCAAAAACGCCTCCTGCAATCAAACCAGGAACTCCTCCTGCAAGTAAACCAGAAACACATCCTGCAACCAAACCAGAAACGCACAACCAGCAAGAGGAGAAATAAGAAACAGACCACCCGGAAGAGAAGACAGCAGACCTGGTATCCGTGAGACCACCCGGAAGAGAAGACAGCAGACTGGAAGCGTGAGGCAGGCCGAGAGACGTGAACCAGAAAAACCAGTAGTGTGAGGCAGGCCAAGAGACGTGAAACAGCAGACCAGGAGCGTGAGACCAGAACATGCAACGGCATGACTAATCAGAAGCGTGGGGCAGGCCGTGAGACGTGAAACGGCAGACCAGAAACTTCAGTGCAAGCTGTGAAACCGTGAGACGGTGAAAGTAGGAGCTGTGTGAGACAACCTAGAGAAGGAATTTGGCGAAGCATCGGAAAGAACCCAACGTATTTCTAGATTTCTTCAAGAGAGGTTAGAGAGCATTGCGGTGAACTTCTAAGTGGCAGTGGAGCAGCCTTTCAATTCAACAGAGGCAAGACAAGCTAGACGAAGGGTAGACACAATAAGTGACACTCATTGTATTGTACTTGCTTAGTAATTGCAATAGTGAAAGGAGCAGAAGATTAAGACATCCATTGTAACTAGAATTCTCAAGTATAGTGGATAGTCTCGGTAAGGGAGAGTCCCTACCACCGTGGATGTACGTCACATTGATGGAACCACGTAAATCTCGTGTGTCCTTAATTTGCTTTACGTTCTGTGTTTTGAATTGAGTTGTGAATGCAGCTAAAGTATCAGCCAACCCATAACCTAAGGAAGATCTAAACAAGAACATCCGAATTGTCTATTAGACAAGGTGTCTGAAAGGTGACTTTGGGGACTATTGTGATTAGTAGGTAGCAATAGATCTACCTTAGTCGAATCTGAGAAAGAGTTCGCTTTTAAGAAGAGATTGAAGTTGTTCACTTTCTTGCGAGTTGTGAATTGTGGTGATACTGATTCACCCCCCCTCTCAGTATCACAAACTAGTAGATCCTAGGGTGAAGTTGGGAACTTCACACTATTAGGGATATAATCTCGCCTTTATTAGGGATACAATCTCGCCTATTACTTAGGAAATAATAAAAAACAATTATTAATAATAAAGGAGAATTATAGCAGACACAACTCATGAGGATTGTATTCGCACCAATCATGGGATCGTATCATTCCTCCGTCCTTCAAAATTAGCCTTGTCCTCAAGGCTAACTAGCAATAAAGTCTGGGAATCGATTTGCAAAAGAATGATAGAATTCTTTGAAATAGGGAGGTTAGTCCATTGAACTAGGATTTGGACAATAGCTCGATTTCCATGTTTGACAATATGACGGTCTAGGATGGCTTGCGACTAATGGTTGACCTTTCCTGTGTAGGTAATGTCAAGCAGTTGGCTTTGTGTCACCACACCATCCCCTCCCTTCTTTTTCAAGCAAGAGACATGAAAGATGAGATGTATTTTTGATCCTGTTGGTAAGTTAAGGTGATAGGCAATAGGACCAATGCACTCTAGAATTTGGTATGGCCCAAAGAAACAAGGAGATAATTTCATTGAGGAACAGACAGTGACAAATAATTGTCGATATGGTTGGAGTCTAAGATATACCCAATCTCCTACTAAAAACTCTCACTCCGTACGATGTATATCCACGTGTTGCTTCATACGAGCTTGGGCTGCAATAAGGTTGTCTTTTAGGAGTTGGAGCAACTTGTCTCTGTCTTGTAAGTCCTTATCGACTTGATCCACGCGAGATGATCCAGCTGTATACCTTGTAAGAGTAGGTGGAACTCGCCTATAAACTGCTTGAAATGGGGACATCTTCGTAGAGGAGTGATAAGTGGTATTATACCACCATTCGGCCTACAGAAGTCATTTTACCCAATTCTTTGGCTTGTCACTTGCAAAGCAACGAAGGTAGTTTTCCAAGCATCGGTTGACTACCTCAGTTTGTCCATCTGTCTGTGGGTGATAAGCAGTGCTCATATTTAGCTGCGTCCCTTGCAAGCAGAATAATTCCTTCCAAAAATGACTAGTGAAGACCTTATCTCGGTCACTAACAATCGATTTAGGAATGCCATGGAGCCTTACAATATTGTCAACAAAAACTCGAGCAATACTGGCGATAGTATAAGGGTGACTAATTGCATAAAAATGAGCATATTTGGTTAAGCGATCGACAACAACAAAAATAGTGGATTTACCTTGGGACAGGGGAAGTCCCTCAATAAAATCCATAGAGATATCTGTCCAAACTTCTTCTGGGATAGGTAAAGGTTGGAGAAGTCTTGGAGATGCCATAGATTCACTCTTGTGATGTTGGCATATATCACATTCAGCTACAAACCTTCTGATTTTCTTTTTTATACCTTTCCAATAAAACTCCTTACCAATATGCTTGTAGGTATGAAGAAATCCTGAGTGGCCGACAGTCGAGGATGCATGATATTTTTGCATAATTGTGTCCTTGTAGTAAGAATGAGGAACAAGTACCAATCTCCCTTTATAGTGTAAATTTTGAGAATCCCAAGTGTAATGAGCAATGGGATCAGGACCTGTCTGTAGATTCTCAATGATCTCTCGAGTTTCCCGGTCATCCAACCATTCCCTTTTAATTCGCACAATTGTAGTGCAGGTAGGGATAAAGAGTGCCACCATTTTAGCCTACTTTGGAATACGAGATAATGCGTCAGCTACCAAATTCTCACTCCCCTTTTTATAAATGATCTCATAATCATAGCTCAACAATTTAGAAATCCAATTTTGTTGTTCCATAGAAGAGATTCGCTGCTCTAATAAGTATTTCAGACTTTTATCGTCAGTCCAAATTAGAAAATGTCTCCCAATGAGATATGGACGCCATTTCAAATACCTTACTAAAGTCTGGTAAGGCAAGGACTGGAGTGGTGGTCACGGCTTGGTTGAGTTGATTAAATGCCTCCTCTACTCTGTCATTCCAATTAAACAAATCCTTCTTCAAGAGAGTCGTCAATCCAGCATTGATCTTGCCATAGTCACAAACAAACTTGCGATAATAACCAGTAAATCCCAAAAAGCCTCGTAGTGCTTTGATTGTCTTTGGGACTGGCCAATCCAACATCGCTTGAATTTTGGAAGGGTCAACTGTGACACCTTCTTTGGAGACAACATGGCCAAGATACTCCATTGTTTGGCTAGCAAAGCTACACTTTATCTTCTTAACAAATAGGGAGTTCTCATGCAGGGTAGTGAACACAGTCCGCAAATGTGACAAATGTGCTTTAAGGGAAGAACTATACACCAAAATATCATCAAAAAATATTAGGACAAACTTACGTAAATATGGCTGAAATATATCATTCATTAAACTTTGGAATGTTGAAGGCGCATTGGTAAGCCCGAAGGGCATAACCAAGAACTCGTAATGGCCATCATGAGTCCTAAAAGCTGTTTTTTGAATATCCTCCTTATGGACACGAATTTGGTGATATCCCGACCTTAAATCCAGTTTAGTAAATAATTGAACACCTCCCAATTCGACTAATCATTTGTCGACCACGGGAATAGGATATTTATCCTTCACAGTGATGTGGTTGAGCGCCTGATAGTCTATACACATCCTCCAAGAACCGTCCTTCTTTTTTACTAAGAGGACAAGAGATGAGTATGGGCTAACACTCTGTCTGATGATTCCAGCTTCCAACATCTCCTCAACAATTTTCTCAATTTCTCCTTTCTGGAAATATGGATAACGGTAGGGTCAAACATTAATATGTGTATTCTCAAATAATAACGGAATACGGTGGTCGTGTGTCCTTTGTGGGGGTAGACTTGGTGTTCCGCAAACAAATTAGAGAATTCAGTCAGTAGTGTTGTAACCTCCTTCTTTTGTATAGACTGGGATTTGGCCACCTCTACACCTGTCAACTGCACCAAGAACCCTTGTCCTGCCTTTTGTAGGACCTTTTCCATTCGACAACTACTAACAATGGTAATTTTACCTCCGCGTCTTCCGCGTAATTCCACTGGGTGTCCATTCAATAGAAACTTCATTCTTAACCTAGAGAAATTCCAAGTAATATCTCCCAAGGTCCGCAACTAATCAATGCCAAGGATAATTTCATAATCCTCTAAGGGTAGTAAGAAGAGATCAACATAAACGATCTGATCTTGTAACACAAGTTTTACCTTTGTGCACTTCTCTTGACATGTCAGATTTCTCCCGTCTGCAACCTTCACCGCAAACTTGTCGTAATCCTTTCATCCATGAAGTTATTGGTACTACCTGAGTCAATTAATACCATTATTGGTTATCCCTTGAGGAATCCATCATTCTTCATAGTCTGTGGGTTCGAATACCCAGCTAAAGCATGCACTATAGGCCCACCTATGTATTCAACAAAGGTGTCGTCACCATCTGGGCCCGTGTGGTCATCACTTATTTCTTCAGTCTCCTCCACTGGCTCAATCATTAAAAGCTTCCTTTTCTTACAACGATGCTCCTTGTGCCACTTCTTATCATAGTGCCAACATAGCCCTTTTGTCGTCCACTCTTTTAATTGTTCCTGAGTTAAGCGTCTAGTGTTTGCAGGACGAGTAAAAGAGGGTGAGTTGGTGTTACCCTCAATAGGTTTGCTGGCCACCTTAGTAGATGGTCGACAATTTTCAGCACCTAACTTCTCCTCCTGCAAGTGAGCAAAGGAGATAGCTGCTACCATTGTTCGTGGTTGGCGAGCCTTGACTTCCCGTCAAATGTCAGTAGTAAGCCCTTCAATAAATGTTCTACTAATTGCCTTTCAGACCAATCTTTAGCTCGATTGGCAAGTTGCTCGAATCGACTTTGATATTCGAGAACGATGGATGTCTAGTGAATTTTTGCGAGTTCCCTGTCAACATTGTGATATTCCGAGGGTCCAAATCGCACAAAAAGGCCTTTAGTGAATTCAGCCCACGTTGGAACTCCACCACATGTCTCGACCCAATCATACCATTGGATTGCATCACCTTCTAATTGAATAGAAGCAATTTCAACTTTAGAGAGCTCTAGCATATGGTGGAAGCAAAAATATTTTTCAGCCTGGGAGATCTAACCTACAGGATCACTCTCGTCCCAGCAAGGAAATTCTACCCTTGTGTGTGGTTGGGTATAGTCACGATTGGTGACTCTGTAAGACTCCACCGGTTCTTTTTGTTTGTCAACAGATGTGGAATTGTTGTCTCCTGACTCCCTCTGTGCAATAGAAAATACCATCTGTTCAAGCCTCTTGAGAGACTCTTGCATAAGAGATAGTGATTCTTCAACGCGAGATATTCTAGCATCAGAATCAGAAGAGTTGTGTGAAGACATACTGTAAGATCGTAAATCGGTGATGCCCAAATTTTTCTTTTGTTGTTGGGTAAGGGGCATAAACAAATTTTCCTTTTTTTTTTTTTTGGTGGATGGAATGGAAGCAGAATCCCTAAGAACGCCGCTCTGATACCAGATGATGAGAACCTAGGGATTTAGAATTATGAATTTGGAATAGGGATCGGAAATTGGGGATTGAAAGTAGGGTTGTTGCAGAAATAAAGAGATATAATTGATCGCTTCGAGGGGATCAACCTCCAACAATCATTTCAAGGGGATCGACCTCCAGTAAGCTAAATGCTTTGAGAATATTATTGCTTAATTAAATCTAAACTCGTAGGGTATGACAATTATATAGACTTGATAGATCACTATTAGGGATATAATCTTGCTCTTATTAGGGATACAATCTCACCTATTAATTAGGAAATAATATAAAACAATTATTAATAATAAAGGAGAATTATAGCAGACACAACTCATGAGGATCGTATCCGCACCAATCATGGGATCGTATCAAGAATCTTCATTAGTGATATGAATGGTCAACCATTATGATTAGCATGTAACAATGAAAAACAAAAATAATAATAGAAAAATAAAAACAAGAAGCAATCTTGATTAGAGTCTGGCTTAAACAAAATCCTCACTCATGGTTATCTACAAATAAGAGTGCTAAACTAGAAGCAAGAAAAGTAATAATTACAGGGCACCCTTATTTTCAAGAATTGAGAGGCAGAAGTTGATGGGGAACAACAGCTTGTGGTTAACCAATAATATGAAGCTTAGTATACAACCCAAGCCAATTAAAAGTTAACCATATTTAATTGAGTTAAAGAAATAACGAATCTAGTAGAATTTTAATGTATTGATGTTTGTGTTATGTTGGAACTTTAATTTGCCTTTTTCTATTCTTGGAGGAGTGTTCCCAATATTTAATTTAGATATATATGTATTTATTGGAATTTTTGAATTGTTTATCATCAATAGAATTCTTTATTAAGAGTTTAGTTCAATTTTTTTTTATTTTTTTGAGCTAATTTTCTTTTGTTTTGTTGAATGATATCAATACCCCTCATCTTCATGAATGAAATCATGTACCTTTCAATGTTTGTGCTGCATTAGGAAGTATCAGAGTCTAGTCTTGAGATGGCTAGGCAAGGCAATGATGATGGAGAACATTTTATAAGACTAAAGTGGTATGTAAAAGAGATGGTTGTAAGCATTGCGATGCTAATTGAACTTGTGAGAAGCATGCAAACCAATTCTCCTTCCCTACAAGTCTAAAGGGCAACTCCTATGGCTACAAGAAAAAGGCAGAACCTATGTGAGGAAAATATTGTTCCTCCATATATTGATTCTAAAGATGCAAATGAAGAGGAATTAGAAGTAGAGTTTATACTACGTGCAAGGAATGAAGTCTAGCATAGTGATTCTTACAAAATGAAGGTTGATCTATCCTCTTTCAATGGGGTGGTAGACATTGAACAATGTCTTGATTGAATATATAAACTAGAGTGTTTCTTTGATTTTATGAAAGTTAAACCTAAATGTAAGGTGGACTTTATAGCCTACAAATTGCATGAAGGTGCTAGTGCTTGATGGCAACGTCACGAAGATTTGCTGTGATAAAGGGGAAAGTTCCCTCTTCAGCTTATACTGAAGAGTTCTTATGATTGGAAGCTAAAGGCAATTTGAATGAAATTGAAGATAAGTAAGTTACACGTTATGTAAATGGGTTAAATTATGATTTTCAAGACCATTTGGCCATACAAAGTATTTGGTTAGTTGATCTAGTTTAGAAGTTGGCATTAAGGGTATAACATATCATGCAATTGCGGAAAACACCAAAGTGGACTATGTAGCCTACAAATTACATGGAGGTGCTAGTGCATGGTGGCAACATCACCAAGATTTGCTAAGATCAAGAGGAAATCTCCCTATTTAGAGTTAGGTTCAAAAAAAGGCACTTTTAAAAGGTTGATTTCTGCCATTTGATTATAAGTGAACCCTTTTCCAACAATTTCATAAGTGTTACCAAAGTACACATTTAGTTTCAGCCTATACTGAAGAGTTCTCATGATTGCAAGCTAAATGCAATTTGAATGAAATTGAAGACCAATAGGTTGTGTGTTATGTAAATGGGTTGAATTATAATGTTCAAGACCACTTGGCCCTGTAAAGTATTTGGTTAGTTGATCAAGCTTCGAATTTAGCATTAAGGCATAACATATCATGCAATCAAGGAAAACACTAAGAAGTCCTATGAGCTAGCAGTTTGACCCTAATAACAAGGCTTCATCAAATAAAGTCAAACATAAAGTTGTTGATTCATGGGGTAAATGAGTTGAATCTAAGAAGTCAAAATCTAAAGAGAAGCAATAAATAACAAAGGGAATTTGATGTTTCAAGTGCAATGAGACAAGGCATAGATTAAGTGATTGCCTTAGATGCAAATTTACCAATGTCACCTAATGTAAGTATGAGGAGGACTTTGATGAGCAAGAAACAACCAAGGAAGATGGTAACTTTGAATTGGTCAAGGAAAACAATGAGGAAGTGGTATGCATTTAAACTAACCTGTTGCTTCAACATAACCTAATGAGACACAACACAAAGAGATCTTTAAAGGTAAATGTTTTGTAGCTAAAAAGGTGTGTAAGTTTGTGATTGAGTTGTAGTTGTAAGAACCTAGTTTCACAAAGCCTTGTTAAGCATCTTAATCTTAAAACATAGCCACATCTCACCCAGTATAGCATTGGTTAGATAAAGAAGGGGCCTACCATGAACATTACATAACAATGCTATTTGCCATTGACTTTGGGAAAGACTTAAAAATCTGAAGTTCTTTGTGATGTTGTGGAGATAGAAGCATACCATGTGTTACTAGGTAGGCCATGGTAGTTTGATGTTGATGCAACTCACAAAAGGAAGGACAATACCTGTGCCTTCACTTGGGATTGCAAGCGAATAGTTGTGGTTCCAAAACAACAAGAGAAATCTTTACCAAAAGTGAAGATAAGAGATTGCTGTCTATGACTCTTAAAGAGGATGAGTTTGTAGAGGATATGAAAAGTGCCAAAATTTGTACTTTTCTAATAGTGAAGGGAGTAGAGCAAGCCATACAATCTGCACTTAAGGAGGTTCAAGGCTTATTTGCAGAATTTGATAATGTAATGGCAAAACCAACATGATTACCTCCAATGCGAGATATTCAACATTGCATTGATTTTATTCCTGGAGCTAGTTTGCCAAATCTGCCACATTATTGTATGCGTCCAAAGGAGCATGAAATCATGAAGGAGAAGGGCTGTTACAAATGGGGTACATACAAGAGAGCATTAGTCCTTGGGTTGTACATGCCTTGCTGTCTCCAAAGAAGGATGAGAGTTGGAGGATGTATGTGGACAACTGCACTATCAACAAAATAACCATGAGGTATCAGTTTGCCATCCTTAGGCTTGATGACTTGCTTGATTAATTGAGCAGTGCTAAAGTATTCATTAAGATAGATTTGTAGAGTGGATATCACCAAATTAGAATTTGTATAGGAGATGAATGGAACACAACTTTCAAGACAAAGGATGGGCTATATGAGTGGCTAGTCATGCCATTTGGTTTATCTAATGTGCCAAGTACATTCATGCACCTTATGACCTAGGTTCTCCAACCCTTTATGTTCCACACTTTGTTATTATCTATTTTGATGATATTATAATTTATAGTGAGAATCTAGAGGATCACTTTGATCATATTAGGCACATTTTAGTTGTGTTGAGAAAAAATGAGTTGTTTATAAACCTAAAGAAATGTGAATTTTTAACAAACAGACTAGTATTCCTAAGATTTGTTTTAAGTAATGAGGGAATTTATTTGGATGAAGAGAAGGCAAAAGCTAATAGAGAATGGCTAAAATTGAAAACCATAATTGATGTAAGGAGTTTCCATAAGATAAATACATACCATGCATGAGCATTGAAACGACCCAAATGCTTTCCGCTAGGCCAAATGATAGGATAGTTATATTATAGCAAGTATAATATATAATGGCAAAGTTATGGGTCTCCCTTAACCACCCCTCAGCTTCTATATATTTCATATTTACAGATTGAAAGATGCTTTGAGCATGCAAGAAATGTTAGATTAAAAGAGATTAAAACTGAGAAAAGCAAGAGTTGCTTTAGAAAGAGAACATTATAGAATTAAAGTCAGCTTAATTAAGACTTTATGAGTTGAAGAAAACATCGTAACTTTGCCATAGGTATTGTATATTTGCCTCTGTGAGTGTGTAAGAGCTGATATGTTGTTGAAGATGAACATCCCTGACCTGAGGGGTCAAATTTATAGGCAACCATGGGAGGCGCAGAGGCATGTTGTTGATAGCACTGAAACATATGCAAGCATACGACATGTGAAACGGAAAGCTACATTAGTGGTCGTTTCACCTTTATCCTATTCACTTGCTTACTATATTAATTGTACTATCGAATTTAATGTTTGAAGTCATTTATTTGACGTTTAAAATCATCTATTGCAATTAGTTTTAGTAATTTTTTGATTCCCGCAAATTTGATTGTGTCTATTCTCCATGTAGATCTATGCAGTGAATATGCAGATAAATTCTTGCCATAAAGCATCAATGTGTAGTGCAAAGTCATAAGCAAAGATACCCACTTTTGGAAAGCTTAATGTACACATAAATAAAGGCAATCATAGACCATAGAGATAAAAATGTTTTAAATAATATGAAAGTAATAGCCGATTTAATGTATAGATATAAAAATTCTATTATTTTATTTGTGTGTAGGGAAACTCTAATATTTTTGTGCACTATTCTTTTTTATTTGATTATATTATTAACTAAAAAGTTAATAAGTCTATCTTATACCAGCCAAAGAAAGAGTTTGATGGTGGTTCTACATGCTTCTTTTAGCATTAGATAGGTTCAAATTCCTATAGTCGTTCCTCTATATAAAACATAAAGAGAATTAAAATGAGCAAACTAGTGAGCTTTAGATTTGATATGTCATATTTAAATTTGAGGAGACTCACTTGGAGCAATCATTACAAGAGAGTGGATCTTAATCTTAAGAGAGGATGAATAAAAAAAGCAATGAGTATCTTCTAACTCGAATAGTAAAAATAATGAATAATATTCCTATATTTTTTTTAGTTAAAAAATATATATATCATAAAAAGTTATATATTTAACTCTTTTTATTAGACATCTTCTCCCTCTTCATATAATTTTATAATCCTTTCAAGAATGTGCAACCAAAATTTTGAATACATATATCCTAAAAAAGATTTTGATTGTTTTTTCTTTTTTTGAATACACTTACCTTGAGTGATTATCTCAAGGTTACATGAATTAATTGTGTCCTTAGAGTGATTTTACCATTAAAAATTTAGTCGTTGCACTCAACACTGACATATTCACCTCATGTTTTTCATAACTAAATACTTCATTCATCCTCTATTTCTTATTAAGCAATTTATATTGTATAAGAATATGATAAATTTATACAATAAAATTATTTTAATTTTATTTCTCATGTTGATCTTATACATATATGTCCAAGGATCAAGTTGGACCACCGTGCATGCGCCATTTGTTGTAAACGTTTTCCATGTCTTTGGACGTGGACGATCGACAAAGCAAGATTCTCCGCACGTTTACCATCCCTTTGTTACCAGTTCTGGAAAATCCTCTGGATATTTTGGCTCGTCTCTAAACTCCAAAATAGGGCTTCTTTCACGTGTGAAATTCGTTACCTACTCCCGTTTTACTCAGAGTTATCTATCCCATATCCAAACCTCCGTTACTGTCAGACCTACGTAGTTTAGTTGGCGATTCGATTTTTCTTTTTCTTCTTTTTGTATTGGTCTGAGTTTGAGTTCTCGCACTACTGCTCGCCCCCTAATAAACGGAAAGCCACCCAATTTGAATGTGACTTGCGCCTAGAAATTTAAAGTCAATCAAGTTGTTTTCGTCTTGTTGTGAGTGCCTACGGTGATAAAAGCAAATCTTTAGATCACGATAAACATTGTCTTTGACTTCTTACTCTCTCTCTCTCTGTGTCAAATGCGAGTGAGAGAGAAGATGATGGCGATCATATGCAGACATACGACATGTGAAAATCACAATCGTAACTAATCAACAGCATGCCTCTACACCTCCCATAGTCGCCTATAAATTCGACCCCTCAGGTCAGGGATCTTCATCTTCCACAACATATCACCTCGCACACACTCACAGAGGCAGATAACATACCATACCTATGGCAAAGGTACGATGTCTTAATTAAGTTTTTCTTTTTGACAGAGAGAGAGAGAGAGAGATTCTAATAAGATATCTAATTTGGTGCAAGTGCACCTATGCATAATTTTATACTGCAGGTGCAGGCTAATGCGGACCCTGCCGTCAAGATAGGGCCATGGGGCAGAGATGTTGACGCCGACAATTGGAGCTTTCAGATTCCAAATGATGGGGATATTAAGGCCATTACAATTGCCACCGAGGCTGTTCTTATTTCACTTGTCTTCACTGTCCAAGACGCAAGTGGGGCAATCGAGACCCTTAAATATGGCGGTTCCGGCGGTACTGGTGCTCAGGTGACGTCATTTACTTAGATTTTGAAAATATATAAATATTTGATTTAAATTCTAATTTTTTTACTAAAATTTAATATTTAATACTAGCTCAAGAGTAATTTTTTTACTATTTTAATATGTTTACTGAAAATACTCAATTATAATCTAATATATATTACAATTTTCTTATTTTATATTGATAATTTTTACATATATTTAAAATTCACATAATATAAATACCCATAATTAAAAAAAATAACAGAAAAAAAGAATTTAAAAAAAATAAATTCACACAATATATATATATTTGCAGCTGGACTTCGCTGTCAACGAGTATTTGACATCAATTGCTGGAGCATATGGGTCATGGAACGGTGCCGATTATGTCACATCTCTGACATTTATCACAAATTTAGGAACATATGGACCATATGGCTATGACTACGATGTAGAATCTGGAGCCACTGGCGTTGTCAAGTTCTCTTTTCCGGTACAGGAGAATGGTAAAGTCGCTGGCTTTTATGGATATGCTGACAGCTACATCGACCGTATAGGATTTTATGCGAAGCCGGTATCATCCCAGTCCGATCCCTAAATCTCGTTGAAAGTTCAGATTTTAAGAGTCAGTGTACAATTATATTGCAGGTGCAGGCTGGCGGTGTCATTGGTGTCGGACCTTGGGGCAGAGAAACTCTTTCCAGCAATGGGACCTTCGAAATTTCGACAGGTAGCAACATTACGGAGATTATAGTTGGTCATGGTGTTGTCATTGATTCCCTTACCTTCACCGTGCAAGACGCCAATGGCCAAGAGGAGACGGTAAAGTTTGGCGGCAACGGCGGCGATCTTTCTAAGGTGAGGGCTTTTGTTGTGCGTGAATATATTGTTCATGTATATTACGGTAGATACTATATATACGACACAAACCCAAGAGTTTGTTGCTTATTATTTTAAAATTGAGCGTCTCTTTCTTGAATTCTCAATTGAATGTGCCCTTCGTACCCATCACTTATCGAGTGCAAATGTATGTATCCAGGTGGAGTTTGCTTCCGGGGAATATATAACATCAATTTCTGGAGCATATGGGTATTGGCTTAATCAAGACGGCATTTATGTCACAGCAATAGCATTTACCACAAATTTGGGAACTACTTATGGACCTTACGGCCACGAGGAAGATAATCCAAGTGGGGTCACAACGGACACCGTGAAATTCTCTAGCGCTCCAATGGAGAATGCTGAAATCGCTGGGTTTTTTGCATTTTATGATAACTATATTCAGAATATAGGAATTTATGTAAGGCCCAAATCATCAACTGATGTGTGAAGTTAAGTGTGCTAAATTAAATAGAACAAGAGTCCAAGTCAACAAGTCTATGTTGGTTTAATATATCACTAAATAAGGACTCTGATGTAATGTGCATGGAGTGAATTGAAATGGGAGTGTACTTGTGTTCTGGTCATTATGTATTTGAATAAATCTTGTTTGTGTTTGAAAAATATACAAGACCGTGTACCATGAGTATCTATGAATCCACATTGTTAATCTTTTATACTTGTTGCCCTCTAATGCAATTCAAAGTAATGTGAATAAGGTCTCCAAAGAAATTCAACAATTTTAAACTTTTATGATAAATAAATTCAATTTAATGTATTATTAAATTTAAATAAAGAGATTTTATGAAAAAAAAAAAGAAATAGTATAAATAAAGAGTTCAAGAAAAAGAGAAATCAAAAATAATAATTTACAAAAATTCAGAACCAACTTTCTCTTGTGAAGACATTACCTTTAAGAGTTGAATTTACTAATTAATAATATTCTTTAATTGGAAGAAAATTAATTCATTATACATTTCAATTAAATTAATGTTGATTTTCATATATTCTTCTTTTTTTTCTTAGGATCTATTTGTTTATTGAAAAATTACTTCTTTGTATAAAATATTTGCTAAAAGAAAAAATTAGTGAAAATAAATTATTTTTTTTATTTAATTGCGATATTCGAATATGTTGATATATATTTTATATTTACTACACATATTAAAAGCCTATAAATATGTCTAAAATAGTACAAATAATAATTTAGAGTAAAAATAAAAAAAGATAATATGTAAATGAAGGTTTGTCTATTTCATTAAACAACCAAAAATTTACAATTGTTTTACCCCTCCTCCTCTTGCCCAAAGTAAGGGAATCAATGAGAACATCATGAACAACCGTAATCTCCTTAATGTTGCTAACTTTTCTAATCTCGAAAATTTCATCACTTGACAATGTTTCTCTGCCCCAAGGGCCTAGACTGATGACACTACCAACCTGCACCTATAATATATATATTTATATATTCATACTTATTCTCAATGAAATTAATTTAAATTTGTTATAAATTAGAAATTAGAATACAAATAGAATTTTGGTAATTGAATCTTATTTGTTATAATTTTCATATTAGATTAGAATTAGATATAATCTAATGTATAAAGAATTGAATATTTCATATTATTATGTGGCTGGTGAGTAGGGTTTTATATTTATATAATTTGTGTATACTTCTCTTATTAATGTATAGTGTTTTATCAAATTAATAAGATAGAAAATTATCATATAATCTTCTAGCAGTAATATTAGGACTATTGGATTTCAATAGTGATATCAAAGTGGGTATTTTTATCTGGATTGAGAGAAAACGTATAAATTTTGCCGGAGCTGCTGTAGAGTTAACGAAGTTGCCACAGAAGTCGTTGGAGTTACAAAAGTCATCGGACTGCCGGTTTTTGTCATTAAAACCGTTACCAGCTATTGTCGGAGCATCGTCGCCGAACCAATTTGATCTTGGAGCTACCATGAAAACCAATTTGATTAGGGAGGCCAACATCATACTCAAGAATCATATAAGATCATAGCAACCACCAATTACCACTAGGTGCCACCAGCTGCTACTGCTAGAATCAATAATAGATCCAGTAATTACATTAGAGTGGGTAACTTTATTCGGATCAAGAGAAAATATATAGGTCTTGCTAGAGCCGCCACAAAGTTATCAGAGTCCCTATAGAAGTCATCAAAGTTACAAAAGTCACTAGACTGCCAATTTCTATCATTAGAATCGCTATCCGCCATTGCTAAAGCACCATCACCAACCACCATGCATTGCCGCATGTGCAACCAAAAGTTGTTGTTTGCCTTGTTGGAAGTCATTTCCTACACCACCGGACGCTGATAAAGAAAATTCGAAGGTTTTGCCACCGTCTTCCATCATCAAATGAGCCCTCTCTAGCCACCACCAACACATGAAACCTTCATCGTTCCATTTGTCTACCTCCTTCTCCTAGTGATGAATTGGTATATCTCCAGTTGTTGTAGTAATTAATGTTGGCACCAAGGAGAAGAGAAAAAATCAAAGCTAGAATCACAAAAACATAAAAGTTTAGGGTCAAAATCAAAACATAATAAACATTGAGGGTCATATAAAAATAATAAATTTTAAGGGGCCATATTAAAATTAATAACAATAAAGGAACCAAATTAAAAAAAAGTGACAAGAAAATGAAAAAAAAAAAGAAGAAGGAAAAAGTAGAGAGGTAATTAATAAGAGATAATTATAGAACAATTGAGAAAAATAAAAAGAAGATTATGGATATATAAAAAAATCAAGAGTTAAATTGAAATTTAAAAATATAAGTTATTAAATTAATAAAACATATAAAAATTATATTGAGTAATAAAGTTTATAAGATTTGGATATAATGACTTATGAAGTTAAAAACTAAAAATGTTTAGAGTTAAGGACTTATTGAATTAAGAAATAAAGATAACTCAGCTCAATTTTACTATGTGATAAAGAAAATGAGATAGTGAAATAGTCCTATAATTGTATTTTATAAATATCATGTATTATAAAGTGTCATAGAGAATGAAATCCTAAGCCTTACTATTCAAGGTTGTAGGCCAAGTAGAAATTGGTCAAGATTAATCAAGGAAACTTCTGATAATTCTATTAATATTGTTGATGATTAAAGTTTGAAAATTATGTTAAGTTGAAGTAGATATTGTGAATGATTATATGACTAAATTATAATTAAGATGAGACGTTAAAATTAATCTAAATTTATTACAAATTAAAAATTAATATTTAAAAAGAATCTAATAAGTTAAACCTTATTTATTATAATTTACGTATTAAATTAGAGTTAGATATGATCTAATATATAAAAATTTGAATATTTTAATTTATTATATGACTAGTGAATATGGTTTTATAGCTATGTTATTTATATGTACTTCTCTTATTAGTGCATAGTATTTTATCATATTAATAAAATAATAAATTATCGTATAATTTTCTAATAGTTGTATTAAAATTATTACACTTTAACAATAGTATAAAAGTTATTCTGCTTTAACAACTCATTACTAGGTCTTGGTCTATGTATTTTATTTTTTACAGATATCTAATAAGAAATATTAAAATAATAAATTTTAAATTATAGTTTTAATAATAATTAATTTATATTTATATTTAAAAAAATAGTTAAATTAAATTAAAATTAATTTAATTATTGGGTATGATTAATATCTTAATAAGTTTAGGAGTTTTTAAATTTAAAATTATGTTGAAAAGATTTAATAAAATTAAAACTAAATTATTAACAAAAAGGTAAAATAAATTTTATTATTATATTCTAATTATGACAAAATTCATAATTCAAATTTTAATTAATAATATTCATATAATCAACTATATGTACTAATATTGTAAAAAAAAAAAACTTACTCAAGTGGAAAATTTAATATTTAAAATTGAGTAATTTAGTTGAGAGAAAATAATAATAATAATAATATATAAACCAAGTATAATTAGTTTTATAATATTAAAAAGATAATTAATTATATATTAAAATTTTAATTTTATTAAAATATTAAAAATATTACAAATTAATTACTTAATTAATATCAAATATTATAAATTGTTAATATTTATTAAAAAATTAAAATTAAATAAACGTTATTAGGTAAACATTTATTGATTAAAATTTTTAAAAAATTTACCAATTTTCTATTAATTTTGATAACACTAAGTATATATATATATATATAAATATCTCAAAATTTGGACGCTCAAGTTTAAAGATGAGTTTACGATAATACTCACTCTGCATAAAACCAATTGTGATCAATATGCTTGAGATATTTATATATATTAACAACTTCAGTGGCCCCACCATCTCTATTGTAGTCACAGCCATAAGGTCCATATTGTCCCAAATTTGTGGAACACATTAGAGATAATGGCATCTTTCCGCATCCCACATGCTTCTGCAATGGTTAAATATTCGTTGGCAACATCATCTTTTGGCTGGGCACTGGGTTTGGGCTTTGTTGATCCGCTTACAGATCCCTTCGGCTTACTGGAGTTTGCTGGTTTCTTTGCTGGGGTCTGTTGGAGTTTTGTTGAACCCCTTGGTCTTGAGTTTGAAGAGAGTGGGCTTTTGGAGGCCGGAGATGCTGCTGGCTTGTAATTATATGTTGCTCTTTTATGTATTTGGGCCATGAGCTTTCCTTATCCATAATTTATGGCTTGTAAAGTTTTATACGGTGTGTCGTGTTAAGGATGGATACTACACTCTCCTCTTATGGGCTGAAACGGAGGTCTCCCTGAGGACTGGTAATGCACCTGGGTTTAAAAATAAATGCTACTCTAAGAGTAATTTTTAGGGTCTTAATTAAGGGTTAGCAACTGAAAACTTTTATGAAAACCTATTAAGTTTGTTTGAGAGCTCAAAAAAGATTGAGAGTACGTTGGATTTTTTATTTTTAATTTCACATTAATTTATGAAATTATATATTTAATTCTATGTATATATTAGAAAATTTTTTCCACTCCATAAAGTATTTTAAATTTATTTCAAGCATGTACGACAAAATTTATTTGAAATTAACATAAAAAAATAGAATCAATGCAAAAAATTTTCAAAATTTTCAATGCACATAGTTTTATAATGGATATTACTTTTTGATGGGCTTTAATTTTTATATATTGCATGTGCACACACACATTTGACAAAATGGTTAGTCCAATCATTCACACTCACACTTAAATCTCTTCTGTTATATCAAAGTATGTATAACTAGTTGCATAAAAAATTAAAAGTAATGTGTATATTGGTTACATTTCAATATGGTAATTAAGTGTCTAATTATTACATTTTAATTTAAATATATTTGTAAAAGTTGATTATTAAGATATAACAAAATAAGTATAAATAAGTTTTCATGATCTTGTTTCCAATTGATGCATTTCAATCACAACATATCTTTGTTTATCAATTTAGAACCATAAAAATTTTGTATAGATCAAAAAATATACCCTAAGCATGTATCAGGATCAATGGAAGCCAAAACATAACATATGTGAATTAATCCTAAGATATGAAGCTCATTCAAGATAAAAGTAGTCTACAAGAAAACAATCCTAAAGGAATCCTATTTTAGTAGCAACATATTAAGATGAGTCTAAAAAAAAAAACATAAAAAAATATATTTATAAAGCATCACAAAAAGACTTAGATACGAAGTTGGCAAGTTCATAAGCCAATAGTCATCTACATCATAAAGAACTATTCATACCAAGAAAAATGACAGAGATGGAGCCACAAATGAAAACCCATCATGCTAAAACAAAACAATTCAAATTTTCTTGAATAATTGAATCGTTCAATACTAAAAAAGGGAGAATTGTAGCTTACCAATTTATATAATTAACTAATGTGTAACCATTCCCTCACGGAAAATAGGCCCTAAAGAGAATCAAAAGTTTCATTTCAATTGCTGGATATTGCTCTAGTTTGATTGTATCTATCCTTTTATCTAGCGTGCTACTTTAAGAGAGTTAGTTGACACCAATACTGTATGTGGTCTTTTAAATACTATATTATATACAATATATACATTTTCATCTTCTCTTTAAACCTCTTCATCTTCTTTGTAATTCTTCAATTTTTTTTGTAACTGTTGACTTTAAGAAATACTAAGAAATTTTAGTGCTAAATTGCAACTTCTTTTAACCTTTTTGTCATTATTCAGTTTCTTGTAATTGTTGACATTGAATAAATTGGGCATGAGATGTCAATACATATACAAATAAAGGATTAATCTCTCTTAGAATCAAATACTATAATTAGCCCTATAATTAACTCTATAATTAAGTAATTATATTTACTTACTATATATATACAATAATATATTGACTTACAACACTCTCTTTTAAGTTAGAGTATAGATGTTAATCATCTCTAACTTGTTACAAGTATAATTGATCCTAGGACCACTTTAAGTTTTTGTGAAAATATTACCTAATTGCTTTATAATTAAGACATGGCTAGTGAAAATGAGATTTTATTAAAATTTTTTCACAAATGAAGTGACAATTAACTTTGATGTCTTTAGTCCTTTTATGGAAAATTAGATTAATGCATGTGAAAAGTAACTTAGTTGTCACACCATAGTTTCATAAATGTTGAATTTCCAATTTCAATCTCACATAGTAATTAGTATATCTATATTAGTTAACATGTGGATTATGCCATAGTTTAATATTATACCTTTGCATTGGGTTGAGACACTGTATAAGCAACAAACTCAAGTAATTGCTTTACATATACTTCTTGCAAATTACCATGAAAAAAGGAATTTTTAACACCTTATTGGTATAAAAGTCAATCATTAATAGTAGTAAAAGAAATAAACAATTGTATGAAATCAAGTTTAGCCATTGGAGAAAAAGTTTCAAAATAATCAACCTTATATGTTTGAGTACCATCTGAAAACAAGTTTGACTTTGAGATTTTCAAAACAAATATCTATTTGCAACCAATGACTTGCTTATATTTTGGTAACTATGTTAATTCCTAAGTACCATTACGATGTAAACTCATTATCTTTTCTTCCATGATAACTCTCAAATTAGGATGAGATAAAGTCTTAACTAGTATTTTAAGAATAAAAATAGAATCTATAAAAGCAGAAAAGCAACACAAATGAGACAACAAATGTCTATAAGATACAAAGGAAGAAAAAGATTGAGTAAATTTTTACGTGCCCTTTTGGACAATGATGAGAAGATCAAGATTAGGACTTGTATATAAAGGGGCCGGTGGAGAACATGAATTATGATATGAAATACAACATGAATACACTTGAATAATAGGTAGTTTTATGGGCTTAATAAAACTAGTATTAGTGATTACAGTGTATATTAGAAGATCATCTTTTTTCCCTTCATTATTATACATGTAAGAATCAAGAAAGAATGAAGTAGTTTAAAAAAATTTAACATTAATAGAGATTAAATAATGACCCAATTCGAAAGAGTAATATCCACTCTTTTTGAAGATGAGAATGCCCAAAAAAGGCACATTTAGGAACTTTTATATTCTAAACCAAAAAAAATTACTAATACAACTCTTAAGAGATGAAAAATAGGCAATGAAAATATATGGTTTAATTAGAAATAATGAATGAAAGGGAAATAAATAGAGCAAGAAATATCACTATTGAGAACTGATGAAGGCATACAATTAATTAAAAAATAGGCAATGAAAATAACATTAACCCAAAATTATTTAGGAACTTTCATTTAAAAAAGTTCTTTGGCAACATGATTCACAACATAAAAAAAAGGCAAATGTTGTAGGCGTGAAAATAATTTCTTTAAAATAAATAATGATGGGCACCCCACTCTTAAGAGATGTTAAAACACTTAGACAAGTGATTAGTTTTGGCATTGTCAAAGAAAAGATTTTTAGAATAAATAAATCTTTAAACTCACGTCTTTTACCAATAATCTTCCTTATCATAAGATATTGAAAGACATAATAATTGGGAAAAAAAATGAAATATAATAGTTTAAAACTCGAGTGATTTTATTAATAAAGATTAAATTGAATGAAAAATTAGATAAATACAAGATAGATGAAAATAAAAAAGTCAATAGAAGAACTATAGTTTTAAAATCCATAACAATAGTAGTTAAGTTATCAATTAAAGTGATATTAGAAAATTTTTTGTGAGAATTAAAAGATAAGAGAAAACTTGTGTCATTTGTCGTATGATATGTTGCACCTAAGTTAATGACTTATTTTCCAGATGATGATATAAGACACGTAATTGATTTACCTAACTTATCACTAGTGATGAAATTAGGAGTAAAGTACTCTTGTGAGGCTTGATATTAAGTAAAACGAGCAAACTCATTAGCAAAAATAAATGCTAACTTATCAATGAAATCTTATAATAATTATCTATTCATATTAAAACTGTTGAGTTCTCATATCAGAAATAAACGAAATAACATTTAACTCTTCATATACTAATATAAAAGGAAAAACATTTCTTGCTTTTTTAAGCAATAAAACTCTTTACACATAAGTTACACTTATCAAAATATAAAAAATCTAAATAATTCATTAATTTAATAATCTATCTTATAATTAAATAATTATATTTATTTATATTTACAACAAATAAAAAAAGAAATTTTGAAACACACAATTATAGAAAAATCAACTCACAACAGCAATCAAAGGCTAAGCATAGACCCCCACTCCGCTAATGTTATGCTGTTCCGTGCTGAGTTAATTTCAATGTTTTAGGACGTGGGGGTCCCTCGTCCATTTCTCTGGAGCCGAGATGTCGGCCAAGTTCATCTGCATCAACGGAGGCTTATCCTCTTGGCATCTCTTATTTTCAAGAGCTGCTTATGCATGTCCTCCTAATGGCAGCAGTTGCAATGTGTTGTAACCTTGTCCTTGAGCATACAATGGAATGACCCCGCACATTTTTATTTTGCAAGAGCACGGACCTTCCCCATTCTTCCAACTGCAGAACTTAAGTAAGAAAACATGGTGGCGGGATTGAGATGTACAGGCATCCCTAAGTATCACATCACGCACTTGGTGATCGAATTTCACGAATACGTGCTCTGTCTCAGTCCCATGAGTTCTAAGATCATAATCTCCATATGATAACTCAAAACTTGATAAATGCTTGTCCTGCATTGCCACATGGTTTGTACATAAAGCCAAGAGCAAACCCCAAGAAGCAATAGTTAAGCCAATTTGACGAAAACTTGAAGCTGACTGAGTGTCCAACACTTCGATGATCGATCCAACCTGGAATCTTACTCCCCATATATGCTATTGAAACCTGGGGAGTTGCTCCGAATGCCAGTAGAGAAAAATATATTAATTTTCTAGTATCAATAAAATAATAGAAAGAAACTGTAAAAAAAAAAAAGTAGTTGGTAGAACTGAGAGGGAGAGACGTTGTACCGATGTCCATTTGTTATGAAATTGGTACAAAGATCACACACCATGTCTCCGCATTCCTTCTCATCCAATTTCAAGCAACCTGTGAATTCGAACATGAATTGTTGACTAGGGTTCGTCGACCTAAAGACTAGACGTGTAATGGCAGCAGATACTGTTTACAGGGATCTGCAACCACAAGCAATTAACCGAAGTAGATTTTGGGGAAGTTCTGGTATGGACTGAAGGCTTTTGCAGCAAGCTATATCGAGAATCTTCAACCCAGAAAGTCGTTCGATGCTCGCCGGGATGGTCTTAAAACCATTTCTCTTAATCGTAGCTCTCTTAAGGAGTATAAACGTCCCAGGTCAGTCGGTAGACAACCTAAGGGTTGGGGAAATTCTGCTACATTCGAGCAGCCATCCAGATGCACTTCTGTAATTGCAGTCTTATCCAAATATAATGATTGTAAATTCTTGGATAAATAGAGTCTTTCAAGAGATTTCAAATCAAGATTACTTGGGAGACTCTCCAGCTGAGAACAATCAGCCAAGTCCAGATCAACAAGATTACGGAGATATTCCACTGATGCCGAGGGCACCTCTTTGATCGCAGTGCCACGTAAACCTAAAATCGTTTTGCTCCGTGGGACCTATGGAAAGTTTTGAGATTTGAACAGCCGTCTAGATGAAGGTCGCTGAAAGATTTCAAATCAGCATCAATTGAAAGACTCTCCAGCTGAGAACAATCAGACATCCCCAGGACAAAAAGATTATCGAGATATTCCACTGATGCGGAGGGCACCTCTTTAATCGCAGTGTGATGAGAACCTAGGGTTTTGAAATTAGAAATTTGAAATAGGGATTAGGAATTAGGGATTGGAAGTAAAGGTTTTGCAGAAATAAAGAGATAAAATTGATCGTTTCAAGGGAATCAGCCATCGCTTTGAGGGGATTAACCTCCAATAAACTAAATGCTTTGATAATATTATTATTTAGTTGAATCCAAAAGCTATAGGGTATTACAATTATATAGACTTGATAGACCACTATTAGGGGTGTAATTTTACCTATTAATTCGGAGATAATAAAAGACAATTATTAATAATAAAGGATAATTATAGTAGGCACAAATCATGGGGATCGCATCATTCCTCTGTCCTTCAAAATTAGCCTTGTCCTCAAGGCTGATTGGCAATAAAGTCTGGAAATCGATTTGCGAAAGAATGATATAACTCCTAAGTAGCATCCTTAATAGGGAGGTTAGTCCATTGAACCAAGATTTGGACAACAGCTCGATTTCCACGTTTGACAATATGTTGGTCTAGGATGGCTTGCGGCTAAAGGTTGACCTCTCTTGTGCAGTAATGTCAAGCAGTTGGCTTTATGTCACCACACCATCCCCAACCTTTTTTTTCAAGCAAAAGACATGGAAGATGAGATGTATTTTTGATCCTGTTGGTAAGTTAAGACAGTAGACAACAGGACCAATGCACTTCAGAATTTGGTATGACCCAAAGAAACAAGGAGATAATTTCATTGAGGAGTGGACAGTGACAAATTATTGTTGATATGGTTAGAGTCTAAGATATACCCAATCTCCCACTAAAAACTCTCACTTCGTAGGATGCATATTCATGTGTTGCTTCATACGGGCTTAGGTTGTAATAAGGTTGTCTTTCAGGAGTTGGAGCAATCTGTCTCTGTCTTGTAAGTCCTTATCGACTTGATTCACATGAGATGATCCAGTTGTATACCTTGTAAGAGTAGGTGGAAGTCGCCTATAAACTGCTTGAAATGGGAACATCTTTGTAGAGGAATGATAAGTGGTATTATACCACCATTCGGCCCAAGGAAGTCATTTTACCCAATTCTTTGGCTTGTCACTTGCAAAGCAACAAAGGTAGTTTTCCAAGCATCAGTTGACTATCTCAGTTTGTCCATCTGTCTGTAGGTGATAAGCAATGCTCATATTCAGCTGTGTCCCTCACAACCGGAATAGTTTCTTCCAAAAATTACTAGTGAAGACCTTATCTCGGTTACTGACAATCGATTTAGGAACACCATGGAGCCTTACAATATTGTCAACAAAAACTCGAGCAATACTAGTAGCAGTATAAGGGTGACTAACTGCACAAAAATGAGCATATTTGGTCAAGCGATCGACAACAACAAAAATAGTGGATTTATGGATAGTGAGAGTCCCTCAATAAAATCCATAAATATGTCTGTCCAAACTTCTTCTGGGATAGGTAAAGGTTGAAAAAGTCTTAGAGATGCCACATATTCACTCTTGTGACATTGGCATACATCACATTTAGTTACAAACCTTCAGATTTCCTTTTTTATACACTTCCAATAAAACTCCTTACTAACACGCTTGTAGGTATGAAGAAATCCTGAGTGGCCGGCAGTTGGGGATGCATGATATTCTTGCATAATTGTGTCCTTGTAGTAAGAATGAGGAACAAGTACCAATTTCCCTTTATAGTGTAAATCTTGAAAATCCCAAGTGTAATGAGCAACAGAATTAGGACCTGTCTGTAGCTTCTCAATGATCTCCCGAGTTTCACGATCATCCCACCACTCCCTTTCAATTTGCACAATTGTAGTGCAAGTAGGGATAGAGAGTGCCACCACTTCAGCCTGCTTTGGAATACGAGATAATACATCGGCTACCAAATTCTCGCTCCCTTTTTTATAAATGATCTTGTAATCGTAGCCCAACAATTTAGAAATCCATTTTTGTTATTCCATAGAAGAGATTCGTTGCTCCAATAAATATTTCAGACTTTTATGGTCGGTCCAAATTTGAAAATGCCTCCCAATTAGATATCGACGCCATTTCGAGACTGCATGAACAATAACTAACATCTCCTTATCATAGACAGACATACTCCACTGTTTGGCTAGCAAAGCTACATTTTGTCTTCTTAACAAATAGAAAGTTCTCATACATGGTAGTGAACACAGTCCACAAGTGTGACAAATGTGCCTTAAGAGAAGAACTATACATAAAAATATCATCAAAAAATATCAGGACAAACTTACGTAAATATGACCAAAACATATCATTCATTAAACTCTGAAATGTTGAAGGTGCATTGGTAAGCCCAAAGGGCATAACTAGGAACTCGTAATGGTCATCATGTGTCCTGAAAGCTATTTTTTGAATATCCTCCTTATGGACTTGAATTTGGTGATATCTTGACCTTAAATTCAGTTTAGTGAATAATTGAGCACCTCCCAATTCGTCTAATAGTTCGTCGACCATGAGAATAGGATATTTATCTTTCACAGTGATGTGGTTGTGTGCTTGATAATCCATGCACATCCTCCAAGAATTGTCTTTTTTACTAAAAGGACAGGAGATGACTATGACCTAACACTCGGTTTGATGATGCTAGCTTCCAACATCTCCTTAACAATTTTCTCAATTTCTCCTTTTTGGAAGTATGGATAATGGTAGGGTTGAACATTAACAGGTGTATTCTCAGATAATAACATAATATAATGGTCATGTATCCTTTGCAGGGGTAAACCTGCGGGCTCAGCAAACAAATTAGAGAATTTAGTTAGTAGTGTCGTAACCTCCTTCCCTTGTATAGAATGTTATTTGGCCACCTCTGCACCTGTCAATTGCACCAGGAACCCTTATCCTGCCTTCTGTAGGACCTCTATTTGATGACTACTAACAGTGGTAATTTTACCCCCGCGTCTTCTGTGTAAATCTTCTCATCCATAAAGTTATTGGTACTACCTGAATCAACTAAAACCATTACTTGTCGTCCCTTGAGGAATCCATCAATCTTCATAGTTTATGGGTTCAAATACCCAACTAAAGTATGCACTGCAGGCCCATCTATGTATTCAACAAAGGTGTCATTACCATTTGGGCCCGTGTGGTCATCACTTATTTCTTCAGTCTCCTCAACTGGCTCAATTATTAAATGCTTCCCTTGTTTACAACGGTGCTCCTTGTGCCACTTCTCATCACAGTGCCAACACAACCCTTTTGCCATCCACTTTTTTAATTGTTCTTGGGTTAAGCGTCTAATGTTAGAAGGACGAGTAAAAGAGGGTGAGTTGGTGTTACTCTCGATAGGTTTGCTGGCCACTTTAGCAGATGGTCGACAATTTTCAACACTTAGCTTCTCCTCCTACAAGTGAGCAAAGGAGATAACTGCTATCATTGTTCGTGGTTGGCAAGCCTTAACTTCCCGTCGAATGTCAGCAGCAAGCCCTTCAATGAATGTTCCCACTAATTGCCTTTCAGACCAATCTTTAGCTCGATTGGCAAGTCGTTCAAATCGACTATGATATTTGAGAACGGTGGATGTCTAGCGAATTTTTGCAAGCTCCCCATCAACATTGTGATATTCCGAGGGCCTAAATCGCACAAGAAGGCCTTTAGTGAATTCAGCCCATATTGGAACTTCACCACATGTCTCAACCCTATCATACCATTGGATTGCATCACCTTCTAATTGAATAAAAGCAATTTCAACTTTAGAGAGCTCTAGCGTATGATGGAAGCAAAAATATTTTTCAGCTCAGGAGATCCAACCTGCAAGATCACTCTCGTCCCAACGGGTAAATTCTACCCTTGTGTGTGGTTAGGTATAGTCACAATTGGTGCCTCCATAGGTTCTTTTTGTTTGTTAGCAGATTCGTAAGTTTTGTCTCCTGACTCCCTCTGTGCAATAAAAAATACCATCTGTTCAAGCCTCTTGAAAGACTTTTGCATGAGAGATAATGATTCTTCAACTCGAGATATTCTAGCATCAGAATTAGAAAAGTTATGTGAAGACATACTGTAAGATCACAAATTAGTGATACCCAAATTTTTCTTTTGCTGTCAGGTAGAGGGCATAAACAATTTTTTTTTTTTTTTGGGTGGATGGAATGGAAGTAGAATCCCTAGGAACGCCGCTCTGATACTAGATGATGAGAACCTAGGGTTTTAGAATTAGAAATTTGAAATAGGGATTGAGAATTGGGGATTGGAAGTAAGGGTTTTGCAAAAATAAAAAGATAGGATTGATCGCTTCGACGGGATCAGCCTCCAATGATCGCTTTAAGGGGATTGGCCTCCAATAAACTAAATGCTTTGATAATATTATTGCTTAGTTGAATCCAAAAGTTGTAAGGTATTACAATTATATAGACTTGACAGACCATTATTAGGAGTATAGTCTCGCTTATTAATTTGGAAATAATAAAAGACAATTATTAATAATAAAGGAGAATTATAACAGGCACAAATCACGAGGATTGTATCAGCACAAATCATGGGGATAGCATTAGTACAAATCATGGGAATCACATCACAGTGCCTCATAATCCTATCATGCTTGTGCTCTGTTGGACCTTTGGGAAAGTTTCCAAATTTGAACAGTCGTTCAAATTAAGCCCTGTGAGAGATTTCAAACCACTAAGGCTTCTAAGCTTTGGACAGCCGCACATGTATATCTCACTAACGTTCCTGAGAAGCATATAGATGAGACCTCACACAAACTGCCATAATCAGACATGTTCAGTTTAACAAGATTATCGAGATATTCCGCTGATGCCGAGGACACTTCTTTGATCACAGTGCTACGTAAATTTAAAATCTTTGTGCTCCATGGGACCATTGGGAAAGTTTCGAGAAGCCTAGATCAAGTTCTTTGAGAGATTTCAAATCCCTAAGGTCTGGAAGGCTTCTAAGCTCTGTACAAAAGCACAAGTTTATCACAGTAACTGAGATGGCATATAGATGAGACCTCACACAAACTGTCACATCCGCTAAGATTTAGCATTGTAACATTTGGAGCCCTTGAGAGGTTTGAAATTTTGCACAGTTGTGCACACTCACAAAGGTCGATTTCTCTTAATTTGCCCAGACCTTGCAATCCCTAAGGATGCAAGAGGTCCATTACACATTCTAGAAAGTCCAATAACACGAGTTAGAGTAAAAAAGATGAAAGATACATTAAATGGGCTAATTGAGCACATTCAGGCCAACTGAGTTACAAATAGTGCAAATTCAAGTTTGGAAGAAAGTCAATACCTTATTAATATGATTGGAGTATTTAATGGGCCTTAAACAATAACATTCACCTCTAAATAGGAGTTTATCCTAAATAAGTGATTATATAAAGGGAAAAGTTTTCTGTGTAAGAACTTGTCTTATATAGAAATTCCTCATAAATAAGGATTTGTCGTAAATAGGAATTTGCCTCTTTAGGATTGCTATCTTAGCCTATAAATAGGAATCTCTTTGTAAGCTCCGGAACATCAAATAACTTTGATAGAAATAAAAAGCAAAAGTTTTCTCCTTCGATTCCTTCAAGAATTAAAGAATTTATCAAGAAGTACCTCTTGTTGTGGCATTTAACTCGACTTATCACTCATAATTTCCTTTCTTTTCTAAAGTGTGGTGTCTATATCCTTTTTACCTTAGGTTCGTGTTCCTTTGAATGCTGAGTTTAGGGTTTGTGTTATTAAAGTCTGATTTATTATTCGTAGATATTTTTTTATTCCTTGTGTGCGTTGGGTCCCTAAGCCATGTCTTTTGGGGTTTTCTACATTAATTGGTATTAAAGTCTAACTATAAATCAAGTTGAATCAACTAATTCTTTAATTTACTGCCTCGTAATTTATTTATTTTTATTTAGTTTTTCTATTAAGCGCATTACCATTAAAAAATGCTAATCTTTTCATTTGCAAACCTTCTCACTTTGCTCATTTATTTGAGATCATAACTATTAAAAACATGTTAATTTTAATTCCAATTGTTGTCTCTAAGTATTTTAATATTGTTTTGTATTAAGCAAAAGAAAGAAAAGAAAAGAAAAGAAAAAAGAAGAAGAAAGAACGAAAAAAAAAGGAACAAAAAAGGGCATCAAATCTTATGTCATAAAATTGATGATGCAAGCAATGTGGTTGACTCATTATTTAAAGAAATAGTACATTTGCATATATGCCATGGAGCATTGTTTTAGATTGAGACACAAAGTGCTTAAGCTACTTTTGGAAGACTTTGTAGGGTAAGTTAGGTACTAAGTTATTATTTTCAATAATGTTTCATCCACAAACTGATGGACAAACTGAGGTTGTTAATCAAACTCTTTCTACTTTTTTACATGCTATTATTTGAACAAATTTGAAAACACAGAAAGATTGTTTATTGCATGTTGAGTTTGCATATAATTGGAGTGTTCATTTTGCTACTAGTGACTCTCCATTTTAAATTGTATATAGTTTTAATCCATTGACTCCTTTGGATTTGGTACTTATACCTATCGATGAGTATACTAGCTTACATGGTAAACGCAAGGTTGACATGGTAAAAAAATTGTATAAGAAGGTGCGGCAACATATTGCAAAAAAAATTGAGAAATATGCATCTTATGTCAACAAAGAGTGAAAAAAAGTGGTGTTTGAACCTGGTGATTAGATTTGGGTGCATATATGCAAGAAACAGTTCCTAACTCAAAGGCGTTAAAAGCTACAACCTAAAGGAGATGGTCTATTTCAAGTTGTAGGACAAATTAATGACAATATTTATAAGCTAAATTTTCATGAACCTTAGCAATCATTTAGTCATAGGATCAACTAATCCAATATGTTCAACATGAACCTTATATGACTTAGCAATCATTTAGTCATAGGATCAATAATTATAAGTAGAGTACTAATATGCTCTATAACAATTGTTTGTTCTTTAATATAGTCTTTGACAACTAAATAATTTATATCAATATGTTTATTTTAGTCTTCGCTTTTGTTGTTCTTTGAGAAATACACTACAGTTGAATTATCATAGTATATCTTCAGTGGTCTAAAAATAAAATTCATAATATGTAATCTTCTTTTAAAATTTTTTAGCCATAGAGTCTGTGTAACAGTTTCATGGTAAGCTATAAATTTCACTTATATAATGGAAAAAGCAATAATGGTTTACTTAATGCTTCTACAAGATATAACACTCTAAACAAATATAAAAATATATTCAGTAGTAAACTTTTTACCATTTATAAAACTAGTGAAATTAACATCTAAATACCTAGCCACATCCAAATGGTCAATATATTTATATGTAACTCTATAGTCCTTGGTTTTTTGTAGATACCATATAAACCTTTTATCAACTTACAATTATCTTATTCAAGATTACTTTGATATCTTTTTAAAATTCTTACTACAAATGCAATATTATGTATAATATAGACCTATGCATATATCAGGTTACTAATTGCTAATACATATGATATGCATTTCATCTTTTATTGTTCCAAGTCATTATAAGGACATTGAGTGAGATAAATTTATCTAGTTTGACTACAAGTACTACAATAAGAAAACAACTTCTTATTCTAAATCTCTCTAAAACTTTTTCAATATATGCCTTATGAAATAGTCTTAACATCCATTAGGATTTATTTCTCTAAATTCATATGCTAATGACATATAAAACTTCATCCATGTCCTTCATTTTAAAGTTTTAAGAGAGAATTTTCTTAATTTCATCTAGCAACTCTAAATCATTGCATGCATGTAAAATATCATCCATATATTAGATTAAAATAATGTACTTGCTCCTACTAATTTTAAGGTATATACATTGATCCATAATATTCTCTTTAGAGTTTTATGAAATTATGATATTGTGAAATTTAATATATTACCATCAAGAGGATTGTTTAAACCTATATATGGATTTTTTAAACTTGCATACTAGGTGACTTCCTTTATTAGTAGTGAAATTTTCAGGCTAACTTATGTATACCTTTTCCTCAAGATCCTCATCTAAGAAAGTTATTTTTACATTTAATTGATGTAGCTCTAAGTCAAAATGCCGCTAAAGTCATGATCACTCTGAATGAATCCTTTTTTAAGATTAGAGAGAAGGTTTCACAATGGTCATTGCTCTCTTTTTGAGTGAAAACTTTAGCTACATGTCTAAACTTGTAACATTTAACATTACTAAATGAGTTCCATTTACTTTTATAAACTCATTTGCAACTTATAACTACAACTCCTTTTAGTAATTCAACAAGATTCCAAACTTGTTTATTTGCCATAGGTTCCATCTCTTCTTTCATAACATTATACCATAATTCAGATTTTCCACATTTTATTGCTTTGTGAAAATACATTAGGATCATCCTTAAGATTGTTATCAATCTCTTAATGATATACGACATAGTCATCAAGAATTGCAAATTTTCTTATACTTAAAGATCTTCTGAGCCTTTTATTTTGTGGATTCTCATTTTGTAGTTCACATTCCACATATATTACATTTGCTCCTATTACATTGGCATTTGATTTGGAATTTGTTGTTCTTTATTATTATTATTGTATGAATTTTCTTAAACAACCAAATTTTTAGACCTACTCAATTGAATTTTAACTTTCCTTAAATTGAATTTTACGAGGAAACTTGCTTTTATTAAACTTAAAATATTTAACAAATTTTTCATTTATACTTTTAACAATCCTAGATGTATTTGAATGACATTAAAATCTATATCCCTTTGAATTTACTACATAGCTAATGAAGTAATTGCTAGTTGTTCTTAGATTTAATTTCTTTAATTAAGTAATATAAATCCCTTTTTACCAAGACAACCCCATGTATGCATATGTCTTTAACTTAGTTTCCACCCACTTCATAATTCAAAAGGAGTTTTAAGTATAGCTCTTAAGGGACTCTATTAAAGATATACACTGTAATTTTTAAGATTCCATTCCATAAACTTAATGAGAGATTAGAATTACCTATAATGTTTCTCACCATGCCCATAATTGTTCAATTCCTTCTTTCAGCTACATTATTTTGTTGAGGTGTACCTAGTCTGGTGTATTATGCAATAAGATTCTCTTGCTCAAAGAACTTTGTAAATGGACCTTTCATTTGCCCTATGTTTGTATACCTTCAATAATATTCTCTACTTCTATCAAATTGTACAATTTTGATCCTTTCATCCTTTTATTTCTTTACTTCAACCTTTAAAGCATCTAATACTTCATTTTTATCAAACAAAAAATAGAGATATATAAATCTTGTATAGTTGTCCATAAATAAAGTAAAATATCTTTGATCATTGAAATAGGAAGTGAAAAATGATTTATAGATATCCATATACATAATCTAAATAATTTCTAAACTTCTCTTAGCATTTTAGTGTTCTTGTTAGTTTGCTTTCCTTTTATACAATCCATATAAGTACCAAAATCCTTGAAGTCAAGAGTTACTAAAACTTTGTCATTTACTAATCTTTTTATTCTCTCAAAAGAGATATGACCTAATCTTTAATTTCATAGTAGAGAAAATTGTTTATAATTAATAAATCTTTTAATACCAATATTGTCATGCAATGTAACATTGCATTCATGAGTGGAGTTTAAATCAAATTTATAGAAACTATTAACCAAAAAAACTAGAATCAACATTATTTTCATTATGAAAAATATTGAAAATAGAGTTTTCAAAGACAAATTGATAATTTATAAATGTTAATTTGGAAATGGAAACCAAATTTCTTGTGAAGGATGAACATAAGAGGTGTTTTTCTAGGTCTAACATAAAACCAGATTTTAAAATTAAATAGTGAGTCCCCACTACTTTAACATGAAAATGCATTTAATTTCCAAAATAGATGTCTTGCTTACTTTCCTTTAAATCTTTAGGTTAAGGAAAAGCAATATTTTTGTGATGATCATTTTATCACACTTGAATATTTTCCTAATTTATCATGAAAGCATTATCCCTTTAGAAGAAAAAGCAAAATGGTCATTTTATTAGCATTTTGCCTAACAATTTTATTTGCTAAAAAGTTATCTGCCTTCGTGGGAATAATGTTTTCATGACAAGTTGGGAAAATAATTTTGTAGTGTTTAGCATTATTAAAAAGGAAATAAATGAATTGTTAGAAAAAGGTATTATTAGACCTAATAAATTACCATGGTCGTGTTCTACATTTTCAACATTTTATAATAGACTTGATATCCTATTCCAAAGAAAAACATATTTTTTAAATTTGATATGAAATAAAGATTTTGACAAATACAAATAGATGAGAAAGATAGATATAAAATTACTTTTACAATATGCTTAAATATTATCAATAGAATGTTATATCATTTAATATAAACAATGCACATTCTAAATTTTAATATGTTATAAATAATATATTTAATTCTTATACAAAATTTATAATAATTTAGATAGATGATGTATTTATATTTTTAGAATCTATAATAGAATATCTTAATAATCTTGAAAAAATTATTGATATTGTTAAAACAAATGGTTTGTTACCGTAATTTTATGAACCAACAAAAAAAAATGATTTTAATGTCAAAAGTGAATTAGATCAAAAACTCTCTCATATATTCATTGATGTTATTGCCATAAGTATGCTTTGTTAGGAACCTCTTATTTCATATTTGAAACCCTATTGTCACTATTTATAAATATTGATATTTTTTGGCATCCATTACACAAAATTAATGTTTCAAAAATATTCAAACGAATATAATAGTTTAAAATATAAAAAAAAATTGTTTTAACTTATTTCAATTCATTCCCCATAATTCCATTTGGTATGAAAATTTTTTAAATACAGGAATTTAATTGAATTATCACTATAAAATACAAGAATGAGTAAAAATTAATTATTTTTGTCTAAATAAGTGAGAATTAAGTAAATATTGTTTCCGTTTATTTTAACATTTAAAAAAAAACTCAATTTCGTTTATTTATTTAAAAATCTATAACAAATAAAGCATTAAATCTATAATTGAATTACTAAATCAATTGAATTAAATTGTATCCATAGAATTGAATTGAATTGAATTTTATCAATAATTGATTGTTGAAAAGATATAAATGCAATTCCACTTACATGTCATTACTAGGAGTATATCTAGATATAGATAAAACAAATAAAAGATATACTTAGAATTATAAAAGGGGAAATATATGGAATGTGTCAGACGGGACCATCACTTTTGTAATCAATTTAATTCTTAATTATCTTTAGAAGTTCTAATATTAAATGTAATTCTATGAATCTCCATTTTGAAATTAATACCGAAAAGAAAGTTATTATGAAGTTCCTAACTATTATAAGAAGCCTCATGCTACAAATCCAAACATGATGGTACTAGAGCCTAGAATTTTTATTTGTTTTTGGATATTCTATGGTGTGTCATTTGTACCCATCACTTATATGCATCTAGGTGGAGTTTTCTTCTAGTGAATATATATAACAACAATTGTTAGAGCATCTAGTTATTGGCATAATCAAAACGACATTTATGTTACAGCAATAGCATTTACCACAAATTGGGAGAATGCTAAAGTCTCTGGGTTTTTTTTTGCATATCTTGATGACGATATTCAAAATTTAGGGAATTATATAAGGCCCAAATCATCAATTGATGCTTGAAGTTGAGTATGCTAAATTAAATAGAAAAAGAGTCCAAGTCAATAAGCCTATTGGTTTAATATTTTACTAAATAAGAACTCTGATGTAATTTTCAAAAAGTAAATCAAAATAAGAGTGTACTTGTATTCTGGTCATTATATATTTGAATAAATCTTGTTTGTATTTAAAAAATGTACAAGACTGTGTACATGAGTATCTATGGATCCATACCGTTAACTTTGTATCTTTTGTACTCGTTGCCCTCTAATGCAACTCAAGAGTCACGTAAATAAGGTCTCTAAAGAAAATTGACAATTTTAAACATTTATGACAAACAAACTCAATATAATACATTGCCAATACAAACAACGAGATTTTATGCAAGAAAAAAGAATAATATAAATAGAGAGCTCAAGAGAAAGAGAAATTAAAAATAGTAATTTATAGAAATTTGTAGTTAACTATCTCTTCCCAAAATATTATCTTTAAAAATTGAATTTACTAATTAATAATACTTTTTAATTGGAAGAACATTGATCTAGTACACTTTTCAATTAAATCAACCTTGATTCTTACAGTTTTTTTTTTCTTAAAATTTATGTATTAAAAAATAATTTGCTTGTATAAAATATTTACTAATTTTTTTTTTGGTGAAAATACATTATTTTTTCTTATTTGACTATAACATTAAATATTTTAAGATATATATTTTTTATATTTAGTGCACATATTAAAAACCTATAAATATTTCTAAAATAGTGAAAATATTAATATAGGGTAAAAATAAAAAATATAATTTGTAAATGAAGGTTTGTAAATTTTAATAGATAACTAAAAAGTTAAAATTGTTTTGCCCACATCAAATAAAAAAATATGCAATAGTTTATTGAGATCCACCTAAAGCATATGGTATAAGAACATCAAACTCTTTTTTTTTTAAAGGATAAAAAATTATTTTATTCAAAGTGAGCTCCAAAAAGTGATCATGGAAAACCTTTACAAAGTATTTAATATCAAAACTGATATACAGGAAAACCACAACCAAGAAGTGAAACAACACAAAATCACATTGGCTCCATAATTCAGTTTTGGCTAACTTTATGAGGAAGAAGCAGTTTTAGCTGAGAGACAATCATTTTTGTACTAACTTTATGGGAGATATTGTAAAGATTCTTGGCTGCAAATTTGTGAGTTTTTTTGAGGAACTTTTACTTTAGGAACCAGGGCAATATGTGTATCATTGCTACTTAGAGGGAGTTCCTTTCATGGGAAACTTGTAGCACAATCTCAACGAGTGAAGGTCCCATATTCTTCCAAATTTTGGCATAAAATAGGGCCTGATAACCATCAAGTCTTGGGCTTTATAGGACCCAATATCAGGATTGCATTCTCGACTTGCTTTGTTGTGAAGGGCCTAGCCAAACCCTCGACTTGTCCAATATCTAGTGCAAGAAAGCACCCTCTCGACAGCAGATTTGGAAATCCCACTATTTCTGGCGTGTACAAATTACGAAAAAAAGTTATAAATGCCCAGTTGCAAGATAGCTTCATCCGATTTTAAGACATACCCTTAACGGCGTTGTCAAAAGAGAATAGACATATGAAAAAATTGTGTGTTTCGATCACACCCCTAATAATCCAGTTGACTCTTGACTTCTGATACCAGGGCATCGCTTCTGCACGAAGAACTATATCCAATTCATCTCGAAGCTGCCGTTCTAATCTCAAGAGGCCTGGGTTGAATTGTGCCTCCAGCCAGATTCGACATCCATTAATCTGCACAAGCAAACGTTGTTTTACGATAAAAGATATTACTAAAAACCACTTTGTTCCATTTGCACAAGATTTCTGTAAGTTGTTGCAGGATATCATGAAAATCAACGAACTTACTCCAAGTTTGCTTAACCACGTGTTGAAAGTTCTGATGCATCATCCAAGCCCCTTTAAAACAAAACGGACGCTGCACACGAAAAGGCTCATTCTGTTTAGATTGTTGAATAAGTAATGGGCAGTGATCAAAATGGAGCTGGAGTTGATGTGAAACCAACACATCCGGCCACCTTTGCTGCCAAGGGACATTAGCTAGGGTGCGGTCCAACCTTCAAGGGAAGGTATTGTAAGGCCTGGAGTACAAGTAAACTTTGGCCCAACAAATCCCAGTCTATTAGCGCCAGCTCATTTATCAAACTAGCAGAGGACACCTATATGTCTAGACGGAGGTCAGCACTGCTCATTTTATCGTCCATTGAAGCTATAACATTAAAATCGCCTGCTAGAAGCCACAATTCATTTATCGCAGCGTGCAGCTAGCACAAGCTTTCAAATAACTCCCTTCGCTTAAAAGTAATATAAATAGCATATATGGCAACAAAAAACTAAGGGTCAACCCCCAGCATCGAAACCTAGACATGGCAGAACTGAAGATCCTTCCTAATAAAGTTCCAATGCACCTCGTCCGATTTCCGCAAGACCATTATTTCACCCCAAAACCCATGTGCCTTTTCCCTATAAACACCAAAAAATCCAATAGAAGTGCAAAAATCAGCAGCGTTCTGACCACTAGTCTGGGGCTCTGTCAATACCACTATAAATGGGTCATGCAGTCAAAGGAACAACCTAAGAGCCTATAAAAACTCATCACTTCTAGCAGCATCATAAACGTTACATACTAATAAATTTATAAAATAATATAATGTAAAGAAAATAAATTAATATCCAACACATAAGTGTCACCAAAATTCCCCAACAACCTTGGCTTTTGATGCCTCTGGCGGAGGGCAATCAACTGTCATAAGCATTTACTAAGCCACTTGTGTAAAGCAATGTGGACTCTTTACATCCGCCTTAAAGTCTAGAAGGAAGCCCATGCCTCTGCAGGCGTCAGGCCTAGCAGCAACTAAAATTGGAGACTGTGAAGCAATACGTGGGCCTTGATTCTCAAGTAGAGCTCTAACCAAGTTCATACCAATATTTAAACACAGTCCATGTTTTAAGCCCCCTTAATTGATGGTCCATTTTTGAAGACACAGAGGCTTCTCTGACATCACATTCCAGTTGCCTGTTATCCAGATGACCACCCACATTCTTTGGACAAGTTCGCCTTGTCGTGTGTCCCCTCCATTTTATTATTTTCCTCATTCCTCAACCAAGAGGCACTAAGCGCCCCTAAATTAACGCTTACCATAAAGGCAGTGGCAGTAGAGGCAGCTACATCCAAGGGCTAAATTTTTAATGCCAAAATCACTCTAAAAACACAATTAATTCACCTAACTTTGAGATAATCACTCATGATATGTGTATTCAAAAAAGGAAAAAAAAATCAAAATCTTTTCTAGGATATATACTCAAAATTTTGGTTGCACATTCTTAAAAGAATTAAAAAACTGTGTGAAGTGAGAGAGATGCCTAAAATAAAGAGTTAAATACTTAGTTTTTTATTATAAGAATTTTTTTTAATTGAAAAAAAAAATGGTAGGAATGTTAGTTATTATTTTTTGGGCTTGAGTCATAGGTTACTCATTACTTTATTGATTCATCCTATCTTAAAAGGAGGATCCACTCTTGCCCAACATGCATGGGTACCCAATAGTAAATAGTACTAATAGTTACTTATTTATCTTAACCTCTCTATGTTCATTTAACCATTAGAACTTATATAACTTAGGGTATTTTGTAGTAGATAAATTAAACTTTTCAACTAGAGTAGTGCTAACAACATTTGTATAACTAGTCTTATCAATAATCTTGTTAGATACCTTATATTTGATGTGACATAATGTATGGAAGATATTATCTCTTTACACTTAATCATTTTTCCTTGGTTTGTACACTTAATGCTCATCTAGCCACCAATACATTCCCTTAACTAAGTACTTCTCTCTATCACTTACGTCCTCTAATGGTAGTGTGGAGTCATCATTGGATTTACTTTTGATCTTAATATCACCATTACATCTCAACATCATGATATATTTATTTGGACACTAAGATGTAATGTCCCCTTCCTAGACACTTAAAATATTTAATATCTTTATTTTTACTACATTGGAAATTAAAATTGTCTTCCTTTTAAAATATTTAAATATTTATTTTTACTAGATTGAAAATTAGAATTATCTTTGTCCTTCTAATATTCACTTCGTTACTTTTGTAGGATTTGACCTTGTGTGTAATTAGTCTTCTCCTCCCTTTTACTTTAATTTAGTTTTCAAGCTGAAGTGAAACCCAAATTTTGTCCAACTCATGTAGAACCCTTTTATTTGAGTTATCTTTCAACTTTTATTGTCATATGCACCATATCCTCTAACTCCATATATTGTTGTAATTCAATTACCTTGGGCAATTTCTCTATTTAGCGTTTGTAAGAATCGAGTTATGGTTGCTTTTTTTATCCTCCTCCACATTAGCTAAAATTATGACAATCTTCATCTTTTTGTGATAGTTCTCTATATTTTCAATGCCTTGAGTGAGCTCTTTGTAGCATTTGGAACAAATCCTTATAATAATAATTAGGAATAAACCTTTTTCTCATGATACCCTTTATCTCCTCTTGTATATCAATAGGCCTCTCATGATTCTTTGTCCTAGTCAAAACAAGTTGATTTGACCAAATAATAGTATAATTATTAAACTTAACAAAAGCAAGTTTAATCTTTTTCTTTTCAAAATTGTTGTGGTAGTTAAAGACTAACTTAATCTTCTTATTTTATTCTAGGTAGGTGTTAAGATTGTTTTTCCCTTGAAACGAAGGAATTTTCACTATAATGCTGCCAACATCAAGGTCATAAGTGCCTTACCTCCTTAAATATCATTGACTATTTCTATTATTAGTAATTTTAATAAAAGTAGCTAAATCATCAAATTTATCATCTTATACATGGTCTTCATGACCATCATCTCTCTTCCTTTCTTGCATTAGTAACCTCACAACCCTTATGCCTTGTTTACAACTCTATAATTGTATTAGCTTACTCCACTATCATATCCCTCCTATCATCAAATCTAGTGTTCATGTACTCAAATTGTTGTTGCATAGTTTTGATTATGAATGACACATCACTAACTTCTTTCTTAGTCACACTTTCATCTTTAGAAGACATAATGTTAATTTTGCACAAAATGGCTAAGATACCTCATAAAATACTCTCACATGTATTTCACTCAACATGATGTCACAAATCCTTGTGTTTACACTTTTTAAGACTTTTTTTTTCTCAATATATGTTTAAATTCCTCCCTTTTATTACTCAAATCACCCCTCTTAACTATTTAAAGAACTAAATAAGTTAAATCAGGAAGATTGATCTTGAATGAACCAATCTCACAAAATAAAGTAAATGGGGTAGAATTAAACTAATGGAAAACAAGAAGTTAGAAAATGAAAAAGGTATGTCAAGGAAAATGAATTTAATGAATTGGACATAAAGAAAACAAGTTAAAAAGTTAAATCTGGATGACAAAACAAGGAAATAACTGGTAGAAATAGAGTTGAGCTAGAAAACTAAGTCATTATTATGACCAATTTAACCAAACCATTTTACTTTTTTTTTTCTAATTTAATAGCTAAACACAAAAACACATATAGAACACTTAAAGACAACAAATGAAATTAAGAACAACACTTTCGATGGTTATGCATTCAAACAAATGAACAAAACATGAAAGATTACAAATGGGTAGATTAGTGTGTTTGAATGGTAATATGCTCAATAGACGAACCAAATAGAAATAAGTAAAACTCAAGATAACAAATCAAAGAATTGATTGATCCAACCTAATTTAGAGTCATGTTCTAATACTAAATGATGTGAACCCCTTCAAACATAGTTAAGAAACCCACAATAAAATTGTATATAAAACCCAAGGAAAATCAAACTAGTTTTATAAGATGTAAATGACCCTAACCCTAAACTTTAAGAAATTGAATAAAACATAATGGAATGCATTGTTTTTAAGATTTAAGTACCTCAACTACTTCATTTTTACCAAAAATATTCGAATTGTTCCATTGAATTAATTTGAACTAAGATCAACATGAACTGGGCCAACAATCATTGACATTTAGTTTGAGATCAACCTAGAAGTGAATTAGACTTCAAAGATATATTCTTTAGTGAAATTAGGTTGCCAAAGTTTGTGAGTACTTCACCAATGAGAGAATTAGAGGAAAGATTTTCCAAGACATCAATGGAACCAACTATGATTCCTTTAAGCTAATTACATGAAAAGTCCACATAGGTAAGATTAAAATAAAGATGTCTTAACATATAGTCAATGACATTAGCATTGGAGATAGTGATAGACTTGAGTTTGTGTATATTTCTAAGAACCACATAAAGAGTGCTAGCATTAATAGGCATATTAGTCAAAAGGAGATCAGTAAGATTGATAAAGTGAGAGATCCAAACACCAATGAGGTGCTTAAGAGAGCAAATGTAAATGAAGGAGTGGAGAGCCAAGGCAAGATTGGAAGGGAAACAAATAAAAGAGATGAGGCAGTTGGTGAAAGAGAGGGATTGGAGAGTGGAGAGGGACTTAAAGGTAGTGTAAGAGAGGGAGGAGAGAGCTTAGAGGAACAATTGGAGAGGTAAAGGGAGATGAGGTGCTGAAAAGGAGTTGAAGAGTCATAAAGGGTAGAGTTATAAGGGGAGGGATGTATGCAAAGGTCCTTGGCAATGAGGATTTCAAGAGATTGGATTATTGTTGGTTGCTTGAGGTTTAAAGTGGAGTGAATGACAAAGGATGGTTTAGTGGTGGGTGGAGTAGGAGATGTCGGGGAGGGAGAGGGTGGGATAGTGGTGGTGTTGGGTTTAGTTATGGAGAGGAGAAAAAGGAAAAGGAAAAGGAAGAAGAAGAAAACAAAAAGGCAAAGTGGTAGCCTTGATAATGTTAGTGGTGGTGCAGTGTAATGTTGTTTTAAGTTTGGGAGATGACATTTTGCACAAAGAGAGAAAGAGAGAGAGAGAAAGAGAAAGAGAGAGAGAAAGAGAAAAAGAAATAAAGAGAGAGAAAGAGAAAAAGAAATAAAGAGAGAGAAAGAGAAAAAGAAATAAAGAGAGAGAAATAGAAAGAGAAATAAAGAGAGAGAAAGAGAGAGAGAGAGAGAGAGAGAGATCAAAGAGTAAAATGAGTTACTTTAAGAGAGTGTTTGAGCTATATAGGTGTGTAATGTAATGTTGTTTCGAGTTTGGGAAATGAAACTAAAATAATGGACTAGATTTTTTAGAAGGATTGGACTCACTAATTTAATATAAAATATTTTATTTAATAAAAATTAATTTATTTTATAAAAGAATAAAACTTAATTGAGTATATTTAAGTTTATTATTTTTGAGTCCATTTGAATTTTCTCTTTTCTTTTGGTAGGAATGGTATATAGTGATTTGAGTACCTTTATGCCCTTGGAATTTTATGTTATTTGCATTACTTCTACAAATTAGTCTATTTCCTATGGCTTCACTAACTTAGAACTAGATAATGACATCCAATTAGGACTTGAGTGGAAGACATTGATTAGAGTTGCAAACATGTGCATTATGCATGTTTGCAACTACTTAACTTTGAAACCCATTCCAATTTTATTAAATCATTTTCTTCTATTAAAGTCATAGGAACAAGTATCAAATTTCATTAGGTTAACAATTCAAAAGAATTAATAAAGGAAAATTAGTCATAATTAATTTTAATATATTGGACCTTCCATAAAGGTTCAAAATCTTGGAAGGTCCAATATCTTAAATATTGCTAGAGTCCAGAGGAGCTAGGTGGCTTTCAGTTCTTCTACGTTTAGTTATTGTTTTTCTTTAGGCCAAACTATTTAAGTACTTTATTTTCTCATTCTTGAAATCCTATGAAGCACATATATTTTTAAAATGACATGTTAGTGTTAGATATATATGTTAAATATAATATTTGTTTGACACTTTTTTAAGGAGTGTTGGATAGTTTAAAAGGTGCTTGAAAAATAAAAAAATAAAAAAATTAGACAAATATGTTAGATGATTCTAATTTATGTGTTAAATATTTTTAATACATATGTCACATAATTTTAATATATTTATTAGATATAAGTGTTAGACATAAATTATACACACTATACAATTAATTTCAAAATTTTTAAAATTGTCATGCATAATAACTTTTTCTAATAAATATATTAACAAATAGTGTAATAATAAAAAATAAATATTTTATACTTTATCAATTATATTTAATTACTTTAAGATATAATTTTTGAAATATTATGTTGCATGTATATGTAATATATTTTAAAATTTTTTAACAAATACTATTTATAATGTAAAATAAGGTAATATTTATTATATATTATAAGTTTAAAAATTTTAGAAAATTTCAAAAGAAAAGGTATAACAACATACCTAGTAAATCCTTTCACAAATCTAATAAACCTAATAAGTTTAGATAAAAACAAAAAAGTGCAACTCAAACTACAAAAATAAAATATCATTTGCTATGAGTGTAGATAAGACATTATAAAAATCATTGTAAATTAAAAGAAAAAGTGCAAACCTTAAAACTAGAAGAAAAAATTAAAAGTAAAATTCTCAATTTAATTGAAGAAATGTCAACACAAATAGTAAATTAATAAATAAATCCAATGATGTCATATTTGAAATTCAAAAACAATCAACTTCTTATTTAAAAAGTAGTGAAAGCAAAAATAGTATAAAACTATATACTACACATGGATATGTTATTGTTATTGTAAAAAATAAATAATTATTTTCAATAGCTTAGGTGGTGATTAAGAGAGAATACTGCTACATGGACTTAGTTTATGAATTTACTAAAGGTAGATATTCTTATGCATTGTGGAGATCATCTTAGACAAGTACCTTATAAGTTGTTATATAACCATTATATTTTTGCTATTTTTGTTGATACATTATTCTTGATGTTTAAGTTATTGATTTGCGTGTTATGTGAAACATTCAATTGTAAACTAATTTGAAAGTTAATGTCTTAAATATGAACTAAATTAGGATTACTAACCCAATTATGAAGTAAATTAAACGGTACTACCTTAATTATGAAGTAAATTAAAAGAAATTTACCTTTGATTATGTTTATTGATTTTTGGAATTGTAAGGCATCTTAAAAGTAATAATAAACTATCTACCCAAAACAAAGCACATGTACTATGCAAGACATATATTTGCTTAATGGAGAAGAATTCACGAAGGAATGAATTACACAAACTATTTTGGGATTGTGTAAAGTCCATAAACCTAGCAATTTTTTGTGTAAATCATGCTATAAATGAAACTATCTCCTTATTCTCACCAAAATATATTGAAGAACCCTTTTGAAAAATTATGTATACCATACTTCAAAACTAACTTAAAGTGTGAAATTGTTGACAACATATTATGTGAAGCATTTAATGAAAGGATTGTGAGGGCTCAAATTAAGTGTATTGTATCAATGCTTGAGGACGTCAAGTTGATGGTGATGAAAAGATTGAAGACTAATAAAGATGTATACAACAAATGGAAGGATGATCTTGGTTACAAAATTAGAAGGAAATTAAATTGGGGAAGAGAAGATAACTTTAAGTGTGTAGTTGCTTTTAATTAAGTTAACAAACATGAAGTTGTTCATAAGGGGGCAAAGCATATGGTTGATCAATAAAAAAGGTATGGTTCTTGCAAGGTATAAGATGTTTCAAGGATACTTTGTTACTAAGCCATATGTCCCATAAACACTTCTTGTCTAGCCCATCAAATATTCCCATACAACCGCAAGTATATCATTGCTTGAAATAAACAAAATCTACCGCGATAGTGTTAGAAGAAAATCAAAAACTTTAAATAGTTATATTAATTTATGCAAAAAATGAATAATGCTAATCAACTTATGATCTCCCACTTAGGCTAGGAAGATGGTAAGTTGTTGTCTTAAAACCCCATCATCAAGGGGGGCAAGAAGCTTCATTTAGGTGAAATTGTGTATGTGGCAAACTTTGGTTAAGCAAGAACTTACTTGGTGTGTTTTCGGCATTAAAAAATTGTCATTGTACATGCTTAAAAAAAAAATTAAAACAACTATATGAATATCTATATATATATATATATATATCTAAGGTTAAATATGTAATTTCATAAATTAGTATGAAATTAAAAATAAAAAATCCAACCTAGTCTCAATGCTTTTTTGAACTCTCAAACAAACTAAATAGGTTTTCATTAAAAGCTTTCAGTTGCTAAGCCTTAATTATGACCCTAAAAATTACTCTTAGAGTAGCAGCTATTCTTAAACCCAAGTGCATTACCAGTCCTTAGGGGGACCTTCTCCGTTTCAGACCATAAGAGGAGACTGTTGTATCCATCCTTTACCCGACACACTATATAAGAGTTTACAAGCAACAAGTTACATATAAGAAAAGTTCATGGCCCAAATACATCAAAGGGCAGCATATAATTACAAGCCAGCAGCATCTTCACCCAACCCCAGCAAGATAAATGCATCAAGAAGATACACAAGCAAAAACCAAAACCTAAAACCCAAACAAATCAAGGTTAGAGCAAGGAGAATCGAGAACAATGATAAATAGTTCAATTATTGCTTTTCAATTTTGTCCCAAATGATGATGTGAATAGATAATAACAAAGTTATAAAGAAGTGATAGGTGATAGTATTATGATAAATCGTTTATTTACATTTTTATTTCAATAACAAAAGTTATGAACAAAAGTTGGACTAGTTAGCATTACTCGATAATCAATAGTCCTAGTACTTAACTGAGGAAGATAAGTGGAGAGAGTCTTAAGAAATCAACTCAATATTGTTACGGTTAATTTAATCAAGAGTAATATTGATTAGTACTCTTAAATCCCATGATTTTAAGAGTCATGCTTGGGCAGACCGGCAGACGGTTCAAGCCATGGCCACCTCTCCTTATTGGTTCCTTCTCTGCCTTACTGACTGGTCCCTTGTAGATGTTAAGAGGGCAACAGAACATCAATTAGGCCCTTAATTAAACCAAAGTTTGCAGTGGCAATTGAGCAGTTCTCGCAACCAACATAGGTAACACATGTTTTCTTTTCAGTTTTATCTTTTACATCGATGTTTCTTGTTGTAAACCCCAAATACATGATTTTTCTGGCAATTGACAGGTCCCTTCGCCTATTCGCTGTGTTATAACTTAGAGTGTCAATTTTCAAATAACATTAAGTAATTGAATCTGTAAACCAAGAGTGTTAAATTTTACGTTTAGAGAGGGGTAGTTGAAATTAGTCAATGATGTCATCATTATGCTTACTCACATAATGGATTGAATCTGACTAAAACATCTATTAGATTTAGTTTGATATTGTCTGTCATTCATTCAACAACAAAGGGAAATGTGTGAGACCCATTGTTCTTACTATGTTACATATTATTTTTTCTTGTTTGTAATCATGATTTGTTTTTTTTTTTTTTTATCCTTTTCACTAGTTTCCCCCATCCGCTCGTCTGCTCTTTCATTGCTTTTCATGGGTGTCCTTGCTTGTTTCACGTTACTGTTTTGGTATTTGGATTTATTGGTTGTTGGTAAAATGAAGCTATAATTACGAAATAATATATTTCTTATTAATCATAGCACATAATAACTTGATCATAGCACATATTAACTTGATTTAACTAAGTCCTTTATAGGATATATTTGGAAATATTCTAACATCAAATTCATGAAAACCCTTATGGGTTTAATAGTTTAAGAAATTTAAATTATAAATTGGCAAATGTATGGGATATACTTAAAGTTTTCGAACGGAAACCGTTGTTTCAGTCTTTATGTATAGGCATTATGTTGATTGTCTTTCGACTGATTTCTGGGGTCATAGGAATTCATCTAAAGTCCGATGACAACTAATCTTTTGTCTGGATAACAAAGTAAAAGGGAAGAAAATGAAAGAAAAGAAAATAGGAAAGAGAAAAATTAAAGGGGTGAAATTTTTTTTATTATTTCTTGTATTTGAGAAAAGGTAACGAGGAGAAAGGAAATAAAAAATTTCTTATTTGAGAAAAAGTAAAAAAGAGAAAGGGATATAATATGTATGAAAAATATCAATTTTGCCTATATATATATAAAATAAGGGCAATATATTCTTTTAATAGAAATGATAGAAAAATTAGTAATTTTTCTCCTACTCTCTCAAACACAATATAAAGAGAGAGAGCGAGGGAGATAGAAAGAAAAAAAAAATTGCCACCTTTTACTCTTTATCTATGTCCTTAAATTTCAATGGTACTTTTACATCATGTGAGAAGCAACTTGATCGAGAAAAAAAGAATAGAAGGTAGAGATATGATTTGATCATAGACTTCTCAAACTCTTAAATGCAAGATTTTTTAATAAATCTATTATTATAACATATAATTTTTTTGGATATTAAAATTAAATAATTTCTTATAAATAATGTAATAAATAACTTAGTCGAATTAGTAGAAATTGAAATTATTGATATGACTAAAAGTTTGTCATAACCTAGTGATCGATCTCTCTCCTAACCTTTGTTGTAATTGTGAAATTTAGATAAACTTTTTCATATGTGTTAGAAAGATTAGTAATTAGTTATATATATACATAATTTTATAATTTAAATTAAATATATCTATGAATATCCAAACTAAATTTAAGATTATAGTCCTTAATTAACATAATATATATATATATAGTCCTAAATTTAAGATTATTGAAAGTCCTCATTTCCCATTTCCCACTTCTAATGTTCTCTCTCTCTCTCTCTCTCTCTCTCTCTTAACTGCAATTCCTTGACGAGGTTTCACTTTAGAGCTAACTAATAAATATATACATGAAACTTATGTTAAAATATTTTTAAAATAAAATAAAATATGTATATTAATTATTTAATAATTATATAAAAATATATATTTTTATAAAAAATATGTTAAAAAATGATACATTTATTAGTACTAAGAGATATTTTTTATAATCAAATGATTCTTGGATTATATATATATATCATAAACTCAATTAGATCACAGTATAATTGAATTCTTAATAAAACTATTATTAAAAAATATTATAATATTATTAATAAAATATATTCTAACATTCCTATACTTTACCTGCTAAAAATCTATTACATTAATCATTACCCACAAATGACAATAATAGACAATCTCTTGTAATTGTATTATAATATCATAATATAATAAATTATTCAGTATAATTTATAACAATTATATTATATTTATTCAAAATACTTTATTATATATACTACAACACTTGTAATTTACCATATAATGTCACAATTTCATAATAATTTACAATACTACTGTAGTATTACAATAAGTTTCAATAGTTTGGTAAAGATGTTGACAATTTTAAGTCTTAAAATAAAGTTTTATAACCATAATGTATAAATTATAACTTTCAATGATATCATAAACTCTACTTTTATAACAAATGAAATAATAATAGACAATTTTTCCATTATTTCACAGTACTACTTCTTTTCTTAATATGAATAAATAACTATGGGGAGAAGGACCTTCATGATTGAAGGAACCATACCAAGTAAATAAAATAATCTTTAATAAAACACTAACAAAATTATATTATTCTACACTCACATTAGTAAATCTCTTATTAAAGGAACAAACTAATTATAACTATGTCCAATATGGTAAAATTGGTTTAGTTGAATGAAATCTTAATGACATGACAAAACATCAAATTTTAGTACTATTGCATTACATCATGATTGTTGTAACTGTGTCAAAAATTAAGGGCAATAGTGGCCCTTAAATTACTAAACTATTACTAGTAATTTTATAGGACAGTTTAAAAGTTGGTAAGATTTCTATTTATTAAGTGAAACAAAAACTCAAATCTTTATAGCAATATAAATAAAAGGTGGGATACAATTATTTGATTATGTGAATATAGTAATCTATACTATAACCAATCACTTTATTAGAACTATTATTTTATTATTAAATAAGACTTGCAAACAATTTATTAATTTAAGATGTATTAGCTTGTCTCATTTTAAGTGGTATAGAGAGGTATTTTTCTCAAAAGTTTTTATAAATGAAGATAGTCAAAATGAATTTTGGAAAGAAAAATTTATTTCAAGGTTACCTACTCTTTTGCTGAAAGAGTAAAAATTAGACTTAAAGCCTATCATTTTGAAATCATTAGGTATAATAATTACACTTATGGTGAGTTAGTAATAGTAGTTGCTAAAAGAGTTAAATTCTATAATGAAATCAAATTACATTGGTAGTCATAAAATGAAAAAACTCAAGATAAGTGAGTTTTAGGAGATTTCTGTGAACAAATGAATTATCTATCTATAATATTTCCTACAAAAAATGAAAGCATAAACCTTTTAAAAAGGGATCAAGATCTTCTTATAAAAAGCCTCAAGAGAGAAAAGAGAAGAAACAGAAAAGCAAACCAAAAAAGAAGAAAATAATAGTTTGCTATAAATGTAGAAAAATAACACGTTATTTTAATAAATGTAAAACAAAACAAAAAATTCAAAAATTATCCATTAATAAGGATTTTAAGAGTTCATTAATAAATATTTTCTTATTTAATAGTAATTCAGATGAAGGTGATTTAGAAATTGACATTATTAAAGAAGAATATTCTTCTTCTAATTCTAATTTTAGATCAAGTTGTTAAAGAGAATGTGATTACTATAAAACTATGTGTAAAAGTACTGGTTTATTAGTTTTAACTAGAGATGATAATATGAAATTAGATCTTATAGATAAAATTCTAGATCCAACTATGAAAAGAGAAGTTAGAAAAATATTTACATCTATCTAAAGAAAGTAGTATGGCTAGTTCTAGTAAGACTCTTAAAGAAACTTATAGTTTAAAAATAGTAATTTAGAAGATTAAAGAAAATCCTTCTAGTTCTATAAAAGAACCCTCTATATATTAGCTTAAAGCCAAAATTAAGGGACTTAAGTTAGAATTACGATCTTTAAAAGAACGAATGATTATCCTTAAGACATTATCTAAATAACGAAAAAAAGAAATTCTAGAAACTTCTTTAAAACAAGAAGATATAGGTGATCTTCATTTCATTAATCTTGTTAATAAGGTTATTACCTATAAATGACATATTGAAGTTACAATTATTGTTAATAATTGATTTGCTATGACATTTATTGATTCAGGTGCTAACATAAATATTTTTTAGAAACACTACAAATAAAAAAAATTTGTTATTAAGTATAAATTATCACAAATTACTATTTGCAATTAGGAAACTTGTCTAGCAATTCCTTTTATCGTGGTTAAAAACCTATCTTAAAATGTTATTTTGGAAAATCCTTTCTCGCGTAAGTTATATAATATTCAAAAGATTACTAAGAAAAGAATATATTTATAAGTTGAAAAACTTTTTAGTTATTAATTTGTTTTTACACCTCAATTTAGATAAATTGATTTAATCCAAAAGAGGAATAAAAGAAAAGAGAAATTTATAAATTCTCTAAGTAATGAAATTACTAATTGATGAAAACCTTAGAGATGATGGGTGGAAGGTTTCAAATGATGCAAGAGGTCCATTGCACATTCCAAAAAGTCTAATAACACAAGCTAGAGCCAAAAAGATGAAAGAAATACTAAATGTGTTGATTAAGGACAGTTAGGCCAATCTAACTACAAATGGTGTGACTTCAGGCATGGAAGAGTGTTAAAGCCTTATTAATATGATTGGAGTACTTAATGGACCAGGACTAAGTAATAACATTCACTCATAAATAAAAGTTACTCCTAAATATGTGATTGTATACAAGTGAATGTTTTCTATATAAAAATTTGTCCTAGATAAGAATTCCTCCTAAATAAGAATTTATCTTAACCTATAAATAGGCACCTCCTTGTAAGCTCTACAACATAAGACAATTTTGAGTGAAATAAAAAGCAAGGGTTTTCTTCCTTGGTTTTTTTTAGAACTAAAGAACTTATCAAGAGGTACTTCTTATTGTGGCGTTCAACCAGACTTACCACTCTCAATTCCTTTCTTTTCTAGAGTGTGACATCCATATTCTTCTTAAATACCTTAGATACCTTAGGTTTGTGTTCCTTTGAATGTTGGGTCTAGGGTTTGTGTTATTAAAGTTTGATTTAACTTTCTTAGTTGTTCTTTGATTCTTTGTGTGTGTTAGGTCATTAAGCCATGTCTTTTTTGGGTTTTTTTTGCATTAATTGGTATTGACTCTAAATCAAGTCAAATCAACTCATTCTTTAATATTCTACCTTATGATTTATTTATTTCTATTTAGTTTGTCTATTAAGTGCATTACCATTCAAATGTACTAATCTGTTTGTTTGTAATCCTTCTCTCTTTGCTTGTTTGTTTGGGATCATAACTATAAAAATGTGCTAATTTCAATTCTAATTGTTGTGTCTAAATATTTTATTGTTGTTTTGTGTTGAGCAAAAGAAAAGGAAAAAAAAAAAAAGAAGAAGAAAGAGCAACAAAAAAAAAGAAAAAAAGAAAAAGAAAAGAAGAGGAACAAAAGAAAGAAGACATCAAATTTAAGTTATTGATAAAAGTTAACAGTTTGGTCATATTGGTCATAATAATAATATAGTTTTTTTGCTTAACTCTAATTCAGCCATCTATTTTTTTGTTTTGTTATCCAAATTCGTTCTCTAGGTTTAACCTCCTATCTTGATTTTTATGAGTTTAGTTCATTAAATTTGTTTGCCTTGATATCTTTTTTCATTTTTTTTGACTCCTTGTTCTCTAATTTGTTCAATTATATGTCATTTATCTTATTTTGTTCAAAATCAATTCTTTTGATATAGTTTGTTTAGTTCTTTAAAGAGTTGAAAGGGGAAATTTGAGTGGTAAAAGGTGAGAGTGCAAGTTCATATTAAGAAAAAGTCATAAAAAGTGTAAACACAAGGGAGTGTGACACCTTTTTTTTTTCTTTTGAGTGAAACATGTGAGGGAGTGTTCTGTAAGGTATCCTAATTATTTTATGTAGACATAATATTATGACTTTCAAAGACAAAGGTATAACTCAAGAGGGAGCTACTGATGTATCCTTCATGATCAAAGTTATGCAACAACAATTTGAGCTCATGAATACTAGATTTGATGATATAAGGGAGAGAATGGACAAGCAAGCTAATACAATAGCATAGTTGCAAATGAGGCATGAGGAATATGAGGCTTCTAAAGCAAGAAGGCAATTAAGACATGCCTATAACCATGAAGATGATATAGAAGATGATGAATTTGGCGATCGAACTATTGTGGTTGGAACTCCCAACAATAGAAGGGATCAGAGAGATTTTGGTTGGCAAGACACCTATGATCGTGATTTGGGTAGTATTAAAATGAAAATTATTTCATTCCAATGTAAGAATGATCTTGATGCATACCTAAAATGGGAGAAAAAGTTTGAATTGGTTTTTAATTGCCATAACTATTATGAGGAGAAAAAGGTAAAGCTTGCTACTGTTGAATTTACTAATTATGCTATTATTTGGTGGGATCAACTTGTTTTGACTAGGAGAAGGAATCGTGAGTGGCCTATTGATACATGGGGGAAGATCAAGGCTATCATAAGGAGGAGGTTTGTTCCTAATCATTATTATAGGGAGTCATACCAAAGGCTGCAATGACTCACTTAGGGCACCAAAAGTGTAGAAAACTACCATTAGGAGATGAAGATTGCCATGATTAAGGGGTAAAAAAAGTTGAACAAGAGACATGCCAAGTGGATTGAATTCATTAAGACCTTTCCTTACATCATTAAGTATAAACAAAGTGATCATTCGAGGGAAAATCCTTTTGAGGAGAGGGGAAATGATAAGAACCTTAGAGATGATGGGTAGAAGGCTTTAAAGGATGCAAGAGGTCCATTATATATTTCAGAAGGCTTAATAACATGAGTTAAAGCCAAAAAGAAGAAAGAAGTACTAAATGGGCTAATTTAGGACATTCAGGCGAACCTAATTACAAATGGTGCAAATTCAAGCATGGAAGAGTGTCAAGACCTTATTAATATGATTGAAGTACTTAATGGATTAGGACTAAGTAATAACATTCACTCCTAAAAAGAAGTTCTTCCTAAATATGTGATTGTATAAAAGTGAATGTTTTCTGTGTAAAAATTTGTCCTAAGCACTTTAGGATTGCTATTTTAACCTATAAATAGACACCTTCTTGTAAGCTCTAAAACATCAGACAATTTTGAGTGAAATAAAAAGCAAGGGTTTTCTTCATCGGTTCTTTTGAGAACTAAAGAACTTATTAAAAAGTACTTTTTCTTGTGGTGTTCAACTCGACTTATCACTTTAATTCCTTTCTTTTTTGAAGTGTGACGTCCATATCCTTATTAAATACCTTAGATTTGTGTTCCTTTGAATGTTGGGTTTAGGGTTTGTGTTATTAAAGTCTGATTTAACTTTTTTGGTTATTCTTTGATTCCTTGTGTGCGTTGGGTTCCTAAGTCACGTTTTTTTGGGGTTTTTCGCATCATTTATAAGCATTTGAAACAAAAAATTGACGATCCTATTATTTAAAAGAAAATAAAGGAAACTAGAAAGAAGAAGAAATCAAAATGATATGTGCAAAAATACCTACTACCTTTTGGGATAAAAAGAAACATATCATCATATTACCTTATGAGCTGACTTTTCCAAAAAATCAAATTCTCACGAATGTAAAATCTATTATTATGGGACTAAGGCATATGACAATATTTAAAAAAGAAATTGATGAATTACTGCAAAAGGGGCTAATTAAAAAAAAAAAACTAACAGGCCATAAAGTTACTTGACATTTTATGTAAAAACTACTGCTAAACTTGAATACAAAATTATTTTATTAGTTATTAATTATAAATCTTTAAATAATATTTTAAGATGGATTAAATATCCTATTTCAAATAAAAGAGATTTATTAAATAAGTTTTATGAAGTTAAAGTTTTTTCAACGATTGACATAAAATATGATTAATAACAAATTCAGATTCATGAACAAAATAAATTTATAAATAGCATTTACAATATCATTTGGATATTATAAATGAAATATAATGTTATTTAAATTTAAAAATACTCCATAAAAATTTTAAAAGGTAATAAATGAAACCTTTAATACTTATCCAATATTTAGTATTATTTATATTTGTGATGTGTTAATATTTACTAACACTATTAAACAATATTTCAAATATATTAATACTTTCTTAAATGTTATGAAAAAGGCAAGTCCTAATGTATCAAAAAGAAAAATGAAGTTATTTCAAACCAAAATCCAATTCTTTGGTCATTTTATAGAATATGGGAGTATAACTCTTATAGATAAAGCCATTGAGTTTATTGCTAATTTCGTTAGATGATGCTTATAACTATGCACTTGATAATGAACAACAATTATAGCATCTTTTTATTCCAAAGTTTATAAATTTTTTATGTGCTATCAAAAATAACTATACACTGCTTTGTTTTGCACTTATGAGGTTGCAAGATTTTATTTAGAAGATAATATTTATCCTCGTATCACCATGAAAGATTACTCTTATTAGCAATAAAGTTTAATTGAGACAAAATTGGTACTTATTGAGCCCATTGAACAAGAAATAGGCTATAAAGGGGCTAAAAATTAAACTTATGCCAAATTTTAGATCAAAAAAATTATTCATTCCAATGAATGGCAAGGTGATTTCTTCGACTATAGAAAATTAAAAGAACGAGAGAACATTAAAACTTTCAACTACTTTGACTATGTAGAAGTTTGAAAAAGAGCATTGCCCTATAAAAACCAACAAAAGAAATTTAGTTGATTTATTCAAATCCAAACTTGATTTGTCGAATGAGGCCTACTCCCAATCACAATGCCATTAAAGGTTGAAATTATTTATGAACAGTTTTGTGAGAAAATCACTAAAGTTAAGGATAAGATATTGAATTTTGCCACATGATATGGGACTACCATAGTATGCCTAAGCAGGTTAATATCTTAAAAGAAGGTATTTCACGTGTACCTTGGCTGGTACGAAAAATTTGTATCTGCTGGTGGGGAAAAGTTTGAGTTTTTTTAAGATGGAATGTATACATCGAAAGGAATAATTGACCTTAGTGTCAATAACACCAAACCCACTTCTCCGGCCTTAACCTTCTGTAAGATTTTGCATAGTATCACTTGTCAATGGTTGTACAGGAAAGGTCATGCGGTGAATTTATGGATGCGTTCTCCTTGTCACTGGAATAATTTTGACTGCACTGATGATGATTCCTCGGACTGGCTACCATGCTCTTTGTTCTCCAGAATACTTTGCTCACTCAATGCTTATTGGCAGACCCAAGATGCATATGACAGAACTTGGGAAGCCCATCCATGTAATGGGGCCAACCAAAGTACGAGGAAGAAGATTATGGCTATTTTCATAATATAATCTTTGGGATTTCCGACAAAGACATAGCATTTGTTTGCCTATGCAACACATATCAAAATCATAACAGAATTAATCACCACAAGAAAGTTCAAATACTTATCTGAATGTAGCTATTTGACCAACGAATGGTACGAGCAACTCTTTGATGAATAACTGCTTAGAAGTAACAACTCATCATGCCTGTGCAAATTGCATTGGATCATCACAACTACATTTTATACATATATATAGACATGAAGACAGTAACTAAAGTTGAAATTAAGAGATTGAATAAGGAAACTACTACTAATAATAATAAGAGAATAAGAAAAGCATCACTAAGTATGAACAAGTAAAAAAAAAGAAAAGGGAGAGAAACATCATTAAAAGGTCAGCTTTAGTATCCTTTTTGACATTTCAACGTAGAAAGAAAGTAAACTTTCACATTAGAATTGATAGCAAAAATCCTTGCAGCACATATATCTGCTTGATAGTTTCCCTGTTATGGTAGATAAATGTTAATAATTCTGGCCAAACATCAAGAAAGAACCAATAAAGACCATGTCCCTGTTTAAGGACTTAATTATCTATGAAGACTCCTAGGATGATTTCATTGCCAAAGATCGTCATATCCAAAAGTAGTCATAGTAGAAGACCTCATCCGTAATTCGGTTTTAAATTTTTTACTTTGTATAGACATCTAACACCAAATCCTGCCGACACTTAGCTAGCTAAAACACATGCATTTAGAATAAAAAAACACTTGAAAATGATTCGTCCTACACAATTGCAAGCCTAGATAAATCAACATTATCGAAGTGAAGCCTCGAGAGCAGTATTTTGAATTTCTGGCTACTCAGATTCTCCTTTACCGGATGACCTCCAAGGTAGAACCAACAATAGACCTTGAATAAGGCTTCTTGATGCTCCGGCACTTCCTAATGGCCTCGGCAACAAAGTCCTGTGAGAACACGGAACAATTAACATAATCAAGCTCCTTGGAGAAAAGAAAACTAAAACAAGGAAAGCATTTGTTTCAATTTGATAGTTGGATGATTTGTTTCCTAGCTCGTAAATTCTCTGGTTACCAAAATCTTTGATGAAGTTTTCTTCTGCAAAACTCTTAACAAATTTCAATTTCCACGATATTTTTTTAGAAAGGAAAATTTTACCTCCATCAAGAGCACCGTCTTCGGCGTACTTCATCCAAAGATTCCTCCAAAGGCATGCATTCAGTCTTTTGGAAAAGAAAATTGATGAGATTCCGTCAAAATGTCATTAAATAGAAATATTAGTGAAACGGTGCATTGTAAATAGTAAACAGCCATTGATAGTTGTTAGACTAATTAACCACGCGTATAGATTGGATAGGCTCTAGTTGAGAGACTACTATTAACAGAAAATCAAATTACTCTCTCTCTCTCTCTAACTTTTTTCTCCCTCTAGTTCCTTTAATCTCTCTCCTCTCCTCACCTTAACCCTTAATTCCATAGTTTAGCCTAGGATGGGCATTCTAGTCCCAAAGCCACTTATCATAGGCTGAAACAATGTTTTTATTGGTCTGGGTTAAAGAAGGATATCGAACAGCTCATCTAGCATTCTGACATATGTCAAAAATATAAAAGGGAGAATGTGAAGTATCCCGAATTCTTACAGCCTCTGCCAATTCCTACACAGGCTTGGAGGGATATTAGCATGGATTTTATTCAGGGTTTACCTAAATTAGAAGGGAAAGAAGTCATACTTGTGGTCATAGATTGCTTTAGTAAATATGGCCACTTGATTGCTCTCACTTATCCTTTTACTGCTCCCTCTGTTGCTAAGATTTTTGTGGAGCGGATTTTCAGACTCCATGACATGCCTCATTCCATTGTCTCTAATAAGGACAAAGCCTTCATTAGTCTATTTTAGTAAGAGTTCTTCCAGTTTTTAGGGACAAAATTGCACCTCAACACGGCTCACTATCCTCAATCAAATGGGTAGATTGAAAGGCTTAATAGATGCTTAGAAATTTACTTGTGTTTCATGACCTTCCAAAGGCCTTTACAGTGGAGTAGATGGGTACATCTGGCTAAGTGATGGTACAATTGCAGTTACCATTCTTTATTAGGAATGCTCCCTTTTGTACTCCTGTTTTGTCTGGTCCATTTACTCACTCTCGTGAGGATTGGTTTGTAAATTTGGATCATAGATTGTTATTAACACGCAGAAAAGTAAATAAAACAACGAAAAAAATAAAGAAAAAAATGAAAAAAATAAAAAATAAATTATTATTAGTGTTCAATATATAATTTATATCTTGCTTTTGAAAAAGAGAGTTAACAATTAATGTGGTCCTCAAACTAAGTTTAAAGCTAAAAATACTACTGAATTGTAAAAGGGTTCTCCTCTTCTTAAAGACCTTAAGTTCAACAACAGTATTAGTTCAGTTCTTCAATTGTTTGATTCGAGTACAAATTGTGCAAGTTAAAAACTTATAAAATATTAAAATAATTCAATGAAAAAGAAAATTAATCCTAACTGTCTAGCCAAAAGCAGAAAAAAAAAAAAGCAAAAATCAACTACCATAATCGGGTCAATTCCTCTAAAAAAGAAGTTAGCATTTATTATAGAAGAAGGGAGCCTTAGAAAAGAGTCCTTTGAGACATTGCTAGAGAAAGGCAATTGATTAGACAAGAGGAATTTTTAGGGCCAAGAAAATTATTCTTTTGGCCAAATTAATCCTTTTAGGTGGAGAGAGAAAAATAGAGTAATAAATGTAAATAGACATCACAAAAAGAGAGAAGACATTTTAAGTGACTCATAAATCATCGTGAGCATTTAAGATAACTTAAATCATCATCAAATAACTAGAAACATATACAGACAATGACTGAAGTGGAGGAGACTATCCCTTGGGTTAGTGATATTAGAAGGTACCCACAACAGGATTGTGAGACCTTTGCATTTTTTTTTAATTTTCTTTTCCCTTTTAAAGGATACAATCACACAAAAACGATTCGGATCAAGCTCAAAACCACAATTTGGCTAGTGAAATAACATCGAAACCAAGTATTAATGGTAAAGGATCTAATCATGAATATTATGCCACCGATGATTATTCAGTGTGTACCTGTTAATTAACTTTGTACATAAGGGACAATAATCAACCAACAAAGGCACATTACTCATAAACAAAGAAGCCCAATGCATAACCACACACACGCACATGCACACACACACGAGCACCAAAATCATGTCAAAACAAACACTTATCTTGAGTTGAGACTCTTAGTCTTCCTCACCTACACAGCAAAGATAAGATTGAGGCATTTTTTAGTCCGAACATATGAAAATGACTAATGAAATGGTCTGTGTAGAGAGATTCTGGGGCTGTTTGGGTGATTTTGTGGGACAAAAGAATTGGGGTACGAGAAGCCGAGAAAGGAAAATGAAAGAAAAGGACAGCGGCTGGAACAAAAATGGGAAAAGGAAAAAGGAAAAAAAAAAAGAAAAAAGGAGACCGAGTTAGTTGCAACTCTTGCCAAATATAATTGTGCTTCCAAATTTTTGATGAGAACCATAGAGATGATAAATGAAATGATTCAATGGATGCAAAAGGTACATTCCACATTCCAAAAGGTCTAATAAAATAAACTAGAGTTTTAAAGGGTACAAGAGGATCATTGCACATTCTAAAAGGCTTAATAATATGAGTTAGAATTTCGATGAATGCAAGAGGTCCATTGCACATTTCATATGACTCAATAACACAAGGTAGAGTTTCAATTGATGCAAGAGGTCCATTGCACATTTTAGAAGACCCAATAACACGAACTAGAGACAGAAAGATAAAAGAAGTACTAAACGGGCTGATTAAGGATGTTCAAACCAAATAAGCTTCAAAAGGTGCCAATTCAAATTTGAAAGAGAGTACATGTCTTATTAATATCATTGGAGTACTTAAAGAGTTAGGACTAAGTAATAACAGTCACTCCAAATTAGGAGTTTATTTTTTGAGAATTTGTCCCGGATAGGAATTCCTCCTAAATAAGGAATTGTCCTAAGTAAGAATTTGTACCTCTTTAGAATTGTCATCTTAGCCTATAAATAGGCACTCCTTGTAAGATCAAAGATAATTTATCAAATAACTTTGAGTAAAATAGGAGGTAAGAATTTTTCTCTTTGTCTTCTTTGAGAACTATATCTTATCAAGAGGTCTTTTTGTAGTGTTCAAATTGACTTATCACTCCCAATTTCTTTCTTTTATGGAGTGTGGTGTTTGTATCCTTCTTGAATACCCTAGATTCGTGTGGGTTTAGGGTTTGTGTTATTAAACTATAATTTACCTTTTCTGGTTATTCCTTGATTCCTTGTGTGCGTTGGGTCCCTAAGCCATGTCTTTTTAGGGTTTTCCGCATCAATTTTAAAGAATTCTAGTAAAATAAACCGAGTTATTATTGTATTTTAATTATACCTAAAATGATTGATGACAACTTCTAATCCCACACATACATATTACAATGCATGCACGTTCCTCCCTACTTATGCATTTGCGGAGCTTTCCCCTTACTAGAAGGCTTATCCTGATAGCCCTTTTTCAAGCTCTCTATGAATATGCCCCATCTCACTTGGTAGAGCTGCCCTTAAGTGAATCTAAGGTTGCTACTGTTGAATCCTTATTGCAAGGAAGACAACATATGATTGGTTGTTGAAGGAGTAGCTTTTTAAGGCACAATTGAGGATGAAGTAGTTTGCAAATAAGAACAAAACTAAATGTTCTTTCTCAAGTGCTTCCTTAGTGGTCTAATCTTACTCCAGTTGACACCACGTGGGAGGATTGATCTTTCATTGCGACTCAATTTCCACATTTTCATTCTTAAGGACAAGGCTCATTTTGGTGGGGGAGATTGGTCAAGATTAGTGCATTGTTGTGATTGTTGTAACCCTTTGAATTTCAATTGTAATTTTTTTGTTACCAATAACTAACAAACATTGTTTCATCAATCATATTATGACCATTGATTGTAGTTGATGGGATTCCATTAGAGCATCATAGTCGTTATCGTTAAGGGATAGAATCATTAATGAAATGGTGCATTGTGATAATAAGCAGCCACTGATGGTAGTTAAACTAATTAACCATGTTTATAAATTGGATAGGCTCTGGTTGAGAAACAAATGTTAATAGAAAATCAAATTACTTGCTCTCTCTATTTCCTTTGATCTCTTTGTCCCTTCCTCACCATAACCCCTAATTTTTTCTCTTACCCTCTGGGACCTAACAGTGAGCCATCACAGTTTTTGATGTATAAAATCGTGGTTTTAGGGTTTAAAGGAATATAGGAGGAAGGAGGAAACAAGAATAAAAATCGAGAAAAAAAAAAAGCCACAAACAATAAGGGCACTACAGAGTCTAAAAATCTAGAAGGGATGAGATAGATGGCAGAGAGAGCGCAGATGATAACCATGGAGAAACGACAAAGCAGTTTCAATGCTAGAACTGAAAAAATTCAAGAAAAATAAAATAAAAAAAGATGGATATATTAGTGCACAATATTGAACCTACGATGTAGGTTTCTTTTGATAATATATAACATTAGACAACCACTGCCAATATAGGTAACAGTTTCTATTATAAATATATATAATTTATATTTGTTAATTTTTTATTATTATTCAATATTTATTAAATTTATAAATTAAATTTAAAAATAAATTGATTTTTTATATTTATCTCATCACATTTGTAACACCCATGCTCACATTTGTAATAAAAAGCTATTCTCAAATTATTCTGAAAAGTTATTCTCAAATTTAAATTCATCTCACGGGATATATAAAAAGTTATTTTCAAATTTTTATAATTAAGTTTTAAATTATTTTATATTTTTATTTGAATTTTGTACTTTTTAAATTTGTATCAAATTAGTCTTTTTTAGACAAAATAATGGTCAAAATTATTAAAAATTATACATTGATTAAACAAAAATTAGTAATAGTTTGATTGTTTTTCATTAAAAAAATAATTTGAAATGAATTTAAAAGATGTAAATTTTAATTAAAAATGTAAAAAAATTTATACTAATTTAAAACTATATTTTTTTTAATATAACCTTCTTTTACTTAAAAAGTGGTCAAATATTAAAGACAACAAGAAATACATATCCTTATATAAAGATAGCAAAAATAAAATAAAATAATTTGTAATTCAATTATTCCTTTAATGCTTAGTTTGTTATTGGATATCTAAATAAATGAATGTAAGTGAATTTTTTTTAAATGCTAAAATGAAATAAATCAAAATTTACTTAATTTTCACTCATTTAGGTAAAAATAATTACTTTTAACACATTATTGTATTTTACAATAATATTTCAATTGAATTCTTGTATTTTAAAATTTGTGATACCAAATAATAAAATTATTGGGGTTGAACTCTTTTGATAGAAATTGAGTCTAATAAACATTTTGTAAAAACTCCTAAATTATTAAACTAGTCACAGGTGATGCTTCCCAAAAAATTGAATTTACAAAATATTTAATTACCCAAACAAATAACATTTAGAATAAAATTTATCTAAATTATTCAATATGATAAAGGTAATGTAAAAATAGTTTTTCTTTCTCAAAAGCATTAATACATTAATATTATAGAATATAGAAGTTCTACAAATAATATTCTTTTTAGTTTTAAATCTACCATTTTAGTAGTCGATTTTAACAAAACTATTCCACAATCTTATTACAAAACAATATACATTATTAAAACTAAATCGAGTAAAAATAAGTCATCATTACTTTGACCAATGTATAGTGAAATATAATTTTTTAATCAGGTAAATATGAATGAAAATGATAATTTTGTTTTAAATAAAGATTTATTAAGGAGAGAATCTTATTTAGAACAAAATAATAACAAATGACTTTAATTTCTTAACAATTATTCAAAAGATAGAGAGCAATAATTCAAGAAAAATATTATAAAGAACTTAATAATTTAAAAAAGGTTTTCTAAGTATTCTCTTTGAAGGTTGGAATCTGTAATATATTTAATAAGTTCTACAATGGTTTATTGGTCTTTTGTCCTAGTTTGGATTCCAAAGAAGTAAAGGTTTGGAGTTCATATGTTTAAAGAGGTTCTTCATCTGAGTAATGAGAAAAGTCAGAATTAGAATTAGAAATATTTTGTAATATGACTTCCAAGAAAAAATTTCTAGTTTTAGGTGTAGTTCTTGGATTTTTTTTTGTTGAGTTTGCAATATTTGGAGGTATTTCCTTCCTTTTGACACTTGAAATAAGTAAAGTCTTTGTAAAAGGGTTTAAAGGTAAATGACTTTGATCATGATTTAGATTTGGATGCTTCGGTTGTCCTAAAAATCTTGCTATTAGAAGTTCAGTGACAGTTTTGTTTGGAGTGTTTCTCGATTGTATCAAGCACATTATCCTTTCAAGTGTGTTATGCCTAAAGCTCCTTCGTCGTTGTGTTGTTCGCTAAGACGTGTATGAGTCACTAGGGCATTTGTGTGACTATTAAAAGCTAATGGATTGTAGGAAGTCTATTGTATCTATGCCTTAATTCTTGAGTTCGTGTAAAACCTTAATTCCTAAGTATGTGTAAAACTTTAATTCATAAATATGAACCTAATTCTTTATAGACTTACTTCTTGTTCCAACACCTCTACATCATATTGCTCCAAATCTTAAAGAATAGCCAACACCAAGGAGATTACTCTAGAAGATTTCAATAGAGGAATTGATGACTGGAAATTTCCAAAAGTGCAAAAAGATTTCATTTACAAAACTTCAAAATTTAATGTTTTCAAAAACAATTTTATAATCAAAACTAAAGAAAGAGATAAGCAACTTTTAAAACTTTTTAAAATTATTCATCTTTATTCTTAAAATTCTTTACAAAATTACAAAAATGAGCATTATAAATACAATCATATTAGTCTAGTACAAGTAGGTATCAAACCACTCATAAAAGAAGGCTTAAACATCTCCATTCTAGCAATCTTTAGGATTACTAAATTTACAAATTTTCAAGATTTGTTTATTTCTTTAATAGAGTTGGCCTTTATTATGGATCTATTTTCTTCAATTATTATTTAAACCTCATTATGTCTTTGTTTGATAAAAATATCCTATAAAGCATGGTTTTACAAATTAAAACCCATAATTACATTATGTTGGAAGGCTTTATTCCAATTGCATTGGTTTACAAAATTCATTACAAAACAATGATTTTTGCATTTGCATCCAAACACAAATTTCAATCCCAAAAAAGGAGAAATCCTTCTCTTACAAACATACTTATCTTGTTTAAACATTATTATCCATAGATCCATCTAATAGAAGGACATTACCCTTCTTGATGACTAGATCCTTGAAAGAGCAATTAAACCTCAACCTTCAAAACAACTTAAACCAAACATAGAAATTTCCAAAATAGACCAATTCTAAGATGGAAAAGTTGTCATAACTTTTAACAAAGGATCTACAATAGACATAAGACATGTTTCCAACCTCCCATCTATCATAAACCTACCTACAAAACCTTTAAGATTTTCAAACTCCAACATTCCAAGAACTTCCTTCCAAGCAACAAATTACCATACAAATATTCCTCATTTTATCTATATAAACTTATAAGAACAATCAGCCCCGCTCTCTCTAACACTTTTTGCCAACACAAAAAACATCCAAAATGAATTACATGTTTTAAAAAAACATTCTAAAAATACTATTGAACCTAACAAAAAACTCTTACATAATGATTTTTATGCATCACATAATACTGTAAAAAGAAATTATTTTTTCAAACATTTTCTTAAGAAAAGAAAACAAATCCAAGAGAATTACTATACTTTTCCCTTATTTCACAAAAAAAAAAACACATGTTATTTTTTGATTGGTTTTCAAACTATGCCCCTTAAATGGATTACATTTGGCCTTTTGAAAAGTCGTCTTTTGAAAACTTTGCAAACCTTGTGACTTCTCATAGTAAGTCCATAGAATGGATTACTTATGATGATTAAGTCATAAAGTCTGAACACCCTCCTTTTAGACAAAATAAAATTACCCATCAATAAAATACTGTTGATTTTAGACCTTACAAAATTCCCTAAGAAACTGACTCCTCAGAAAAACTTTTCAAAATGATCATTCAGTAAAACAAATTTTCAAACAGTCATCTTCATACCATTGGTACCTAGTTGAACCAAATATAAAATCAAATTTAGTAGTGTACCATCTAAAAGTCAATTACAAAACGAGAAATCACAAAAGTTAAACAACAAGTTTTCAGACCCATTCAACCCTCCAAATTAGAAAACTCTCATAAACCTACTGATCTCTTCATTTAAGTAATCAAAGTAAAATTAGCTGCTTTAGAACCATCCTCTTCTTTTACAAAAAAGCAAGTCAACACTTTGGGAAATAAATCCCAAATAGATTCCAACAAATTTAAAGAAAATTCTCCTTTAAAACCTTGTGAACTACCTTTATAGGTATCAAAACCTTAGGTCAACTATATCTTATGGCCAAAACCCATTTCTGGACTCATAGTTCTAGATCTTAACCTTGAAAACAAACCAAATACATTGAACCAACACAAGTTCAATGTCTCTTCTATTTTTGAATGGAATATTGACAGTATATCAGAATACAACATCCTTAGTATTCGAGATCATATGATTATAGCAGCAAATGTCTGCAAAACCCATAACAACACTCTAAACAAAATTGTCATTGAACTTTTAATAGTACGATTTTCAAGACAATTCAAAGGATGGTGGAATTACCATCTCACTAATGATTAACAAGATCAAATCCTTAGAGCCATTAAAATGATAGAAGATGATATACCTATCTTAGATAGCTCAAGTAACCCTATCAAAGATATTATAATATGTCTTATCCTTACAATTTCCCTCTATTTCATAAGAAACCCTTCTCATCTTAGTAACAAAAATGCTGAGTTACTTACAAATCATAGGTGTAACAAACTTAATGAGTTTTGAAACTATAAAAATACTTTCCTTACTAGAGTTATAGTTAGAGAATACTTTAACCAACCTTTCTAGAAAGAAAAGTTCCTTGCAAGACTTCTAACCCTTTTGGGAGAAAAAGTCAACAAACCATCAAAACCACCTATGAAAATCCAATTTCATATGATCAGTTAACCTATAGAGAACTTATCAGTTTTGCCTAGTAAGAAGGATTTAAGATCTGGCAAGATCTTAAAATTCAAAAACACCTCAAATAGGAAATGAAATACTCTCATTTTAAGGTGGAACTTTTTACCAATAATTCAATTTAGGAATTCCAAAACTTTTTTAGCCTGGTAGGAAGAAGTATGCTAATAACAACTCTTACTGCACTTACAAAAAGTCCCAAAAATAAATAGATAAGCAAACTTATTACTTCAAACCTAGGAAAACCAAAACATCCAAGCCTAAACCAAGATCAAAGCCATATACCTCTAAATCCTTTTACAAAAACCTTACCTATTTCAAGTGTCAAAAGAAAGGACACACCTCCAAATACTGCAAACTCAACAAAAAAATCCAAGAACTACACCTAAAATAAGAAACTATTTTTAAATTGGAAGCCATACTACCAAATATTTCAAGTTCTAATTTTGACTTTTCTAATTACTCAGATGAAGAAACTCTTTAAACTGATGAACTCCAAATCTTTGTTTCTTTAAAATCCAAACTAGTATCCAAATAAGTACACACCCTTACAAAAGACCAACAAACCCTTGTAAAACTTATTAAATACATTATCAATCCCAACCTCTAAATAGAATACCTAGCAAAACCTTTTGAAAACTTTCTAACAACAAGAGACAAAACCCTTTAATACCACTCCATCAACTTCTAGACCACCTTATGATCTCACTACTATTCTAACCAAGAAAAATTCTAGAAAATCAGCCTTTACCATACAAGAACTTCAAACAAAAATCAAGACCATCGAAACAGAACTTAGAGAGCTTAAACAAGACCAATAAAAGGACAACTAAACCCTTTGACTTCTTCTTTCAAAATATTTAGAAAAAACCCCAAAAAGTGATCTTGAATCAAATTAGGAACCTCAAAATCTTGAAAAGGTTTCAAATGATTTTCTTTTTGCTTTGGAGCAAGTTACTTCCAGAAAATATTTCATCAAAATCACTTTGGTATTTTTAAATGATTTCACATTAGACACAATAACCATGTTTGACATTGGTGCATATTTGAACTACATAAAATAAGGAATCATTCCAAACTATTTTTAAGAAAAGCCAATGAAAACTTTTAGCAACAAACAATTCCAAAATAATCATTACAAACAAAACCATTCATAAACCTTATCACTCCTTATGTTGTCAATTATGATGGTATAATTTTCAAAACAAAATCTGAAAAGCTTTATTTTCCTTTTCTTGAAGCTCCAAAGACTAGGAATTTAAATCTTATTAAAGCTCACTCCATTTATGAAAACAAAATCCATAATCTTGTTCAAGCAAAAGGCCAAGATCTTTTATACTTACAAAAAGATCTTTCTTTTTATAAAATTTATTAGACCCAATAGTTTTAACAAAAAAAATCCATTTTTAGAGAAACCCTCCAAAATGAACTTTGTATGGATCTTCCAAGTGCTTCATGGAATAGGAAATAACACATAGTTGATTTACCCTATCATCCAAATTTTAATGAAAAACAAATCCTTATAAAAGCTCAACTTATTCAAATGAATGTAGAACTAGAGAGTTACTGTAGGAAAGAAATTTAGGATTTAAAATCCAAAAAATTCATTTCCAAATCTAAATCACCTTGGTCATGTGCTACTTTTTATGTCAATAAATCAGTTGAACTTGAAAGGAATACCCCCAGGTTAGTCATCAACTATAAGCCTCTCAATAAAAACTTTAAGTGGATTAGGTATCCTATTCCCAACAAAAAGGATTTGATACAAAAACTTCATTATGCCTACATCTTTTCCAAAGTCGACTTTAAATTTGGATCCAAAAGATAGATTCAAAATTGCTTCTATTTGGACAATATGAATGGAATGTGATGCCACTAGGTTTGAAAAATGTCCTTTTAGAGTTTCAAAGAATTATGAATGACATTTTTCAACCATATTCAAAATTTTGTCTTCTTTCTATTGATGATATTTTAATATTTTCAAACTTTGTTGAATAGCATTTTAAACATTCATAAACATTTTTCTATACTATTAAACAAAATGGACTTGTGATATCTCAATCTGCGATATCTCTATTCCAAACTAGAGTAAGATTCCTTGGACATTACATTTCTTAGGAAATCATTACTCCTATCGAAAGAGTCGTTTCTTTCACAGATAAATTCCTTAACAAAATCACTCACAAACCCCAACTTTAGAGATTTTTAAGAAGTTTTAATTATGTTTTGGGTTTCATTTCAAGCATGAATCTTATTGCAAAACCCCTTTATGATCATCTCAAGAAAACTCTTGTTCCTTGGACTCCTTAACATATTACTTTTGTCTAACAAATTAAAACCATGTTCAAAGAAATCCCTTGCATTCATCTTTCTAACCCTTTACTTCCATAAATAGGCAAAATTGATGCCTTTGAACTTAGATATAAAGGTATTCTTAAACAAGTTAGAGAGGGAAAGGAGCAAATCATACAATTTGCATTTACATATTGGAATGATTGTCAATGCGATTATGCCATCATCAAAAAAGAAAATTTATTCAATTTCATATGCTTTACAAAGCTTCAAAGTGATTTATTTAATCAATAATTTCTTTTACGCATTGATTGTAAGTGTGCAAAAGAAGTTTTACAAAAAAGATGTTCAAAACATTGCATCAAAGCCAATTTTTGCACTCTACCAAGCCATTCTTTCTGCACTTGATTTCAAAATTGAGTACATAAGAGGAGATAAAAACTTTATTTCTAATTTTCAAACTCAAGAATTTCTTTAAAATAGACATAAAGATGCCTAGGAAATCAAAGAATAAGGACAAAGCTCCTAAACCCAAATGAGAGCTTAGTCTCTACTCTAACTCAAAAACCCAATCCATATGCATAACCAGTAAGAACTTGGATAGAACAATTGGCAAACCCACAAGGTCAATTTCAAAAGTAGTTGTAAACTTAGAAACTTAAACCTAGAAAACCCTAAAGAAAAAATTACAAATTTAAAAATGGATGGAAAACATCCATAAAACCTTATCAGGATTTTATGACAAGGTTCCTTTTATCACCATCCAAAAGATTTTCCCTCAAGATGGTATTTCAAACCTCAAGCCCTTTTCAAATCCTAAAACTACTACATAGCCATACTTGAAGTAACAGAGTCAGCTAGATTTAAACACTTTCATCTGGATAAAAGCCAGAATGACCCTACTTACTCAACATGCCACATTCTACAAAATATCCCTCCTTATCAATGGGGAACAGAATTGTCAAAACATCGAACCTTCCTTATTTCCTTCAAAACCAAAAGTTATTGCCAAACCTTTTCATGTTGGGATTGCCAACAAGCCTAGTATAATATTTTCCTTACCCAAAACCAAAAGGGTAGCCGTTCATGGTTATTTTATTTTAATACCAAAATAAACACTACAAAAATTCCTAATTAGTTCAAATAATGGTGGAACTATTTTGGTTCTATGCCAGATATCCTCGTTCCAGAAGTTCAAGAAAGTTATGACTTGTTCAAAACCATATATGAACCGTTTACCAATGAGAAAAGGGTTTCATCATTATTCCTTTTCTCTACAAAATTCTTCTTCCCATAGGTGTTAACTTGGTATCTTGATTACTAAACCCAGGATGAAACTCTTGTCCTTATGAGACAATTTAATATAAAATGGTAGAACTCATCCAAAATTCTTAAAAACTATTAAAACCTAGCATAAAAATATGGTACGATAATATCAATAAGTCCTTATTAGTCCAACTATTACAAGCGAAGTGTCACAGACGGGTTATGTCCGGGCAGGGATGGGTTAGGTACAACCCAACTCCCACATCCCATATCGGATAGGAAGAGGGGGATCCTGGGTCATATAAGCATGGGTACTGCACACCTCAACAGGCTGCCTTTTGGGGAGAAGGTAATGACCCCGTGACAAGTGGTATCAGAGCCGACCCGACCCTGACTCCGATATTTCTCGCCAAGCACTTCACCGGGAAGTAGGCAGGGAGACCCCAATTCCGACGAGGACGTCGATGGATTCGGTGGGGGAGAATGTCACGGACGGGTTATGTTCGAGCAGGGATGGGTTAGGTACAACCCAACTCCCACATCCCATATCGGATAGGAAGAGGGGGATCCTGGGTCATATAAGCGTGGGTACTGCACACCTCAACAGGCTGCCTTTTGGGGAGAAGGTAATGACCTCGTGACAGAAGGCTCTAAATACTATATTCTTGGCCCAAAAATCCTATGTTATTGCCCTCTTAGTAACAGCTTAATCAAAGAAGAATATTTTGAAATAATGTAACAACTATTGCAGTCTAAGAATTCTTTAGAACAAGACTCAGTCCATTCAAAGAACAGTGGATCCTTATCCTTACAAAGCATTAAAGAAGACTGCTTTGGCATACTATCAAAAACAAAACAGGACAAGAACAGTCAAGAGTAGAGTTGACAGATAAAGCTCATGATTGCTAAATCCAAAAAATGACAAAACGATTTTCGGTGGAAAAGAGAGACAAAGTGCTCGTGAATGCTAGCGTTACAAAAAATTAAAGCATCTTTGCAAAGGTAAAAGTTGCTTTACAAAAGAAGATTCTCCCTTTATAAAAAGAAGGTGACTTTTCCAAAAGAAGATGCCAACTTTACAAAGAGAGATTCTCCCTTTACAAAAGGAGATTCCATCTACCCACCCCAAGCAACTCGACTCCTCAACTATAAAAGAAGACCTCAAAGCCAATTTGAGGTAGAATCATTCAGAATCCCATTTTAGAATTCCCTTTCTCTCTCCCTCTCTTGTAAATCTTCCCTTATCCCTTCTACCTATAACTCTCCACCTCCTCCTCTGTACTAAAGTTTTATATCAATAAAACTTTCATATTTTTAAAGCATTGTTGCAGTACGAACCTTTAAGTGTGCGTATATATATAGTTCTAAATTTAGTGACAAGTTTAAAATTTAGTTTCTTGGAGTGAATTTAACTTTTGAATAAGGTATGTTAAATTGTGGAATAGTTTAAGGTAGGATGGATCAGATAAGAGCATCGTGACTAATGAGAGACATGAAATTGTATATGCTTGAATCTACTGGGTCATAAAGAGTTAGATCTTAAGTTTTAACAATAAATCACAAGTCCCCTAAATGAGAGGAGCTATTGGTATAGTGGACTCATTCTTTGTACTTATTGGACTTAATCCATTTCTAGATTTATAATAATGCTAATTATATCAAAGGTTTTACCTTCATGGATTTTTTTCTTTAATTTTCCTCTTTGGGCCATGTTAGAAAACATACAAATTTCTAAAAGCTTGATATTTCTAAAAAGAACAATTCTAAGGAGATTAAAGCTTAGTTTGGACTCATATATTATGTCTAAGTCCTTAACCACTCTCAAGTCTGAAGTTGTTTAATCATTGTGATCATAACAATAATAAAAGAACTTAAGTTTGGATCTATTTGCTTTGAAAAGTAAGTACATTAGACAAACTACTTGAAATGTCATGTGCTGTAGAAGTTTACTTGATTACAAGATTAGATAAAATTTGTAGGTAAGATAAGCAATAAGATTATAACACATAACTTAAGAATTGATGAGAACTTAGGGATTTAGAATTATGAATTTGGAATAGGGATTGGAAATTGGGGATTGAAAGTAGCGTTGTTGCAGAAATAAAGAGATATAATTGATCGCTTCGAGGGGATCAACCTCCAATGATCGTTTTGAGAGGATCGACCTCCAGTAAGCTAAATGCTTTGAGAATATTATTACTTAATTAAATCTCAACTCGTAGGGTATTACAATTATATAGACTTGACATATCACTATTAGGGATATAATCTCGCCCTTATTAGGGATACAATCTCACCTATTAATTAGGAAATAATAAAAAACAATTTTTAATAATAAAGGAGAATTATAGCAGACACAACTCATGAGGATTGTATTCGCACCAATCATGGGATCGTATCATTCCTTCGTCCTTCAAAATTAGCCTTGTCCTCAAGGCTAACTAACAATAAAGTTTGGGAATTGATTTGCAAAAGAATGATAGAATTCCCAGGTAGCATCTTCAGCAGGGAGGTTAATCCATTGAACCAGGATTTGGACAACAACTCGATTTCCAGGTTTGACAATACGACGGCCTAGGATGGCTTACGGCTAGAGGTTGACCTCTCCTGTGTAGGTAATGTCAGGCAGTTGGCTTTGTGTCACCACACCATCCCCTACCTTCTTTTTCAAGCAAGAGACATGAAAGACGGGATGTATTTTTGATCCTGTTGGTACGTTAAGGGCGGTAGGCAACAGGACCAATACACTCTAGAATTTGGTATGGCCTAAAGAAATGAGGAGATAATTTCATTGAGGAACAGACAGTGACAGATAATTGTCGATATGGTTGGAGTCTAAGATATACCCAATCTCCTACTAAAAACTCTCGCTCCGTACGATGCATATCCACGTGTTGCTTCATATGAGCTTGGGCCGCAATAAGGTTGTCTTTCAGGAGTTGGAGCAACTTGTCTCTGTCCTATAAGTCCTTATCGACTTGATCCACTTAAGATGATCTAGCTGTATACCTTGTAAGAGTAGGTGGAACTCGCCTATAAACTGCTTGAAATGGGGGACATCTTCATAGAGGAGTGATAAGTGGTATTATACCACCATTCAGCCCATGGAAGCCATTTTACCCAATTCTTTGGCTTGTCACTTGCAAAGCAACGAAGATAGTTTTCCAAGCATTGGTTGACTACCTCAATTTGTCCATCTGTTTGTGGGTGATAAGCAGTGCTCATATTTAGCTGCGTCCCTTGCAAGCGGAATAATTCCTTCCAAAAATGACTAGTGAAGACTTTATCTCGATCATTGACAATTGATTTAGGAATGCCATGGAGCCTTACAATATTGTCAACAAAAACTAGAGCAACACTAGCGACAGTATAAGGGTGACTAATTGCACAAAAATGAGCATATTTGGTTAAGCGATCGACAACAACAAAAATAGTGGATTTACCTTGGGACAGGGGAAGTCCCTTAATAAAATCCATAGAGATATCTGTCCAAACTTCTTCTGGGATAGGTAAAGGTTGGAGAAGTCCTAGAGATGCCACAGATTCACTCTTGTGATGTTGGCATATATCACATTCAGCTACAAACCTTCTAATTTTCTTCTCCATACCTTTCCAATAAAACTCCTTACCAATACGCTTGTAGGTACGAAGAAATCCTGAGTGGCCGGTAGTCGGGGATGCATGATATTCTTACATAATTGTGTCCTTGTAGTGAGAATGAGGAACAAGTACCAATCTCCCTTTATAACGTAAATCTTGAGAATTCCAAGTGTAATGAGCAATGGGATCAGGACCTGTCTGTAGCTTCTCAATGATCTCTTGAGTTTCCTGGTCATCCCACCATTCCCTTTTAATTTGCACAATTGTAATGCAGGTAGGGATAGAGAGTGCCACCATTTCAGCCTGCTCTGGAATACGAGATAATGCGTCAGCTACCAAATTCTCGCTCCCCTTTTTATAAATGATCTCATAATCATAGCTCAACAATTTAGAAATCTAATTTTGTTGTTCCATAGAAGAGATTCGCTGCTCCAATAAGTATTTCAGACTTTATGGTCAGTCCGAATTATAAAACGTCTCCCAATGAGATATGGACACCATTTCGAGACTGCATGAACAATAGCTAACATCTCCTTATCATAGACAGACATACTGAGATGTTTTGGTGATAATGCCTTACTAGTGAAGGCGATAGGGCAACCTTCCTGCATTAATACCACACCAATTCCAATTCCAGAAGCATCAGATTCAATAATAAATACCTTAGTAAAGTCCGGTAAGGCAAGGACTAGAGTGGTGGTCATGGCTTGCTTGAGTTGATCAAATGCCTCCTCTGCTTTGTTGTTCAAATTAAATGAATCCTTCTTCAAGAGAGTCGTCAATCTAGCGCTGATCTTGCCATAGTCATGAACAAACTTGTGATAATAACCAGTCAATCCCAAAAAGCCTAGTAGTGCTTTGATCGTTTTTAGGATTGGCCAATCCAACATCGCTTGAATTTTGGAAGGGTCAACTGTGACACCTTCTTTGGAGACAACATGGCCAAGATACTCCACTGTTTAGCTAGCAAAGCTACATTTTGTCTTCTTAACAAATAGGGAGTTCTCATGCAAGGTAGTGAACACAGTCCGCAAATGTGACAAATGTGCTTTAAGGGAAGAACTATACACCAAAATATCATCAAAAAATATCAGGACAAACTTACGTAAATGTGGCCGAAAGATATCATTCATTAAACTCTGGAATGTTGAAGGCACATTGGTAAGCCCGAAGGGCATAACCAAGAACTCATAATGGCCATCATGAGTCCTGAAAGCTGTTTTTTGAATATCCTCCTTATGGACCCGAATTTGGTGATATCTCGACCTTAAATCCAGTTTAGTAAATAATTGAGCACCTCCTAATTCGTCTAATAGTTCGTCGACCACGAGAATAGGATATTTATCCTTCACAGTGATGTGGTTGAGCGCCCGATAGTCCGTACACATCCTCCAAGAACCGTCCTTCTTTTTTACTAAAAGGACATGAGATGAGTATGGGCTAACACTCGGTCTGATGATTCTAGCTTCCAACATCTCCTCAACAATTTTCTCAATTTCTCCTTTCTGGAAGTACGGATAACGGTAAGGTCGAACATTAACAGGTATATTCTTGGATAATAATGAAATACGGTGGTCGTGTGTCCTTTGTGGGGGTAAACCTGCGGGTTCCTCAAACAAATTAGAGAATTCAATCAGTAGTGTCATAACCTCCTTCTCTTGTATAGACTGGGATTTGGCCACCTCTACACTTGTCAACTGCACCAAGAACCCTTGTCCTGCCTTCTGTAGGACCTTTTCCATTCGATGACTACTAACAGTGGTAATTTTACCTCCGCGTCTTCCATGTAATTCCACTGGGTGTCCATTCAATAGAAACTTCATTCTTAACCTAGAGAAATTCCAAGTAATATCTCCCAAGGTCCGCAACCAATCAATGCTAAGGAAAATTTCATAATCCTCTAAGGGTAGTAAGAAGAGATCAACATAAATGATCTGACCTTGTAACACAAGTTTTACCTTTGTGCACTTCTCTTGACATGTCAGATTTCTCCCATCTGCAACCTTCACTGCAAACTTGTCGCAATCCTCGATTGAAAAAGCAAGCCTTTTTGCGATCCTTTCATCCATAAAGTTATTGGTACTACCTGAGTCAACTAATACCATTATTGGTTGTCCCTTGAGGAATCCATCAATCTTCATAGTTTGTGGGTTCGAATACCCAGCTAAAGCATGCACTGCAGGCCCACCTATGTATTCAACAAAAGTGTCGTCACCATCTGGGCCCGTGTGGTCATCACTTATTTCTTCAGTTTCCTCCACTGGCTCAATCATTAAAAGCTTCCCTTGGTTACAACGGTGCTCCTTGTGCCACTTCTCATCACAATGCCAACATAGCCCTTTTGCCATCCGCTCTTTTAATTGTTCCTGGGTTAAGCGTCTAGTGTTTGAAGGGCGAGTAAAAGAGGGTGAGTTGGTGTTACCCTCGATAGGTTTGCTAGCCACCTTAGTAGATGGTCGACAATTTTCAGCACCTAGCTTCTCCTCCTGCAAGCGAGCAAAGGAGATAGCTGTTACCATTGTTCGTGGTTGGTGAGCCTTGACTTCCCGTCGAATGTTAGCAGTAAGCCCTTCAATAAATGTTCTACTAATTGCCTTTCGGACCAATCTTTAGCTCGATTGGCAAGTCGCTCGAATCAACTTTGATATTCGAGGACGGTGGATGTCTAGTGAATTTTTGCGAGTTCCCCATCAACATTGTGATATTCTGAGGGTCCAAATCGCACAAGAAGACCTTTAATGAATTCAGCCCACGTTGGAACTCCACCACATGTCTCGACCCAATCATACCATTGGATTGCATCACCTTTTAATTGAATAAAAACAATTTCAACTTTAGAGAGCTCTAGCGTATGGTGGAAGCAAAAATATTTTTCAGCCCAGGAGATCCAACCTGCAGGATCACTCTCGTCCCAGTGGGGAAATTCTACCCTTGTGTGTGGTTGGGTATAGTCACAATTGGTGACTCCGTAAGACTCCATCGGTTCTTTTTGTTTGTCAACAGATGTGGAATTGTTGTCTCCTGACTCCCTCTGTACAATAGAAAATACCATCTGTTCAAGCCTCTTGAGAGACTCTTGCATAAGAGATAGTGATTCTTCAATGCGAGATATTCTAGCATTAGAATCAAAAGAGTTGTGTGAAGACATACTGTAAGATCGCAAATCGGTGATGCCCAAAATTTTCTTTTGTTGTCAGGTAAGGGGCATAAACAAAGTTTCCTTTTTTTTTTTTTTTGGTGGATGGAATGGAAGCAGAATCCCTAAGAATGCTACTCTGATACCAGATGATGAGAACCTAGGGATTTAGAATTATGAATTTGGAATAGGGATCAAAAATTGGGGATTGAAAGTAGGGTTATTGCAGAAATAAAGAGATATAATTGATCGCTTCGAGGGGATCAACCTCCAATGATCATTTCGAGGGGATCGACCTCCAGTAAGCTAAATGCTTTAAGAATATTATTGCTTAATTAAATCTCAACTCGTAGGGTATTACAATTATATAGACTTGACAGATCACTATTAGGGATATAATCTCGCCCTTATTAGGGATACAATCTCACCTATTAATTACAAAATAATAAAAAACAATTATTAATAATAAAGGAGAATTATAGCAGACACAACTCATGAGGATCGTATCCGCACCAATCATGGGATCGTATCAAGAATCTTCGTTAGTGATATGAATGGTCAACCATTATGATTAGCATGCAACAATGAAAAACAAAAATAGTAATAGAAAAATAAAAACAAGAAGCAATCTTGATTAGAGTCTAGCTTAAACAAAATCCTCACTCATGGCTATCTACAAATAAGAGTGCTAAACTAGAAGCAAGAAAAGTAATAATTACAGGGCACCCTTATTTTCAAGAATTGAGAGGCAGAAGTTGATGGGGAACAACAGCTTGTGGTTAACCAATAATATGAAGCTTAATATACAACCCAAGCCAATTAAAAGTTAACCATATTTAATTGAGTTAAAGAAATAACGAATCTAGTAGAATTTTAATGTATTGATGTTTGTGTTATGTTGGAACTTTAATTTGCCTTTTTCTATTCTTGGAGGAGTGTTCCCAATATTTAATTTAGATATATATGTATTTATTGGAATTTTTTAATTGTTCATCATCAATAGAATTCTTTATTAAGAGTTTAGTTCAATTTTTTTTATTTTTTTGAGCTAATTTTCTTTTGTTTTGTTGAATGATATCAATACTCCTCATCTTCATGAATGAAATCATGTACCTTTCAATGTTTGTGCTGCATTAGGAAGTATCAGAGTCTAGTCTTGAGATGGCTAGGCAAGGCAATGATGATGGAGAACGTTTTATAAGACTAAAGTGGTATGTAAAAGAGATGGTTGTAAGCATTGAGATGCTAATTGAACTTGTGAGAAGCATGCAAACCAATTCTCCTTCCCTACAAGTCCAAAGGGCAACTCCTATGGCTACAAGAAAAAGGCAGAACTTATGTGAGGAAAATATTGTTCCTCCATATATTGATTCTAAAGATGCAAATGAAGAGGAATTAGAAGTAGAGTTTATACTACGTGCAAGGAATGAAGTCTAGCATAGTGATTCTTACAAAATGAAGGTTGATCTATCCTCTTTCAATGGGGTGGTAGACATTGAACAATGTCTTGATTGAATATATAAACTAGAGTGTTTCTTTGATATTATGAAAGTTAAGCCTAAATGTAAGGTGGACTTTATAGCCTACAAATTGCATGAAGGTGCTAGTGCATGATGGCAACGTCACGAAGATTTGCTGTGATAAAGGGGAAAGTTCCCTCTTCAGCTTATACTAAAGAGTTCTTATGATTGGAAGCTAAAGGCAATTTGAATGAAATTGAAGATAAGTAAGTTACACGTTATGTAAATGGGTTAAATTATGATTTTCAAGACCATTTGGCCATATAAAGTATTTGGTTAGTTGATCTAGTTTAGAAGTTGGCATTAAGGGTATAACATATCATGCAATTGAGGAAAACACCAAAGTGGACTATGTAGCCTACAAATTACATGGAGGTGCTAGTGCATGGTGGCAACATCACCAAGATTTGTTGAGATCAAGAGGAAATCTCCCTATTTAGAGTTAGGTTCAAAAAAAGGCACTTTTAAAAGGTCGATTTCTGCCATTTGATTATAAGTGAACCCTTTTCCAACAATTTCATAAGTGTTACCAAAGTACACATTCAGTTTCAGCCTATACTGAAGAGTTCTCATGATTGCAAGCTAAATGCAATTTGAATGAAATTGAAGACCAATAGGTTGTGTGTTATGTAAATGGGTTGAATTATAATGTTCAAGACCACTTGGCCCTGTAAAGTATTTGGTTAGTTGATCAAGCTTCGAATTTAGCATTAAGGCATAACATATCATGCAATCAAGGAAAACACTAAGAAGTCCTATGAGCTAGCAGTTTGACCCCAATAACAAAGCTTCATCAAATAAAGTCAAACATAAAGTTGTTGATTCATGGGGTAAATGAGTTGAATCTAAGAAGTCAAAATCTAAAGAGAAGCAATAAATAACAAAGGGAATTTGATGTTTCAAATGCAATGAGACAAGGCATAGATTAAGTGATTGCCTTAGATGCAAATTTGCCAATGTCACCTCATATAAGTATGAGGAGGACTTTGATGAGCAAGAAACAACCAAGGAAGATGGTAACTTTGAATCGGTCAAGGAAAACAATGAGGAAGTGGTATGAATTTAAACAAACCTGTTGCTTCAACATAACCTAATGAGACACAACACAAAGAGATCTTTAAAGGTAAATGTTTTGTAGCTAAAAAGGTGTGTAAGTTTGTGATTGAGTTGTAGTTGTAAGAACCTAGTTTCACAAAGCCTTGTTAAGCATCTTAATCTTAAAACATAGCCACATCTCACCCAGTATAGCATTGGTTAGATAAAGAAGGGGCCTACCATGAACATTACATAACAATGCTATTTGTCATTGACTTTGGGAAAGACTTAAAAATCTGAAGTTCTTTGTGATGTTGTGGAGATAGAAGCATACCATGTGTTACTAGGTAGGCCATGGTAGTTTGATGTTGATGCAACTCACAAAAGGAAGGACAATACCTGTGCCTTCACTTGGGATTGCAAGCGAATAGTTGTGGTTCCAAAACAACAAGAGAAATCTTTACCAAAAGTGAAGATAAGAGATTGCTGTCCGTGACTCTTAGAGAGGATGAGTTTGTAGAGGATATGAAAAGTGCCAAAATTTGTACTTTTCTAATAGTGAAGGGAGTAGAGCAAGCCATACAATCTGCACTTAAGGAGGTTCAAGGCTTATTTGTAGAATTTGATAATGTAATGGCAAAACCAACACGATTACCTCCAATGTGAGATATTCAACATTGCATTGATTTTATTCCTGGAGCTAGTTTGCCAAATCTGCCACATTATTGTATGCGTCCAAAGGAGCATGAAATCATGAAGGAGAAGGGCTGTTGCAAATGGGGCACATACAAGAGAGCATTAGTCCTTGGGTTGTACATGCCTTGCTGTCTCCAAAGAAGGATGAGAGTTGGAGGATGTATGTGGACAACTGCACTATCAACAAAATAACCATGAGGTATCAGTTTGCCATCCTTAGGCTTGATGACTTGCTTGATTAATTGAGCAGTGCTAAAGTATTCATTAAGATAGATCTGTAGAGTGGATATCACCAAATTAGAATTTGTATAGGAGATGAATGGAAGACAACTTTCAAAACAAAGGATGGGCTATATGAGTGGCTAGTCATGCCATTTGGTTTATCTAATGTGCCAAGTACATTCATGCACCTTATGACCTAGGTTCTCAAACCCTTTATGTTCCACACTTTGTTATTATCTATTTTGATGATATTCTAATTTATAGTGAGAATCTAAAGGATCACTTTGATCATATTAGGCACATTTTAGTTGTGTTGAGAAAAAATGAGTTGTTTATAAACCTAAAGAAATGTGAATTTTTAACAAACAAACTAGTATTCCTAAGATTTGTTTTAAGTAATGAGGGAATTTATTTGGATGAAGAGAAGGCAAAAGCTATTAGAGAATGGCTAAAATTGAAAACCATAATTGATGTAAGGAGTTTCCATGGGAGAAATACATACCATGCATGAGCATTGAAACGACCCAAATACTTTCTGCTAGGCCAAATGATAGGTTAGTTATATTATAGCATGTATAATATATAATGGCAAAGTTATGGGTCTCCCTTAACCACCCCTCAGCTTTTATATATTTCATATTTACAGATTGCAAGATGCTTTGAGCATGCAAGAAATGTTAGATTAAAAGAGATTAAAACTGAGAAAAGCAAGAGTTGCTTTAGAAAGAGAACATTATAGAATTAAAGTCAGCTTAATTAAGACTTTATGAGTTGAAGAAAACGTCGTAAATTTGCCATAGGTATTGTATATTTGCCTCTGTGAGTGTGTAAGAGCTGATATGTTGTTGAAGATGAACATCCCTGACTTGAGGGGTCAAATTTATAGGCAACCATGGGAGGCGCAGAGGCATGTTGTTGATAGCACTGAAACATATGCAAGCATACGACATGTGAAAAGGAAAGCTACATTAATGGTCGTTTCACCTTTATCTTATTCACTTGCTTACTATATTAATTGTACTATCCAATTTAATGTTTGAAGTCATTTATTTGACGTTTAAAATCATTAATTGCAATCAATTTTAGTAATTTTTTTATTCCCACAAATTTGATTGTGTCTATTCTCCTTATAGATCTATGCAGTGAATATACAGATAAATTCTTGCCATAAAGCATCAATGTGTAGTGCAAAGTCATAAGCAAAGATACCCACTTTTGGAAAGCTTAATGTACACAAAAATAAAGGCAATTATAGACCATAGAGATAAAAATGTTTTAAATAATATGAAAATAATATCCGATTTAATGTATAGATATAAAAATTCTATTATTTTATTTGTGTGTAGGGAAATTCTAATTTTTTGTGCACTATTCTTTTTTATTTGATTATATTATCAACTAAAAAGTTAATAAGTCTATCTTATACCACCCAAAGAAAGAGTTTGATGGTGGTTCCACATGCTTCTTCTAGCATTAGATAGGTTCAAATTCCTATAGTCGTTCCTTTATATAAAACATAAAGAGAATTAAGATGAGCAAACTAGTGAGCTTTAGATTTGATATGTCATATTTAAATTTGAGGAGACTCACTTGGAGCAATCATTACAAGAGAGTGGATCCTCCTCTTAAGAGAGGATGAATAAAAAAAGCAATGAGTATCTTCTAACTTGAACAGTAAAAATAATGAATAATATTCTTATTTTTTTAGCTAAAAAATATATATATCATAAAAAGCTATATATTTAACTCTTTTTATTAGGCATCTTCTCCCTCTTCACATAATTTTATAATCCTTTCAAGAATGTGCAACCAAAATTTTGAATACATATCCTAGAAAAGATTTTGATTTTTTTTTCTTTTTTTGAATACACTTACCTTGAGTGATTATCTTAAAGTTACATGAATTAATTGTATCCTTAGAGTGATTTTGCCATTAAAAATTTAGTCGTTGCACTCAACACTGACATATTCACCTCATGTTTTTGATAACTAAATACTTCATCCCTCCTCTATTTCTTATTAAGCAGTTTATATAGTATAAGAATATGACAAATTTATACAGTAAAATTATTTTAATTTTATTTCTCATGTTTATCTTATACATATATGTCCAAGGATCAAGTTGGACCACCGTGCATGCGCCATTTGTTGTAAACGTTTTCCATGTCTCTGGACGTGAACGATCGACAAAGCAAGATTCTCCGCACGTTTACCATCCCTTTGTTACCAGTTCTGGAAAATCCTCTGGATATTTTGGCTCGTCTCTAAACTCCAAAATAGGGCTTCTTTCACGTGTGAAATTCGTTACCTACTCCCGTTTTACTCAGAGTTATCTATCCCATATCCAAACCTCCGTTACTGTCAGACCTACGTAGTTTAGTTGGCGATTCGATTTTTCTTTTTCTTCTTTTTGTATTGGTCTGAGTTTGAGTTCTCGCACTACTGCTCGCCCCCTAATAAACGGAAAGCCACCCAATTTGAATGTGACTTGCGCCTAGAAATTTAAAGTCAATCAAGTTGTTTTCGTCTTGTTGTGAGTGCCTACGGTGATAAAAGCAAATCTTTAGATCACGATAAACATTGTCTTTGACTTCTTACTCTCTCTCTCTCTCTGTGTCAAATGCGAGTGAGAGAGAAGATGATGGCGATCATATGCAGACATACGACATGTGAAAATCACAATCGTAACTAATCAACAGCATGCCTCTACGCCTCCCATAGTCGCCTATAAATTCGACCCCTCAGGTCAGGGATCTTCATCTTCCACAACATATCACCTCGCACACACTCACGGAGGCAGATAACATACAATACCTATGGCAAAGGTACGATGTCTTAATTAAGTTTTTCTTTTTGACAGAGAGAGAGAGAGAGAGATTCTAATAAGATATCTAATTTGGTGCAAGTGCACCTATGCATAATTTTATACTGCAGGTGCAGGCTAATGCGGACCCTGCCGTCAAGATAGGGCCATGGGGCAGAGATGTTGACGCCGACAATTGGAGCTTTCAGATTCCAAATGATGGGGATATTAAGGCCATTACAATTGCCACCGAGGCTGTTCTTATTTCACTTGTCTTCACTGTCCAAGACGCAAGTGGGGCAATCGAGACCCTTCAATATGGCGGTTCCGGCGGTACGGGTGCTTCTTCTCAGGTGACGTCATTTACTTGATTTTGAAAATATATAAATATTTGATTAAAATTCTATTTTTTTTACTAAATTTTAATGTTTAATATTAGCTCAAGAGTTATTTTTTTTACTATTTTAATATGTTTACTCAAAATACTCAATTATAATCTAACATATATTACAATTTTCTTATTTTATATTGATAATTTTCTACGTATAAATACATATAATTAAAGAAAATAAAAGTTAAAAAAATAATTTTAAAAAAGAGTAATTTTAAATTTCTCTTTTTTTAAGAGAAAAAAATATTTGTAAATTTAACTTTTTTATAAAAAAGAACCCATAATTGAATTCCTTTTTTTAATTACTCACAAATTTAGTTTTTATTTTTTTAATATAATTTAAATCTCTTGTTATTTTTTATTTAAATAAAATATAAGTAATTTTCAATAAATATAAAATTCTTATAAGTGGCGCAATCTTGATACAGCTGGACTTCTCTGTCAACGAGTATTTGACATCAATTGCTGGAGCATATGGGTCATGGAACGGTGCCGATTATGTCACATCTCTGACATTTATCACAAATTTGGGAACATATGGACCATACGGCTATGACTACGATGTAGAATCTGGAGCCACTGGCGTTGTCAAGTTCTCTTTTCCGGTACCGGAGAATGGTAAAGTTCTGGTCATTATGTATTTGAATAAATTTTGTTTGTGTTTGAAAAATATACAAGACTGTGTACCATGAGTATCTATGAATCCATATTGTTAACTTTGTATCTTTTATACTTGTTGCCCTGTAATGCAATTCAAAGTAATGTGAATAAGGTCTCCAAATAAATTCAACAATTTTAAACTTTTATGATAAATCAATTCAATTTAATGCACTGCCGAATTTAAATAAAGAGATTTCATAAAAAAAAAATGAAATAGCATAAATAAAGAATTCAAGAAAAAGAGAAATCAAAAATAGTAATTTATAGAAATTCAGAGCTAACTTTCTCTTATTGGGACATTACCTTTGAGAGTTGAATTTACTAATTAATAATATTATTTAATTAGAAAAAAATTGATTCGTTACACATTTCAATTAAATTAAACTCGATGCTCGTATATTTTACTTTCTTTTCTTAGAATTTATTTGTTTATTAAAAAATTACTTATTTGTATAAAATATATACTAAAAGAAAAACTTAGTAAAAATAAATTATTTTTTTATTTAATTGCAATATTCAAATTTGTTGAATATATATATATATTTACTACACATATTAAAAGCCTATAAACATGTCTAAAATAGTGCAAATAATAATTTAGAGTAAAAATAAAAAAGATAATATATAAATGAAGGTTTGTCTATTTCATTAAACAACCAAAAGTTTACAATTGTTTTGTCCCTCTTCCTCTTGCCCAAAGTAAGGGAATCAATGAGAACATCATGACCAAGAATAATCTCCTTAATGTTGCTACCTTTTCCAATCTCGAAAGTTTCATCACTTGACAAAGTTTCTTTGCCCCAAGGGCCTAGACTGATGACACTACCAGCCTGCACCTATAATATATATATTTATATATCCATACTTATTCTTAATGAAATTAATTTAAATTTGTTATTGTTATTGCAAATGGTAAATCGAAGAAAAAAGTAACATCAGAATTTTACGTGATTCAGTCTATGTGACCTACATCCACGGGAAGGAGAGAGGGAATATTCTTATTAGTAGAGAAAGTGTGTTACAGGATACAAAGAGTGTGGCTCCTCTCAAATCACTCTCTCTTTTTCTCATAACCCTATTATACCTATTTATATAGGAATAGAAGAAGGGCAAAAGAGTAATTTGGAATACAAGGCATATTCCAACAAATCTCCACCTTGCATTGTATTCTCTAAACACACAACAAAATAAAATCTTTCTATCTCTCCTCCAAATGGCTCCTTAGAGCTAGTCAATCAAAACGAACACCAATCAAGTCCAAGCAATGCTTGAACTTACTAGTTAAAACTGGTTTCGTCAACATGTCAGCTGGATTGTCTGCAGTAGCGACCTTCTTTACTGAAATCAAACCTTGAGATATAACATCTCACAAGAAATGGTATCTGACATCAATGTGTTTGGTCCTCTGATGATACACTTGATTTTTGGTCAAGTGTATAGCACTCTGACTATCACAGAATACGGTGGTTGTTTCCTGTGATAAACCCAAATCAGTGACCAAACCTTTCAACCAAATAACTTCCTTGACTGCTTCTGCTATTGCCATGTACTCAGCTTCAGTAGTGGAAAGAGCAACTATTGATTGCAATGTTGCCTTCCAACAAATGGCACTGCCTGAAAGAGTGAAAATATAACCAGTTGTTGATCTTCTTCTGTCAAGGTCACCTGCATAGTTAGAATCCACAAAACCAGTAATCAACCTACTGCCTCTGCTGAATATCAGTCTTACCTCTGTAGTGCCTCTAAGATACCGAAGTATCCATTTAACTGCTTGCCAATGTGCTTTCCCAGGATTAGCCATATATCTACTGACCACACTGACTGCCTGTGAAATATCTGGATGAGTGCAAACCATAGCATACATAACACTGCCCACTGCACTATAGTATGGAACATGTGACATATATTTCTCCTCCTCTAGGCTATTGGGTGACAAAGAGGCTGAAAGTCTGAAGTGTGAAGCCATAGGAGTACTTACCGGTTTGCAACTCATCATCCCAAAGCGATCAAGAACCTTCTCGATGTACCTTTTCTGTAAAAGGCGCAACTCTCCTTCTTTCCTGTCTCTGGTGATCTCCATGCCCAAAATCCTCTTTGCAGCTCCCAAATCTTTCATCTCGAAATCTCTACCAAGTAGTTTCTTCAAACTATTAATCTCAGATATGCTTGTAGAGGCAACAAGAATATCATCTACATATAGTAGCAAATAGACAAATGATCCATCATGAAGCTTCCTATGGTAGACACAACTGTCATACTCACTCCTTGAGTAACCATGACCTACCATAAAGCTGTCAAACTTCTTATACCATTGTCTAGGAGACTGCTTTAAACCATATAGAGATTTCTTCAACCTGCAAACATGATCCTCCTTGCTTTCAATTTGGAAACCCTCAGGTTGATCCATATAAATGACTTCCTCAAGATCGCCATGTAGAAAAGCAATCTTGACATCAAGCTACTCTAGTTCCATATCATACATAGCAACCATAGCTAGAAGCACACGAATGGAAGTATGCTTTACAACTGGAGAAAATACCTCATTGAAGTCAATCCCTTCTTTTTGGCTATAACCCTTCACAACTAGACGTGCCTTGTACCTTGCATCTTCAACTCCTGAGATTCCCTCCTTCTTCTTGAAGATCCATTTGCAGCCAACAATCTTTTTATCTTTGGGAAGTTTCACTAAGTCCCAAGTCTGATTCTTATACAGGGACTCAATTTCCTCAGTCATAGCAATACTCCACTGGGAAGATTCGGCACAAGTGACAGCCTCTGAGTAGTTTCTAGGTTCATTATACTCCACCTCTTCTGCTACTGCCAAACAATAAGCACAATCTGAGTATGAAAACCTAGCTGGTGGCTTGATAGTCCTTCTGGGTCTATCTTTGGCGATACTGTACGGCTGTGCCTGTTGAGTATCTTGAGTATCGTCGACTGTTTCTGAAGTGTCAACCTAAATCTGTTGACCTGACTTAGAAGGAATATCACTTTCAAACTCCACCTGCTGTGTGGAACTTTCACTATCTTCATCGTTTGGCCTTAAGACTTCCTCTTTTGGATGCAACATAGCGGATTCATCAAATGTCACATCTCTGCTGATGAGGAATTTTGGAGACTTAGGGTCTAGACACCATAACCTATAACCTTTCACACCAAAAGCATAGCCAAGAAAAATGCATTTCTTAGCCCTCGGTTCAAGCTTTCCCTCATTAACATGAGCATAAGCAGGACAGCCAAATATCTTCAAATCAGAATAATTTGCAGGTTTGCCTGACCACACCTCTTCAGGTATCTTACACTCAATGGAAGTACAAGGAGATCGATTTACCAACCAACAAGCTGTATTAACAGCTTCTGCCCAAAACTCCTTGCCCAAACCTGCATTGGATAACAGACATTAGCTTTCTCTATCAAAGTCCTGTTCATGTATTCTGCAACTCCATTTTGCTGTGGAGTTTTTACAACTGTGCGGTGTCGTACAATGCCTTCAATTTTGCAAAACTCATTAAATTCATTATTGCAAAATTCAAGGTCATTATCTGTTCTCAGCCTCTTAATCTGCTTCCCAGTCTGTTTTTCAAGTAAAGTTTTCCATTGCTTGAAGCTTCCAAACACTTGACTTTTATGTTTCAAGAAATAAACCCAAACTTTACGAGAAAAATCATCAATGAAAGTGAGCATATAAGCAGCACCCATACCTTTAGAGAGAACCTGAGAAGGACCCCAAAGATCTGAATGGATGTAGTCCAATGTTCCCTTTGTTTTATGGATGGCTGTACTGAAACTCAACCTCTTCTGCTTCCCAAAAACACAATGCTCACAAAATTCTAATTTTCCAGTGTTCTGACCACACAAAAAACCTCTCTTACTCAAGGCAGCCATACCTCTTTTACTCATATGTCCCAGCCGCATGTGCCACAACTTCGTCACGTCTGAATCTGAAACTGAAGTGGAAACTGCAGTTGAATCTGTGACTGTCGAACCATGCAAGAAATACAATGTGTCAATTCTGGCAGCCTTCATCAATACAAGAGCACCTCTAGAAACCTTCAGAACTCCACCTTCACACCCAATCTTGCAGCCATTCTTCTCAAGAGTGCCCAAAGAAATAAGATTCTTCATCAAATCTGGAATGTGTTTGACCTCAGACAAGGTCCTAATGACACCGTCATGCATCTTAATCTGCACTGTACCAATCCCAGCAACCTTACATACGTGATCATTACCTAATAGAACACCACCATTGATTGGCTTGTAAGTGGTTAACCATTCTCTATTAGGAGTCATATGTTGCGAGGCTCCAGTGTCCATAATCCAGGTATCTTGAAATCTGCCTTGACCTTGAGTGACACAAAGCATATCATCACTCTCATTTGCTGCCACATGAGCTTCTTCTGGTGGATGATTCTTCTTATTACTGTCGTTTACTTTCTACTTGTTTTTCAACTTGTAACAATCAGACTTGATGTGCCCTTTCTTCTTGCAAAAATTGCAAGTCAAATTCTTGTGCCTTGATTTCGATCTTGATTTTCCTGAATTTCGACCTCTCTCCTTTGATCTTCCTCGATCAATAATCAAACCAACACTCTGTTCTGATGTCTCAAAAAATGTCAAACTACTATCAATTTTCTCCTTGGCCTGCAAATTAGTCTTGACATTCTCAAGGGAAATATCTTCCCTACTATAGACCATAGTATCTCTAAAGTGCTTGTATGAAGGAGGCAAAGAACACAATAGCAATAAAGCTTGATCCTCATCGTCAATATGAACATCAATCTTACTCAAATCAGTAACAATCGAACTAAACTCTCCAATATGTGATTTCAAAGAAGTACCTTCTGACATACGAAGAGTATAAAGGCGTTGCTTTAATCTGAGTCTGTTAGTCAAAGATTTCGTCATGTACAGACTTTCCAATTTTAGCCACGCACCAGCTGATGTTCTTTCACCGAGGATTTCTCTCAAAACTTCATTTCCCAAACTGAGTTGAATCGAGGATAGAGCTCTTTCATCCATGTCATCCCAATCTGCATCAGACATTGACTCTGGTTTCTTCTCCTTGCCATGTAAGGCTCTTTTTATACCTTCTCGCGTCAGAATTGCCATCATTCTAACTTGCCACAGTGCAAAATTGGTGTTTCCATCAAACTTCTCAATTTCAGACTTCGCCGTTGATGAAGATGAAGAAGCCATTGCAACAAAACACCCACAACGAAAATTGAAGAATACAAATTTATGGCCCAAATCACAACAGTACTAACGGCGTTAAAACAGTACTACGACGTTAAAACAGTACTGACGGCGTTAAAACAGTGCTTACGGCATTAAAACAGTGTTGACGGCGTTAAAACAATACTGACGGTGTTAAAACAGTACTGACGACATTAAAAATAGTACTTACGGTGTTAAAACAGTACTGACGGCGTTAAAACACTACTGACGTCGTTTCTACAGTGACAACGCCGTTTGCCTCCGTCGATCTACTGTGCAGCTCGCCGATCTACAGTGTCTCCGACCCGTTGGAACCCGATCTGTTCCTTTCTTCCGTCGGATCTGCTCCGTTTCAACGCCAAACCATCTGCACCACGCTGTTTCCGTCAGATCTGTTGTGCAGCTCGCCGATCTACAGTGCCTCCGACCCGTTGAAACCCGATCTGTTCCTTTCTTCCGTCGGATCTGCTCCGTTTCAACGACAAATCATAAAATAATCTCAAAATAGGCTCTTTGACAGGGAAATCTCAAAATAGGCACACGCACATGCCTTGAAGCTGCAACTTGACGATGAACAATCAAATCAATGATTGCCTTTTGCTACCACAACTTTTTTTTTTTCCGACGAATCAGTGGGGGTGGCCAAAAGAGAAGAAAGACAAAGAAAAAATTTTTTTTTCGATGGATCGCCCGTGGTTGGGTGGGTGGCCGGAGAGAGAGAGAAAAGAAAATTTTTTCTTTCGGCTCTGATACCAATTTGTTATTGCAAATGGTAAATCGAAGAAAAAAGTAACATCAGAATTTTACGTGGTTCAGTCTATGTGACCTATATCTACGGGAAGGAGAGAAGGAATATTCTTATTAGTAGAGAAAGTGTGTTACAGGATACAAAGAGTGTGGCTCCTCTCAAATCACTCTCTCTTTTTCTCATAACCCTATTATACCTATTTATATAGGAATAGAAGAAGGGCAAAAGAGTAATTTGGAATACAAGGCATATTCCAACAGTTATAAATTAGAAATTAGAATTCAAATAGAATTTTGATAATTGAATCTTATTTGTTATAATTTACATATTATAATAGGATCAAATATAATCTAATGTATAAAGAATTGAATATTTCATATTATTACGTAGTTGGTGAGTAGGGTTTTATAATTATATTATTTGTGTATACTTCTCTTATTAATGTATAGTGTTTTATCATAATAATAAAATAAAAAATTACAGTATAATTGTCTAACAGTAATATTAAGACTATTGGATTTTAATAGTAATATGAAAGTAGGTATTTTTATTTGGATTGAGAGAAAACGTATAAATTTTGTCGAAGCTGCTATAGAGTTAACAAAGTTGCTAGAAGTCGTCGGAGTTACAAAAGTCATCGGACTTCCGGTTTTTGTCATTAAAACCGTTGCCAAACCAATTTGATCTTGGAGCTAGCATGAAAACCAATTTGATGAGGCAGTTGACGAAAGAGAGGAATTGGAGAGTGGAGAGAGACTTGAAGGCAGTGTAAGAAAGGGAGGAGAGAGCTTAGAGGAACAATTGGAGAGGTAAAGGGAGATGAGGTGGTGGTAGGGAGTTGAGGAGTTACTAATTAACAATATTTGATTTGATGCAAGTTTTAGTTAAATCAATTTTGACTTTTACATTTTCTTTTTTTTTTCTTAGAATCTATTTGTTTATTAAAAAATAACTTTTTTTGTATAAAATATTTACTGAAAAAAATTAGTGAAAATAAATTATTATTTTTATTTAATTGTGATATTCAAATCTATTGAAATATATATAAGGCAAATAATAATTTAGGGTAAAAATAAAAAAGATAATATGTAAATGAAGGTTTGTCTATTTTATTAAACAACAAAAAATTTACAATTGTTTTGCTCCTCCTCCTCTTACCCAACGCAAGGGAATCAATGAGAACATCATGACCAGCCATAATCTCCTTAATGTTGTTGCTACCATTTCCAATCTCGAAAGTTTCATTACTTGATGAAATTTCTCTACCCTAAGGGCCTAGACTAATGACACTGCTAGCCCGCACCCATAAAATATATAATTATATATTCATACTTATTATTATTGAAATTAATCCAAATTCATCATAAATTGGAAATTATAATTCAAATAGAATTTAGATAATTGAATATTATTTATTATAATTTATATATTAGATTAGAATTATATATGATTTAATATATAAATAATTGAATATTTTATTTTATTATATGGTTGGTAAGTAGGATTTTATATTTATATTATTACTGTGTACTTCTCTTATTAATGTGTAGTATTTTATTAAATTAATAATATAATCGTCTAACAGTAATATTACAATTATTGGATTTTAATAGTAGTATAAGAGTAGGCATTTTTATCTAGATTGATAGAAAACGCACTGGAGCATTGTCGCCAAGCCAATTCAATCCAGGAGCTACCATGAAAACCAATTTGATTAGGGAGCCAACATCATACTCAAGAATCATATATGATCATAGCAACCACCAATTACCACTAGGTGCCACCAGCTACTGCTAAAGAAATTTCAGAATCAATAATTGATCCAATAATTATATTAGAGTGGGTATTTTTATTCGGATCAAGAGAAAATGTATATGTCTTGTTAGAGCCACCACGGAGTTATCGGAGTCACTATAGAAGTCATGAAAGTTACCGAAGTCACCGGACTGCCAATTTCTATGATTAGAACCGTTATCTGCCTTGCTAAAGCACCGCCATGCATTGATTGCCACATGCGCAGCCGAAAGTTGCTGTTTGCCTTGTTGGAAGTCGTTTACCGCACCACCAGATGCTGATAAACCCAAATTTGGCCTCCACGCCCTTTAAAACTGCCTAGAAGGTTGCAGATCTAAAGAAAATTTGAAGATTTTGCCACCGTCTTCCATCATCGAATGAGCTCTCTCTAGCCACCACCAACACATGAAACCTTCATCGTTCCATTCCCTAGCCACCGGTCTACCTCCTTCTCCTAGTGATGAATTGGTATATCTCCAGTTGTTGGCACCATGGAGAAGAGAAAAAATCAAAGCTAGAATCACAAAAACATAAAAGTTTAGGGTTAGAATCAAAACATAATAAACATTGAGGGTCATATAAAAAACAATAAATTTTAAGGGGTCAGATTACAATTAATAACAGTTAAGGAACCAAATTAAAAAAAAAAAGTGACAAGAAAAGGGAAAAAAAAAAGAAGGAAGAAGTAGAGAGGTAATTTACAAGAGATAATTATAAAACAATTGAGAAAAACAAAAAGAAGATTATGGATATTAAAAAAAAATTCAAGAGTTAAATTGAAATTTAAAACATATAAGTTATTAAATTAATAAAACATATAAAAATTGTATTGAGTAATAAAGTTTATAACATGTCATAGAGAATGAAATTCTAAGCCTTACTATTCAAGGTTGTATACTGCAAGGTTCTTAAAAATTGAAAGGCCAAGTAGATATTGGTCAAGATTAATCAAGGAAACTTCTAATAATTTTATTAATACTGTTGATCATTAAAGTTTGAAAATTATGTTAAGTTGAAATAGATGTTGTGAATAATTATATGACCAAATTATAATTAGATGAGATGTTAAAATTAATGTAAATTCATTACAAATTAAAAATTAATATTTAAAAAGAATCTAATAAGTTAAACCTTATTTGTTATAATTTATATATTAGATTAAGGTTAGATATGATCTAATATGTAAAAATTTGAATATTTTAATTTATTATATAACTAGTGAATATGGTTGTATACCTATGTTATTTATATGTACTTTTCTTATTAGTGCATAGTATTTTATCAAATTAATAAAATAGAAAATTATTGTATAATCTTCTAACAGTTGTATTAAAATTATTGCATTTTAATAGTAGTACAAAAGTTACTATGCTTTAACAACTCGTTACTAGATCTTGGTCTATGTATTTCGTTTGTTATAGATATCTAATAAGAAATATTAAAATAATAAATTTTAAATTATAGTTCTAATAATAATGAATTTGAATAATTAATTTTAATTTATATTTAAAAAATAGTTAAATAAAATTAAAATTAATTTAATTATTAGGTATGATTAATATCTTAATAAGTTTAGGAGTTTTTAAATTTAAAATTATGTTGAAAAATTTTGATAAAATTAAAACTAAATTATTAACGAAAGGGTAAAATAAATTTTATTATTACACACTAATTATGACAAAATTCATAATTCAAACTTTAATTAATAATATTCATATAATCAACTATATGTACTAATATTGAAAAAAAAAATTACTCAAGTAAAAAATTAAATATTTAAAATTGAGTAATTTAGTTGAGAGAAAATAAAAAAATAATAAAAATATATAAATTAAGTATAATTAGTTTTATAATATGAAAAAGATAATCAATTATATATTAAAATTTTTATTTTATTAAAATATTAAAAATATTACAAATTAATTATTTAATTAATATCAAATATTATAAATTATTAAAATTTGTTAAAAAAATTTAAAATTAAATAAACTTTATTAGGTAAATATTTATTAATTAAAAATTTTTTAAATTCACTAATTTTCTATTAATTTCAATAACACTAAGTATATATATATATATATATATATATATATATATATATATATATATATATCTTAAAATTTGAACACTCAAATTTAAAGACGAGTTTACGATAATACTCATTATGTATAAAACCCATTGTGATCAATATAGTTGATAGCATACCCATAAAGACCAATAATTTTAGCATTCTTCGGTAGAATAGAAAACTTGACAACTTCAATAGTCCCACCATCTCTGTTGTAGTCACAGCCATAAGGTCCATATTGTCCCAAATTCGTGGAAAACATTAGAGATAATGACATCTTTTCACGTCCCATCTCCACATGTTCTAGCAATGGTTGTTAAATATTCGTTGGCAACATCATCTTTCGGCCGGGCACTGGGTTTGGGCTTTGTTGATCGGCTTTCAGATCCCTTGGGCTTACTGGAGTTTGCTAGTTTCTTTGCTGGGGTTTGTTGGAGTTTTGTTGAACCCCTTGGTCTTGAGTTTGAAGAGAGTGGGCTTTTGGAGGCCGTAGATGCTGGCAACTGAAGACTTTTTATGAAAATCCATTAAGTTTGTTCGAGAGCTAAAAAAAAGATGGAGTAAGTTGGATTATTTATTTTTAATTTCACATTAATTTATGAAATTACATATTTAATTTTATATATATATTAAAATTTTTCTCTACTTCATACAATTGTTTTAATTTTTTTTAAGTATGTACAACAAAAATTTTTTAAAATTAACATAAAAAATAAAATTTGATGTAAAAAATTTTCAAAATTTTCAATGTACATAGTTTAATATATGTATTACTTTTTAATGGGCTTCAATTTTTATATATTGCGTGTGCATACACACATTTGACCAAATGGTTAGTCCAATCATTCACACTCACACCTAGATCTCATCCATTATGTCAAAGTATGTATAACTAGTTGCATAAAAAATTAAAAGTAATGTGTATATAAGTTACATTTCAATATGGTAATTAAGTGTCTAATTATTACATTTTAATTTAAATATATTTGTAAAATTGATTATTATGATATAACAAAATAAGTATAAATAAGTTTTCATGATCTTGTTTCCAAAGGATGCATTTCAATCACAATATATCCTTGTTTACAATTCAGAACCATGAAAATTTTGTATAGATCCAAAAATATCCCTTGAGCATGTATCGAGTTCAATGGAAGTCAAAATATAACGTATGTGAATCAACCCTAAGATACAAAGCTCATTCAAGATAAAAGTAGTATGCAAGAAAACAATCCTGAAGGAAGCCAATTTTGTAGCAACAAACTAAAACGAGTTCAAAAAAAAAAAAAAGATATTTACTAAGCATCACAAAAAGACTTGGATACGAAGTTGGCAAGTTTGTAAGCCAATAGTCATCTACATCATAAAGAACTATTCATATCAAGAAAAATGATGGAGAGGGAGCCACAAAAGAAAACCCATCATGCTAAAACAAAACAATTCAAATTGTCTTAAATAATTGAACCGTTCAATAGTAAGAAAGGGAGAATTGTAGCCTACCAATTCATATAATTAACTAACGTGTAACCATTCCCTCATGGAAGATAGGCCCTAAAGAAATGAGAACCAAAAGTTTCATTTCAATTGCTAGATATTGCTAACTTGATCATATCTATCCTTTTATCGAACTTGCTACTGTAAGAGAGTTAGTTGACACCAATACTGTATGTGGTCATTTAAACACTATATTATATATAATATAGAAATTTTCATCTTTTCTTTGAACCTCTTCATCCTCTTTGTAATTCTTCAATTTTTTTGTAACTCTTGACTTTAAGAAATACTGGGAAATTTAAGTGTTAAATTAATACTTCTTTTAACCTTTTTGTCACTATTCAGTTTCTAGTAATTGTTGACATTAAATAAATTGGGCATGAGATGTCAATACATATACAAATAGAGAATTAATCTCTTTTAGAATCAAATACTATAATTAGCCCTATAATTAAGCAATTATATTTACCTACTAGATATATACAATAATATATTGACTTACAACACTCTCCTTTAAGTTAGAGTATAAATGTTAATCATCTCTAACTTGTTATAAGCATAATTGATCCTAGGACCACTTCAAGTTTTTGTGAAAATATTACCTAATTGCTCTTTAATTAAGACATGGCTAGTGAAAATGAGATTTTATTAAATCTTTTCACAAATGAAGTGACAATTAATTTTGATGTATTTGGTCCTCTTATGGAAAATTAGTTTAATGCATGTGAAGAGTAGCTTAATTGTCACACCATAGTTTCATAAATGTTGAATTTCCAATTCCAATCTCACCTAGTAATTAGTATATCTATATTAGTTCACATGTGAATTATGTCATAGTTTAATATTATGCCTCTGCATTGGATTGAGACACTGCATAAGCAACAAACTCAAGTGATTACTTTACTTATACTTCTTGCAAATTACCATGAAAAAGGAATTTTTAACACCTTATTGGTATAAAGATCAATCATTAATACCAGTAAAAGAAATAAACAATCACACAAAATCAAGTTTAGCCATTGGAGAAAAAGTTTAAAATAATCAACCCTACATGTTTGAGTATACCATCCGAAAACAAGTTTGACTTTGAGATGATCCACAAATCCATCGAGATTAACTTTCAAAACAAATATCCATTTGTAACCAATAACTTACTTATATTTTGGTATGTGTGTTAATTCCTAAGTACCATAACTCTCTAATTAGGATGAGATAAAGTCTTAACTAGTATTTTAAGAACAAAAATAGAATCTATAAAAGCAAAAAAGCAACACTAATAAGACAAAAGATGTCTATAAGATACAAAGGAAGAAAAAGATTGAGTAAATTTTTATGTACCTTTTTGGACAATGGTGAGAAGGTCAAGACTAAGATTTGTATATAAAGGAGCTGGTGGAGGACACGAATTATAATATGAAATACAACATGAATACACTAGAATAATAGGTAGTTTTATGGGCTTAATAAAACTAGTATTAGTGATTACAGTGTATACTAGAAGATCATCTTTTTTCCTTTCACTATTATATATATGAGAATCAAGAAAGAATGAAGTAGTTTCAAAAAATTTAACATTAATAGAGATTAAATAATGATCCAATTCAAAAGAGTAATACCCACTCTTTTTAAAGATGAAAATGCCCAAAAAAGGCACATTTAAGAACTTTTATATTCTAAACCCAAAAATTATTAATACAACTCTTAAGAGATGAAAAATAAGCAATGGAAATATATGGTTTAATTAGAAATAATGAATGAAAGGGAAATAAAATAGAGTAAGAAATATCACTATTGAGAACTGATGAGGGCATACAATTAATTAAAAAATAGGCAATGAAAATAATATTAACCCAAAATTATTTAGGAACTTTCATTTAAAAAATAAGTTCTTTGGCAACATGATTCACAATATAAAAAAAAAACAAATGTTGTAGGCGTGAAATAATTTCTTTAAAATAGATAATGATGGGCCACCCCACTCTTAAGAGATGTTAAAACACTTAGACAAGTGATTAGTTTTGGCATTGTCAAAGAAAAGATTTTTAGAATAAACAAACCTTTCAACTCATGTCTTTTACCAATAATCTTCCCTATCATAAGATCTTGAAAGACATAATAATTGGGAAAAAAATGAAATATAATAGTTTAAAATTCGAGTGATTTTATTAATAGAGATTAAATTGAATGAAAAATTAGATATATACAAGATAAATGAAAATAAAAGAGTCAATATAAAAACTATTGTTTTAAATCCATAATCATAGTAGTTGAGTTATCAATTAAAGTGATATTTGAAAATTTTTTTTGAGAATTAAAAGATAAAAGAAAACTTGTGTCATTTATTGTATGATATGTTGCACCTAAGTTAATGACTTATTTTCAAGGTGATGATACAAGACATGTAATTGATTACCTCATTTATCACTAGTGATGAGACTAAGAGTAAATATTGTTGTGAGGCTTGATATTAAGTAAAACAAGCAAACTCATCAGCAAAAATAAATTCTAACTTATTAGTGAAATCTTATAATATCGTCTATTCATATTAAAACTATTGAGTTTCACATTAGAACTAAATGAATAACATTCAACTTCATTTACTAATATAAAAGGAAGAACATTTTTGCTTTTTTAGGCAATAAAACTCCTTACATACATCATATATATGAGATAAGTTACACTTATCAAAATATAAAAAAAAATTAAATAATCATTAATTTTTTAACCAACTCACAATAATTAACCTAATAATCTATCTTATAATTAAATAATTATATTTATCTATATTTACAACAAATAAAAAAAAGAAATTTTGAAACACACAATTATAGAAAAATCAACTCACAAGAGCAATCAAAGGCTAAGCATAGACCCCCACTCCACTAATGTTATGCTGTTCCGTGCTGAGTTAATTTCAATGTTTTAGGACGTGGGGTCCCTCGTCCATTTCTCTGGAGCCGGGATGTTGGTCAAGTTCATCTGCATCAAGTTGAGACATCAATGGAGGCTTATCTTCTTGGCATCTCTTCTTTTCAAGAGCTGCTTATGCATGTCCTCCTAATGGCAGCAGTTGCAATGTGTTGTAACCTTGTCCTTGAGCAAACAATGGAATGACCCCGCACATTTTTATTTTGTAAGAGCACAGACCTTCCCCACTCTTCTGATGCAGGCCAGATTGATAATGCCGCCCGTATTGAAGACAAGCTTACTCGACCAAGGAGATCAGCCCGTATCCAAGCTCGACAAGTCGCTCGACCAGTCGAGGAGATATTGAAGGGACACAATCCAAAGACCAAGAGTTTCATTCGCAAGCCCATGCCACAATAAAGTCCTTGTCTTTCCCTATACATTGGAAGCCTAAAGATACTTGGGGATGATCAAGAGGACATTGAACATTTACCTAGTTTCTAGTTTCTAAGTTCTTTAATGTTTTATGCCTTCTAGGATTTTTAATGCTCTTTAGCCTCTTCATTTGCTCGAGTCTTTTCATTTGTTTTTCTTTGGCTACAAAAGCCATCTACTTTATGTATTGAGAAGACGAATTTGATTAATGAAAATTTTGCGTTAAGCAATTATCCTGAACTTTGAAGAATTCGTACCCTTGAAAACCTTGAAGAGTTTTCACTCCGTCCTTGAAGAGTCGGCTTTTTTCAAATCTGCATCCTTGAAGAGTTGCAGTCATCGATCTAGAAGAATTGGTGCCTATCCACTTCCTTGGAGGCCTGGAANTCTAGGATCTTTAATGCTCTTTAGCCTCTTCATTGCCGAGTCTTTTCATTTGCTTTTCCTTTTGGCTACAACAAGACCATCTACTTTATGTATTCAAAAACGACGAATTTGATTAATGAAAAATTTTGCGTTAAGCAATTATCTTGAACCTTGAAGAGTTCGTTACCCCTGAAAACCTTGAAGAGTTTTCACCTCCGTCCTTGAAGAGTCAGAGGTTTTTCAAATCTGCATCCTTGAAGAGTTGCAGTCATCGATCTAGGAAGAATCGGTGCCTATCCACTTCCTTGGAGGCCTGGAAGAGCAACCAACAAAGTTCTATTCTTTTCCTCTGTTCTGTCCATTTACATCTGTTCCATTTTCCACCCCGATTTCATCCTGCCTACAGTGCTTATTTGAGAAAACTTTCAAAACAGAGAAATTGTTAATTCAGAAGTCTTTGTTCATTTGGCTTTCGATTCAGGTCATTCCGATCTGTATCGACGAAGTTCACACCCATTTTTCCCGAGCTTGCATAGGACTGTAATTACTGTTCATCCTGTTCCGCGTGTGCAAGTCAATCTCCCGATCCTAACGTCATCGAAGTAGCCTACATCTGGCTTGATCAAATACACTTTACGAGACGTACGAATATTATAAATGTAGTAATCCCAACCTTCAATTGTTAGGCCAAGCATTATTGCCTTAAGGGAGATGACGAGGAAACTTCTTATTAGAGTCCTATACATTAGCTTTCTTAAATAATATATTTTTTAGACTTAAAATTATGTAAATCATTTCAAATAGCAATGTCACAAATATGAGCCAATTAAAAAAGTACAACACTAACATTCAACTAATAATTAAACAATGCATTTATTCCTACAGGACTTTAGAATTCTAAAAATTAAAAAGTGTAAGGTTTGATTTTTTAAATTTATTACTAATGCCATTGAATTTTGAATGGTGAGAAAAACATAATATTTTGAAAGTTCTTAATTGAACTAAAGTACAAGTAATGGATTCAATTGTATAAGATAAACTTTTGTGGATGAATATTATCAATAGTAATCGCAAGTTTCAATCTCTTGATCAACCATATTGCTTTGTAGGGGAAGTGGGGAAACTTCTTCTTAGAGTCCATTGCATTTGCTTTTTCTTAAGTAATATGTAGTAGACAAAAATTATATAAATTATTTTCAAATGCATTTGTAGAAAAGAGACATTAAAAAATTTACAAAATTTAATATCAACTAATTATTATCAAAGGATTTATCCCTATAGGACATTAAAATTCTAAAAAGTTGAGAAAATGCAATGTTTTGATTATTAAATTATTGTTAAAGCCATTGCATTTCCTTAATGGTGAGCTAAAACATGATATTTGAAAATCTTAATTTAACAAAATACAAGAAATGGAGCTCAATTGTATAAAATACACTTTTGTGGAATGAATATTATAAATAGTAATCACAAGATTCAATCTAAGGTCAACCATAATTGCTTTGGAGGGGACTGGGGAAACCTCTTCTTCTTCTTAGAGTCCATTACATTTGCCTTTCTTAAGTAATATGTTAGTTGACAAAAATTATAAAAATTATCTCGATTGCTTTGTCCCCCGCGACAACAATCCCTAAGTAAACAATTAAAAAAATTAAATTTAAATTCAATTGATTATTAGCAATGGATTTATCCCTTTTAAAACTTTTAAATTCTAAAAGTTGAAAAAATGAATGCAATATTTTAATATTATAATTTTATTGCCCTTGCATTTTGAATTGGTGAGTAAAGCATAATATTTGAATATTAATTGAATAAAAATACAAGTAATGGACTCAATTGTATAAAATACAATTTAGTGGTGATGAATATTGTAAATAGCAATTCCAAACTTCAATGTTGGGTCAGCATATTGCTCTTGAGTGGAGTGGGAAATGTCTTTATTTAGAGTCCATTGTATGTGCTTTTTCTTAAGTAATATACTGGTAGACAAAAATTACATAAATGATTTCAAATTGGCATTTGTGGCAAAGGAGACAATTTATAAAAATTACAAAATTTAAATTCAACTGATTATTAACAATGAATTTAAACCCTATAGGACTTTAAAATTCTAAAAGTTTTGATTATTAAATTTATTGTTAAAGCCATTGCATTTTGAATGGTGAGTAAAACATGATATTTGAAAATCTTAATTGAACAAAAATACAAGAAATGGACTCAATTGTATAAAATACACTTTTATGGATAAATATTATAAATAGTAATCGCAAGCTTCAATCTTGGGTCAACCATATTGCTTTGGAGGGGATTGGGAAAACCTCTTCTTAGAGTCCATTACATTTGCTTTTTTTAAGTAATATGTTCGTCAACAAAAATTATAAAAATTATCTTGAATTGCTTTGTGGCCTAGTAAACAATTAAAAAAATTACAAAATTTAAATTCAACTGATTATTAGCAATGGATTTTATCCGTTTTAAACTTTTAAATTCTAAAAGTTGGAAAAATGCAATGTTTTGAATATTAAATTTATTGTTAATGTCCTTGCATTTTGAATGGTGAGTAAAATATAATATTTGAATATGTTAATTGAATAAAAATACAAGTAATGGACTCAATTGTATAAAATATAATTTGTGGATGAATATTGTAACTAGCAATCCCAAGCTTTAATGTTGGGTCAAGCATATTACTCTTGAGTGGAGTGGGGAAATGTCTTATTAGAGTCCATTCTATTTGCTTTTTCTTAAGTGATATGTTGGTAAACAAAATTATATAAATTATTTAAATTATAATTGTGGTAAAGGAGACAATTAAAAAATTTGAAAAAATAAATTCAACTAATTTTAACAATGGATTTATCCCTTTAAAACTTTAAAATTCTAAAATTTGAAAAAACGCAATGTTTTGATTGTTAAATTTATTATTAATGCCCTTGCATTTTTAATGATAAGTAAAACTTAATATTTGAAAATCTTAATTGAACAAAAATACAAGAAATGGACTCAATTGTATAAAATATACTTTTGTGGATGAATATTATAAATAGTAATCGCAAATTTCAATCTTGGGTCAACCATATTGCTTTGGAGGGGAGTGGGGAACCATCTTCTTAGAGTCCATTACATTTGTTTTTCTAAGTAATATGTTCATCGACAAAAATTATAAATATTATCTCGAATTGCTTTGTGGCCTAGTAGACAATTAAAAAAATTACAAAATTTCAAGTCAATTGATTATTAGCAATGGATTTATCCCTTTAAAACTTTTAAATTCTAAAAGTTGAAAAAAGGCAATGTTTTGATTATTAAATTTATTGTTAATTTCCTTGCATTTTGAATGGTGAGTAAAATATAATATTTGAAAATCTTAATTCAACAAAAATATAAGTAATGGACTCAATTGTATAAAGTATATTTTTGTGGATGAATATTATAAATAGTAATCACAAGTTTTAATCTTGGGTCAACCTTATTACACTTGAGGGGAGTGGAGAAACTTTATATTAGAGTCGATTGTATTTACTTTTTCTTAAGTAATATATATTAGTAGACAAAAATTATGTAAATTATTTCAAATTGCATTGTGGTATAGGAGACAATTAAAAAATTAAAAAATTGAAATTCAATTGATTATTAATAATGGATTTATCCCTATAGGACTTTAAAATCTAAAAGTTGAGAAAATGCAATCTTTTGATTATTAACTTTATTTTTAATACCCTTGCATTTTGAATGGTGAGTAAAACATAATATTTGAAGATCTTAATTGAAGAAAAATACAAATAATGGACTCAATTGTATAATATACAATATTGTGGTTGAATATTATAACTAGTAATTGCAAATTTCAATCTTAGGTCAATGATATTGCTCTTGTAGGGAATGGAGAAACTTCATATTAGACTCCATTGTATTTGCTTTTTCCTAAGTAATATGTTGCTAGAAAAAAATTATATAAACTATTACAAATTACATTATGACAAAGGAAACAATGAAGAAAATTTCAAAAATTAAATTCAACTAATTATTTACAATGGATTTATCCCTGTAGGACTTTAAAATTCTAAAAGCTGAGAAAATGCAATATTTGCATTATTAAATTTATTGTTGAAGCCATTGCATTTTGAATGGTGAGTAAAACATGATATTTGAAAATCTTAATTGAACAAAAATACAAGAAATGGACTCAATTGTATAAAATATACTTTTGTAGATGAATATTACGAATAGTAATCACAAGCTTCAATCTTGAGTCAATCATATTTCTCTTGAAGGGAGTGGGCAAACTTCTTATTTGAATACATTGTATTTGCCTTTTCTTATGTAGTATGTTGGTAGACAAAAAGTATATAAATTATTTCAAGTTCTGTTGTGGCAAATGAGACAATTAAAAAAATTACAAAATTTAAATTCAACTAATTATTAACAATGAATTTATTCCTATGACACTTTACAATTCTAAATGTTGAGAAAAGGCAATGTTTTGATTATTAAATTTATTGTTAATGTCATTGCATTTTGAATGGTAAGTAAAATATAATATTTGAAAATCTTAATTCAACAAAAATAAAAATAATGGACTCAATTGTATAAAATACACTTTTGTCAATGAATATTATAAACAGTATTCGCAAGTTTCAATCTTAGGTTAACCATATTGGTTTAGAGGGGAGTGGAAAAACTTCTTGTTAAAGTCCATTACATTTGCTTTTTCTTAACTAATATGTTGGTAGACAAAAATTATATGAATTATTTCAAATTGCATTGTGACAAAGGAGACAATGAAAAAAATTACAAAATTTTAATTCAATTGATTATTAACAATGAATTTAACTCTATAGGACTTTAAAATTCTAAAAGTTGAGAAGATGCAATATTTTGATTATTAAATTTATTGTTAAAGCCATTGCATTTTGAATGGTGAGTAAAACATGATATTTGAAAATCTCAATTAAACAAAAATACAAGTAATGGATTCAATTGTATAAAATATACTTTTGTAGATGAATATAATAAATAGTAATTGCAAGTTTCAATCTTGGCTCAACTATACTACTTTAAAGGGGAGTGAGGAAAATTCTTCTTAGAGTCCATTGCATTTGCTTTTTCATAAGTAATATGTTGGTAGAAAAAAATTATCTCAAATTGCTTTGTGGCAAAGGAGACAATTAAAAAATTACAAAATTCAAATTCAGCTAATCATTAACAATGGATTTATCCCTATAGGACTTCAAAATTCTAAAGGTTAAGAAAATGCAATGTTTTGATTATTGAATTTATTGTTAATGCCGTTGCATTTTGAATGATGAGTAAAACATAATATTTGAAAATCTTAATTGAACAAAAATACAAGTAATGGACTCAATTGTATGAAATACACTTTAGTGGACGTGTATTATAAATAATAATGCCAACCTTCAATGTTGGGTCAAGCATATTGCTTTTAAAGGAGGTGGGGAAACTTCATATTAGAGTCTCATACATTAGATTTTTCTAAAGTAATATTTTTTAGACTAAAATTATGTAAATTATTTCAAATAGCAATGTCACAAAGGAGATAATTAAAAAAAGTACAACACTAAAATTCAACTGATAATTAACAATGCATTTATTCTTACAAGACTTTAGAATTCTAAAAATTAAAAAAGTGTAAGGTCTTGATTTTTAAATTTATTGTTAATGTCATTGAATTTGAATGGTAAGAAAAACAGAATATTTGAAACTCTTAATTGAACTAAAGTACAAGTAATGGACTCAATTGTATAAGATAAATTTTGTGGATGAATATTATCAATAGTAATCGCAAGTTTCAATCTTGGGTCAAGTATATTGCGCTTAAGGGGAGTGGGGAAACTTCTTATTAGAGTCCATTGTATTTGTTTTTTCTTAGGTGATGTGTTGGTAGGCAAAAATTATATAAATTCTAAAAGTTCAGAAAACACAATATTTTGATTATTAAATTTATTGTTAATGTCATTGCATTTTGAATGGTGAGTAAAACATAATATTTGAAAATCTTAATTGAACAAAAATACAAGTAATGGACTCAATTGTATGACATATACATTTATGGATGAATATTATAAACAGTAATTGCAAGCTTCAATCTTGGCTCAACCATATTGCTTTGGAGGGGAGTGGGAAAACATCTTCTTAGAGTTCATTACATTTGCTTTTCTTAAGTAATATGTTACTAGCCAAAAATTATATTAATTATTTGAAATTGCATTGTGGAAAAGGAGACAACTAAAAAAATTATAAAATTTAAATTCAACTGATTATTAACAAAGGATTTATCCTTATAGGACTTTAAAATTCTAAAAGTTGAGAAAATGCAATGTTTTGATTATTAAATTTATTGTTAAAGCTATTGCATTTTGAATCGTGAGTAAAACATGATATTTGAAAATCTTAATTGAACAAAAATACAAGAAATGGACTCAATTATATATAATACACTTTTGTGGATGAATATTATAAATAGTAATCAAAAGCTTCAATCTTGGGTCAACCATATTGCATTGGAAGGGAGTGGGAAAACCTTTTTTTAGAGTCCATTACATGATATACATCTCTAATAATCCCTAACCAATAAAAATGCTCTTTAACCAGCTCTAAAGTCTTTTTTTCACTGTGTCTAGTTAAACTTCCACCATGCCCCTCCCTTACTAAAAGTTTCCTAAGAGATTCCTTAGGAATACAAAGCCTTCCAAATCTAAACAAGCACCCTTTAAGCCTATAAAAGCCATGAACTGCCCCTTTCTCACAAGCCAACTAAATAGAAGCAAACTTTAGATCATCCAAATATTGACTCATAATAAATTTAAAACCCATTAACTTAGCATTCAATAATGAGATTGAAGCATACCTTTTCGACTACATTTACATTTCCCTTTTTGTACTTGATGACATATGGAAAGGCCTCCAAGAACTCCACCCATTTAGCATGCCTTCAATTTAGTTTGCTTTGTCCCTTGAGATGCTTCAAGGATTCATAATCAGTGTGTACAACAAACTCCCTGAACAACGAGTAGTGCTGATAACTCTCTAAAACTTGAATTAGTGCACATAACTCCTTCTCATATATTGAATAATTTAGGATTGTCCCCCCTAACCTCTCACTAAAATAGACCATGGGACATTTATCTTACATAAAAACAACCCCAAATCCCACTCTCAAAGCATCACACTTCACTTTAAAAGTTTTTGAAAAATCAAGGAGAGTTAAGATAGTTGTTGAACACATCTTCTCCTTAATTTGCTCAAAACTATTTTTGGGCACCCTCTTTCTACCTAAAGTCACCACTTTCTTGATACATTCAGTCAAAGGAGCAAGAATAGTGCTGAAATTTATCACAAACCTCCTATAGAAGGATGCTACTTGTGGAAACTCCATATCTTTAAAACACTAGTAGGTATAGGCCACTCCTTAATAGCTTTCACTTTCTCCCCATCAACTAACCCCATGTTGTGCAAATACATAATTGAGAAAATGACCTAGTCTTGGCATAATTCGTACTTCTTTAAGTTGCCTAACAATTTCTCTTGTTGTAGTACTCCAAAGACTTCCCAAAGGTGCTTCACTTGTTCCTTATGATTCCCGTTATAAATTAAAATGTTATTAAAATAAACCATAATAAATATACCAATAAACTTACAAAGCACATGATTCATCAATTGCATGAAAGTACTTAACGCGCTAGACAAGGCAAAGGGCATGATCAGTCACTCATGCAACCTATGTTATACTTTGTCTTGAATGCAGTTTTCCACTCATCTCCGTCTTTTATCTGAATTTGATGATAACTACTCTTCAAATTTACCTTTGAAAACACTTTAGAACCATGTAACTCATCAAGCATATCATCTAGCCTAGGATAGTAGAAAAGAAGGGAATTAGAAGTGATAAGATGAGTTGAATGCCACAAGAAGAGGTACTTCTTGATAAGTTCTTTAGTTCTTGAAAGAACCAAAAGAGAAAACTCTCGCTTTCTATTTCTCATATTTTCTGATTTTTCAGAGGTTACAAGGGGGTGCCTACTTATATGCTAAGATAGCAATCCTAAAGAGGCATAAATTCTTATTTAGGACAAATTCTTATCTAGGATAAATTCATATGTAGAAAACTTCCACTTTTATAGCAATCACTTATTTAGGATAAATTAGCCCTGGTCCATTAATACTCCAATCATATTAATAAGGTCTTGACTCTCTTTCAAGCTTGAATTTACTCCATTAGTAACTTGGTTGGCCTAAATGTCCTCAGTTAACTCATTTAGTGTTTCTTTCATTTTTTGGCTCTAGCTTATGTTATTGGACCTTCTAGAATGTGCAATGGACCTCTTGCATCCTTTGAAGCCTTCCATGCATCATCTCCAAGTTTCTTATTAAAAAGTGAGGACACAAGAGAGAAGAAAATAGAAAGTTTTTATGCAAAAGACAATGATGTCAAATGAGTATTTTATGTCAAATAGCCTATGATCGTACTTTTGTACAAAGAGGCATATTTTAACTCTAACAAGTTTGACCCATTTTTTCTTAGTGTTGTTCTCTTTTTCAGGAATTTGAAGATGTGTTCCTTGAGAATGTTTGAAGTAGATTACCGCCTAAGAGAGGAATTGAGCATTAAATTGATTTTATACCTGGTGCATCCAACCTAAACTGGCTAGCATATAGGAGTAATCCTAAGGAGAGAAAAGAGCTTCAAAGGTAGGTTAAAGAGCTTATTTTGAAGAGATATGTGAGGGAAAGCATGAGTCACTATGTAGTTCCTATCTTAATTATACCTAAGAAAGATGGAACTTAGAGGATGAGTGTTGACTGTTGAGCAATTAATAAAATCACTATAAAGTATCGTCACCCCATACTAAGGTTAAATGACATGTTGGATGAATTGCATGGTTCATGTGTCTTTTCTAAAATTGGTTTGACAAGTGGATATCACTAGATTAGGATGAGAGAGGGAGATGAGTGGAAAACAACTTTTAAAACTAAGTATGGTCTGTATGATTATGCCATTTGGTCTCACTAATATGCCAAGAACTTTTATGCAATTAATGAATCATGTTTTGTGTCCATTCATTCATAAATTTATGGTTGTGTATTTTGATAATATTTTGGTTTATAAAAAAACTCTAGAAGAGCATCTTGATTATTTACATTTTATTCTAATTGTTTTACATTCTTAGAAATTGTATGCTAATTTCAAGAAATGTTCCTTTCGTACAACTAGATCATATTTCTCGACTATGTTGTTAGTGCTAATAGTATTAAGGTTGATGAAGAAAACATTAGGGCAATCCGTGATTGGCCTACGCCTAAGTTAGTTAGCAATATATGCAATTGTCATGGTCTAGCTAGTTTCTATAAACACTTTATTAGGGACTTTAGCACTATTGCTGTTGCACTAAGGTTATCAAAAAGGGTTTTAATTAGCGTAGTGATCAAGACAAGTTTTTTAATTGCATTAATGAAAAATCAAGTTTTGCACCCTTACTTGCTTTACCTGATTTTGCAAAAACTTTCAAGATTGGTGTGATGCTTTAAGTCATTGCATTGGAGCTGTTTTGATATAGGAAATGCATCCAATTGCCTGCTTTAGTGAAAAGCTAAGTGGAAAGCAAGTCTTAAGTATCCTACTTATGACAAAGAGATGTATGCATTGGTATAGACATTGGAGACATAGAAACACTACCTTTGGCCCAAGGAGTTTTTCATCCATAATCCTTGAACAAAAGACATACTAAGTGGGTTGAATTCATTGAGACCTTTCCTTACATCATCAGATATAAATAAAGTAAGGAAAATGTGGTAGCTGATGCATTACCTCATAGGTATTCCCTTATTTCTACACTTACTGCAAAATGATTAGGATTTGAATATATTAAAGATTTATATATGAAAGATGTTGACTTTGCTAATGTGTACAGAAAGTCAGCCTTTGAAAAGTTTTATAGGCATAAGGGTTTCTTATTTAGGAAAAATCATTTATGTGTGCTTATGACTTCTTTAAGGGAGTTAGTTGTGAGAGAAGCTCATGGGGGTGGTCTAGTGGGTCATTTTGGGGTTAGGAAAACCCTAGATGTCCTAGTTGAACATTTCTTTTTACCACACATGAAATGAGATGTTGAGAGGATATGTGAGAAATGTATAGCATACAAATAGGCTAAATCTAGAGTTTTACCTCATGACTTGCCCCTTTACCCACACTTAGCCATCCCTGGGTTGATTTATCTATGGACTTTGTATGACTTTGTATTAGAGTTGCAGCAATAAAAAATGGGTAGGGATTTTGTGCCATAAAACTAATGATGTAAGCCATATGGTTGACTTATTCTTTAGAGAAGTAGTACATTTGCATGGCATGCTATAGAGCATTGTTTTAGATGGGGATTCAAAGTTCTTAAGCTACTTCTAGAAGACTTTGTAGGGTAAGTAAGATACTAAACTATTGTTGTTAATTACTTGTCACCCATAAACTACTGGATAGATTGAGGTGGTTAATTGAACTCTTTTTACTCTTTTACGTGTTATTATTCGAATGAATTTGAAAATATGAACAAATTGTTTACTGCATATCAAGTTTGCATATAATAAAAGTGTTTGTTTTGCTACTAGTTACTTTCCATTTTGAAATTGAGAATGGTTTTAATCCTTTGACTCATTTGAATTTGGTGCCTATACTTGTTAATAAGTATGCTAGATTAGATGGTGAATGCAAGACTGACATAGTGAAGAAATTGTATGACAAGGTGTGGTAACATATTATGAAGGAATTGAGCAATATGCATCCCATGTCAACAAAGGGTGAAAGAAAGTGATGTTTGAACCTAGTAATTAGGTTTGGGTGTATATGTGTAAGAAATGGTTCCCAGCTTAGAGGAGATGGTCCATTTCAAGTAGTAGCATATATTAATGATAATGCCTATAAGTTGGAGCTTCCCGATGAGTATAATGTGAGTGCAACATTTAATATTTCTGATCTTTCTCCTTTTAATGTAGGCGATAATTGAAGGACAAATCCTTCCAAGGAGAGGATGGAATGATGAGAAGGTTAGAGATGATGCATGGAAGGTTTCAAAGGATGCAAGAGATCCATTACACATTCCAAAAGGTCACTAACTAACTTAGGTGTAGGCCAATCATGGATTGCGATAACTTTTTCTTTATCAACCTTAATACCTTTAGCACTTATAATACAACCAAGAAATATGATTTGATTAGTGCAAAAGGAACATTTGTTGAAGTTAGAATACAATTTCTTTGAAATAATTATAAGATTCAACCTTCAACCATGACCTTGATAAGTTCACAAAGTTTAATAAGAATCAAAAGAGAAAATTCTCACTTTTTTTTCGTTGATCATTTATATCTTTTAAAAATAAAATGAAAACTATTTATAGGCTGAAATAACAACCCTAACCCTTCAAATAAGAAAAACTTTCTAAATAAGCTAATAGCAAACAAATTAAGGTTAGTTCACTCAAATTCTTAAAGCCATATGTTTAGTATCAAATTGGTTCGCCAACAAGCTCATGACCAGTGTCAATTCAACTTTCCAACAGCAAAATGATCCTGTAACCAATTTTACAACCAGTCCACTTCTTGTCCTGCATTTTTCAGACTTTGTGATATGTCCAACTCACTAATTGCATTACTTTGTTGCCTCAACTCTTCACAATTAGCTAACTTAGGCTGATTGAGCATAGTTATACAAATAATAAAGCCTTGTCCCACATTAAGATATACTTTGTTGTGCTTCAAGCTTGAATTTACTTCTTGACCAAAATGTCTTTAATCAACCCATTAAGTGCATCTTTTATCCTTTTAACTCTTGAATGTGTCATTAGCCCTTCATGAATACTTAATGGATCCTTAGAAACACTATATGCATTGGCTTCTCCATGGATCACATCACATGGTTACAGATAGTTGCAAGTGATAGCTTAAATAATACTACTTTTATCAGTAGTGTTTAATACTTCTATTATTTTAGAAAAATACTTAGAAGGCGCTAGACCTTCATTGATGTAATTCATGTATAGCAATTGAAAATATATATTCTTTGTTTACAAAAATTGTTATTTTCATATTCCATTCATGATTAATAACTCAGTCAATAAGATTTACAAACTAAAGATTGTTAATCTCATCTTCCTTTAAATAACTTTCTTTGACTAAGGGTAAAACTTCCTTATCTTTTCCCCTTTCTAAAGAAATTGTTTCTCAAATGATAAACCTATTTTTAACAATTTAATATCAACTTTAAGTTCATTAACGTTAGCTTTAAGCTCTAGTTCATTTCATTTTTTCTTTCCCTTAGAAGTAGAAGTTTTAACATGTTCTCTTACAATTTTTAAATTGTAACCTTCATTAGGATGCAACAACTTAAAAGAAGACAAATTATCTCCTTTTAAAAAATGCAAATACTTTTCTAATATTTCTTTCTTTTTTTTTTTCTTTTGGATCTAAAGTTTTATCAATGAGACCCAATATTATATTATCTTCTTTAGTATGGATTAATAAGTCATTACTTTTATAAAGAGTTTTAAAATAGTCACATTGACTATTACAACTCTCTTTAAAAGATATACTAGAAGTATCATCATCTTGCATAACATCCATTTCCAAGTCTTCTCTTTTAAAATCACTTTTTGATAAGAAAATATGCATTACTGATCTTTTAAGATCCCCATCATTGTATAATTTTTGGATTATTGGTCTAACTTTACACTTAGTAGCATAATGGCCAAATTTTCACATCTGTAACAAACTAAAGTCTTTTTAGACTTTTCCTTTGATTTTTTTTCTTTGGCTGATAAGGCTTTTCTTATTTTTTAAATGCACCTTTTCTATTCTTTCTTTTTTTTCTTTTGGAAAAGGTTTATAAGGTGAATATTTTCTTCTTTTTCTTGCTTTAGGAAAATTAATAGATGGAAAACCTATTTGGTCCCAAAAATCTCTCAAAGCTTTTCACCTTGCATTTTCTCATCTTTAATTGCTTGTGGAGTTTAATCTCATTATAGATAAAAGCTCCTTTGGCAACCACCTTGACAACAAGCTCTCCATAAGTATATTCCTCACAAGGAATTATTCCTCTTTATTTGGTCTTAAGCCTATTTCTTATTATTTCTACGGATAAAGTAGGAAGTCTTGATAAGGACTTCTTCCAAAAACCTTTTTGATTGTCTTCTTGTGAAAAAATCTTGGACAAGAACACATCTTTGTGCCACATAAAGTGGGATAAGCTAGGGCACCTCAAATTAATTAGTTGCTCACGAGTTTATCCAACTGTCTTCCTCATTTAATGTGTTTCACTCAAAAAGGGTGTCACACTTCCTTATGTTGTACACTTTTTATGGCTTTTTCTTAATATACACTTGCACTCTTGCCTTTTACCACTCAAAATTCCCCTTTCACCTCTTTAAAGAACTAAACAAGCTAAATCAAGAGGATTGATTTTGAATAGAATAAGGTAAATAGGATAAAATTGAATTAAGGCAAACAAATTTAATGAACTAGACTCACATAAATCAAAATAGGTGGTTAAACTTAAAGGATAAATTTGAATGATATAACAAGAAAATAGATGGAGAATTGAAGTTGAGTAAGAAAATAGAATTGTTTGTTGCTTTGTTTTTTTTTTCCTTTCCTCCTTTCATTTTTTTATTTTGCTTAACACAAAATAGCTGTAGACAGCTAATGGAATTGAAAATGCACGTTTTGATAGTTATGATCTCAAACAAATGGGTAAAGTAAGAAGGATTGCAAATGGACAAATTAGCACATTTGAATGGTAATACACTTAATAGACAAACTAAATAGAAATAAATAAATCACAAGGTAGCAAATTGAAAAATTAATTGATCCAACCTGATTTAGAGTTAGACTCTAATACCAACTAATGGAAAAAAAATCCCAAAAGGACATGGCTTAGGGACCCAACACACACAAACAATACCTAGGAAAGTTAGATCAAACTTTAATAACACAAAGCCTAAACCTAACATTCAAAGGAACACAAACCTAGGGTATTTAAGAAGGATATGGATGCCACACTCCAAAAAAGAAAGGAATTGGGAGTGATAAGTCGAGTTAAATGCCACAAGAAGATGTAGAAAAGAAGGGAATTGAGAGTGATACGTCAAGTTGAACATCACAAGAAGACATACTCCTTTATAAGTTCTTCAATTCTTAAAAGAACCGAAAGAGAAAACCCTTGCTTTTTTTATTTCTCTCAAAATTGTCTTATTTTTCAAAGTTTGCAGGGAGGTGCCTATTTATAGGATAAGATAGCAATCTTTAAGAGGTATAAATTTCTATTAAGGACAAATCCTTACTTAGGACAAACTCCTATCTAGAACAAATTCTTATAAAAAAGACTTTCAATTTTATAACAATCACTGATTTAGGATAAACACCTATTTATGAGTGAATGTTATTACTTAGCCTTAGTCCATTAAGTACTCCAATCATGTTAATATGGCCTTAACTCTCCTTCAAGCTTGAATTCGCACCATTTGTAACTTGATTGGCCTAAATGTCTTTAATCAACCCTTTTAGTGCTTCTTTCATCTTTTTGGCTCTAACTTGTGTTATTAGAGCTTCTGAAATGTGCAATGGATCTCTTACATAATAACGTGTATCTCATAATGAAATGCAAGATCTGTGTAGACATATAAGTTTTGTTCAAGATTCTTTTTCTGAATGACTCCCTAGAATCAAACAAAATGATCATGCAATTAAAATCCATGTCTAGACTGAACATTGCTTTCATTGTGACATGCATGTTAATACACATTAGGTTATCTAAATCCATTGAATTACATCAAACAAAGGAGTCATTTTTCCTGATTATCCTTTCCCACCTGGATAAAATGGTTCATTGCCTAAAATATGATGTCATTGCTTCATTTCTTGCTAACAAGGATTATCCTTTCCTTTTGAGGAGTCATTCATATAGAGTAATCATGTACTTAACCTAAATGTCCGCACTAAACAACTATTAAATTATGAGATGCACGTTATTCTTTATTAGGTAGTCCAAACCTATTGAAGTCAATTGAATAATAGAGTTATTACTCTTGATTAGCTTTTTTATTAAGAGAAAATTGTCACTTCATTTCTAGTTAATAAGACTTATCCTTTCATTCCAAGGAGTCATTCACACAAACGAATCATGAACTTAACTTAAATGTCTACACCAAACATGTATTAAATTATGAGATGCATATTGTTATTTCTTGTGTAGTCCAATTCATTGAAGTCAATCGAATAATGGGGTTATTGCTCTTGATTTGCTTTTTTGCTCAAAAGAAAATCATTTCTGCTTGAAACTTGACATCATCTCCTAATTCCATGGTAATAAAGATTCTCCTTTCATTGCAAGGAATGATTCAAACAAAATGATCATGCAATTGACATCCATTTCTAAATTGAACATTGATTTCACATAAAATGATCTTTAAAATAGCTTTTATGCCCACAAGAAATATCATATTCATTGTGACATGCACATATATACACTATGGAAACTAAAAATCCATTGAATTTCACCAAACAAAAGAGTCTTTAATAATGATTAGGTTTTTCTTACAAGTATTTTTGGTTCAATTCCTAAATAATGAGACCACCTCTTCATTTCTTCCAACACAAAGCTCCACCTTTCACTGCAAAAACTCAATCACACAAAGTGATCTTGCAAATAACTTTGATGCCTATAACAAATATTATATTCATCGCAATAAGAATGCATTGAATTCCATCAAACAAAGGAGTCTTTGATAATGATTAGCTTTTCTTACAAGTATTTGTGGTTCAATTCCTAAATGATGAGACTGTCTCTTGTTTTCTTCCTAGCAAGGATCAACCTTTTATTAGAAGAATTCATTCACACCAAATAATCTTAAAAATAACTTTTATAACCATAACAAATTTTATACCCATTGCAACAGACATGTTTTCACACCCTTAGTATTAGGAATCCATTGAATTCCATCAGACAAAGAAAACTTTGATAATGATTTGCTTTTCTTACAAATATTTTTGGTTTAATTACTAAATAATGTAACTGTGTTCATTTCTTCCTAACAAGGCTCCTCCTTGTATTACAAGGACAAATTGATACAAAATGATCTTGAAATTAACTTTTGTGTCTCCAACAAATATTATATTCATTACAACAAGCACATCCATAGACATTTGGTAGTATGAATCCATTGAATTCCATCAAACAAAAGAGTCATTGGTTATTATTAGGTTTTCTTACAAGTATGCAATGGTTCATTTCCTAAATAATGAGACCACGCCTTCATTTCTTCCTAACAAAGCCCCACCTCGACCTTTCCTTGGAAGAACTCATTCAAACAAAATGATCCTAAAAGTAACTTTTGTGCCCACAACAAATATTATATTTATTGCAACACATACATTTGCAAGCCTTTGATACTCTAAATCCATTCAATCCCATCAAACAAAAAAGTTTTTGATAATCATTAGCTCTTCTAACAAGTATTTTTAGTTCAATTGCAGAATAATGAGATTGTCTCTTCATTTCTTCTTAACATGGCTCCTTCTTTCATTGCAAGGTCTCATCCACACAAAATGATCTTAAAATTAATTTTTTTGTCTACCATAAACAACATATTCATTGTAATAAGTACATTTATAAACCCTTAGCACTCTTAATCCATTGAATTTCATCAAACAAAGGAGTTAATTCAGTCAAATTCTTAGAGCCATGCATCCAACATTAAACTAATGATGATTTTACATTCAGTTGACTCCTTATTCTTCATTTTTTAGACTTTGCGATAAATCTAACTCACTAATTTTATTATTTTGTTACTTTAACCCTTCATAATCACTTAACATAGGTTGATTTAGCATACTTTTACAATTATAAAGCCTTGGCTTGCATTAAGAAATACTGTGTTGCCCTTTAAGCTTTAATTAGCTTCTTCCTTGGCCTAAATGTCTTTAATCAACTTGTTCAGTGCCTCTTTCATCCTTTTAGCTCTTGAACTTGTCATTGGACCTTCTTGAATGCCTAAGGGATCCTTAAAAGCCCTTCATGCTTTGGCACCTTCATCAATCTCATCATTCCCCTCTCCTGAAAAGGATTCATCCTCAAAGCATCACTTGTTTCAAAAGGAGAAGATTAGCAACATTAAATATTGCACTCACACTGTACTCACCTAGAAGGTCTAACTTATAAGTATTATCATTAATTCATGCTATCACTTGAAATGGACCATCCCTTCTATGCTGTAAGTTTGAATGCGTCAGAGCTAGAACCTTTCCTTGAGCATATGCACCTAAACCCAATCACCAGGTTCAAACACCACCTTCTTTTGCCCTTTCTTGGCATAGGATACATATTTCTCACTTCATCGTGCAATTTGTTGCCACACCTTTTTATGCAACTTCTTCACCATTTCTTCTTGTGTTCACCATTTAAGCTAGCATACTTATCAACAGGTAAAGGCATCAAATCCAAAAGGGTCCAAATATTAAAGCCATACATAATTTCAAATGGAGAGTAACTACTAGTAGAATGAACACTCATATTATATGCAAATTCTACAAGCAACAAATAATCTTCCCGTATTTTCAAATTCATGCAAATAATTGTATGTAGAAAAGTAAAAAGAGTTCAATTAACTACCTCAATTTGCTCATCTATTTATGGATGGTAGGTAATTGAGAACAATAGTTTAGCACCTAATTTGCATCCTAGTTTGAAATAATACTTCAAGGCATTCCATGCAAGTGTATTATATTTTAGGAGTTTGTTATAAAATAAAAATTTACAATAAAATAGGAGTGTTCTTATAATTTAAGAGTATATCATTATAACTACTTTTAGAGTTTTAGAGTTGTTATTTTAGCCTATAAATAGGTTTGATTTCATTGTTAAAGAGCAGATGATTAAGTGAATTGAAAATTGAAATTTTCTCCTTGAGTTCTTTTATGAACTAAAGAACTGTTTTAGAACTAAGTCTTCTTATGACATTTAACCCAACCTATCACTCTTAAATTCGTTACTTTTATAGAGTGTGACATCCATATCCTTGTTAGCATGAAATGAAAAGACAATCTCATCCCTTAATAATAGAACAATTTAATACTTACAAGAAAAGCAAATAATTATCAATGACTCACTTGTTTGATAGAATTTCTGTGCATTCAAAGTACCAAAAGTGTAAGGACATGCCCATCATAGTGAATATATTGTTTAGTGTAAACACAAAAATCTAATTTCATGATCATTTCGTGGTGATAACTCTTGCCACGAAAGGAAAAGCCTTATTAGAAAGAAATAAAATGCCAGTCTCATCTTAATCAAGATGGTTATAACATTTGATTGACTTTAGTGGATTTAAACTACCAAAAGTGTATTGACATGCTTGTCACTATGAATTTAATGTTTGGTGTATTCATAAAATTTAATTTCATGATCATTTTGTGTGAATTACTCTTAAAATGAAAGGAGAAGCTTTGTTAGCAAGAAATGAAGTAATAGACTCATCTTTCAGCAAATGGATCATTTATATTGTGCAATAAAACATAAATAAGATGTACAAATCATATGTTTGATGGGATTCAATGGACTTAAATTATCAAAGGTGTATTAATGTACATGTTGCAATCAATATAATGTTTAGAGTGGATACAAAAGTTAATTTCATGATTATTTTGTACTAAATTCATGTTCATTCTATGTGAATGGCTCCTTGATATAAAAGGAAAAGTTTTGTCAACAAGAAATGAAGGGACAATCTCATGTTTTAGGCATTACCATTCAAATGATGTAAAAAGGTATAATTAACATCAATGACTCCTATGTTTGATGAATGTCACTATGAATCTAATGTTTGGTGGATACACAAAATTGAATTTCATGATCATTTTGTGTGAATTACTCTTACAATGAAAGGGGAAGCTTTATTAGCAAGAAATGAAGTAGTGGACACATCTTTCAGCAAATGGACCATTTATATTGTCCAATAAAAGATAATTAAGATGTATGAATCATATGTTTGATGGGATTCAATGGACTAAAATTACCAAAAGGTGCATTAATGTGCAAGTCGCAATAAATATAATTTCATGATTATTTTATCTTAAATTCATGATCATTATATATGAATGGCTCCTTAAAATAAAAGGAAAAGTCTTGTCAGCAAGAAATAAAGGGATAATCTCATCTTTTAGGCATTACCATTCAAATGATGTAGAAAAGTATAATCAAAATCAATGAATCCCATGTTTAATGAACGTCAATGGATTCAGACAACCAAAGGTGTATTGATGTGCTTGTCACAAAGAATATAATGTTTGATGTACACACAAATGTGAATTTCATGATCATTTTGGGGGAATGAGTCCTTGAAATGAAAGGAGAAGCCCTATCAACTTGAAATGAAGTGGCAGTCTCATCTTTTACCTATTGAACAATTCAAACCATTGATGGAAAGCTAATTAAGACCAATGGCTCATATGTTTGATGAATTTCCATAGATTTCAAACTAATAAAGGTGTATTTATGTGTTTGTTGCGACAATTATAAAGTTTGGTGTAGCAAAAAAAAAAAAAAGTTAATTTCATCATCATTTTATGTGAATGAGTTCTTACAACTGAAGGAGAAGCCTTATTTATAAGAAATGAATTGACCTATATGTGTAGGCACATCACATGAAACTTCATCATGGTAGCTCTAGAGAGAAAATGACATTAACACTTACTTATTTACCTAGACTTTATCACACTCATTGAACCATTAAAGCTTATTTGTCCTAAGATGCTTCATAGTATGTAAATTCAACTTTTCAACCATACTATGCTAACCACATTAGTGTAACTACCACTATCAATGATCATATTACATATCTTATCTTTGATGAAGCACCTCATCTCAAAGATATTAGGGGATTTTTACTCATTTAGAAGTTCTCTACAAAAATTCACGAGTTAGGAAATCAAATAAAGAATTGGAAATTCCTTTAATAAACTTGATATAAATGCCAAAAACAGATAAAATTCCTATATATGTTTAGTGTAAGCACAAAAATTTAATTTCATGGTCATTTTATACTAATAAATCTTACAACGAAAAGAGAAGTCTTATTAGAAAAATCTAAAGGGATGGTCTCATCTTGATCAAGATGAATATAACATTTGATTGATTTTAGTGGATTTAAACTATCAAAAGTGTATCAACATGCTAATCACTATGAATCTAATGTTTGGTGTAGATACAAAATTTAATTTCATGATCAAACATTAATTTCATTGTGACGTCCACATCAATAAAACTTAGCAAAAACAATTTAAGTTATAGCTAACAATTATAACTAAACACAAAGAGATACACTCTAGGAATCTGATTTCACCATACACATCAATTCTATGTCTTTGACAATCATCAATTCAATTTTAGGGTTTGTTCTCTCTTAGTGTGATCATTCCATTGGCATTCAGCTATAATCAAGTGTTCCTAATCATTAAACTACCTTGGCATCTAGCTCATTTAATGACTAAAAACACGTTAAACCCATAAGAAATGATAAAAACCAAAATCCTATCTTAGCATAGCGTTTGCATCAATAAGAATTAATCCATTCAAGAGTGTACACATAACATGTGGATATGGTGTTTCCCTTAGGTGTGTCTCATATTCACTAAGTTAATATTGAATATAGATAATAGATGATACAAACTCAGTATGGAATTAGGCATAATGAATGAAACAAAAATATCAAACTGATTTAGAATTCAGGCACAGGACAAACAAATTTTGTCTAGGTTACTTCAAATTCCTAGCTATGCATTTTAGTTCATAAATATCATGGCAAAACACATGAAACACACAACATGGCAGAAAAATTAATTTCAAAGGAATCCCTCTCTTTTCCAGCTTGGTTTCACACCCTTCAGCCTCCATTTCTGCCACATTGTGCTCTTATTGGTTAGAAATGAAGTGATGAACTTATCTTTCTAGAAATGAACCATGCCACTCATGGAAGAAAAGCTAATCAAGAAAATTGACTCCTTTGTTTGATATAATTCAACAGATTTAGACTACCACAGATGTATTGATGTGCACATTGTATTAAAAATTATCATTCCTTGTAGACATTGATGCTAATTACATGGTCATTTCGTGTGAATAATTCCTTACAACAAAAGGAGAAGCCATATTCCCAAGGAATCAAATGCCGGTGTTAAGTTTGAAGCAAAAACAATTCTCTTTTGGTAAAGCAAACTAATTAAGAACAAAGGGATAAATTTTCCTTGATTGACTTTTCTTACATGAAAAGAACTATTTATTGCGTTTATGACAACTTTATCACCTTTTTTCAATCTAATAAGGATTATCTTTTTATTCTAAGGAGTCATTCATAAAAGAAATCATGAATAAAACTTATATGTCTACCCAATCTCACATTCATTGTGAGATGCATGTTATTATGTCATGGGTGGTCCAAGTCTATTAAACTCCATCAAATAAAGGAGTCATTGTTCTCGATTAGCTTTCTTTGTCGAAAGAGAATCAAAAAGGTTAGATAGTTATTTTACTCTCCTCAAAATACTATAAGAAAAAAATGATTTTTATAGCCTTTAATGAAAAAGAACAAGAATTACGGTGTAAATGCCATAAACAATATACTGCTAAAATGGGGAGTAGTGGACACTTTCACTTATTTGGAAAAAGGTTTGAAAATTTAAGAAAAACCTTTTCCAAATTTTTCTAACCTAGAGGAGTGTATGGTCCTTGAAAAACCATATCAGGAATACACCACCAAAAATGGAAAAAGGGTTATTAGTATTTACCTCCGACCTTAAATTTGAGTATGAAAGTAGAAGATAGTGAGGTTATAGCTTGACCATATAAAGTAGAGCCATCTACTGTTGTTGTTATATAGCAAGGAAATTATAGCGCTGTCATAAATGCAATAAGTCATTCTATTCATGTAAGAAAAAATAATCAAGGAAAATTTATCTCTTTGTTCTTGATTAGTTTGCTTTACCAAGAGAGAAATGTTTTTGCTAGAAACTTGGCACCAGCACTTGATTCCTTGGGAATATAGCTTCTCCTTTTCTTGTAAGGAATTATTCACACAAATGAGCATGCAATTAGCATCAATGTCTACACATAATGATAATTTTAATACTACGTGCACATCAATACATCTTTGGTACTTTAAATCCATTGAATTATATCAAACAAAAGTGTCATTTTTCTTGATTAGCTTTTCTTGCATGAATAGCATGGTTCATTTGTAGAACGATGAGGTTGTCAATTAATTTCTAACTAACAAGGCTTATCCTTTTGTTCCAATAAGTCATTTGCCCAAAAGAATCATGAACTTTATATAAATGTCTACACCAATCATATATAATCCATTATGAGAGTTGGATGTTATGAAAAAGGGAAGCAAAATGTGGCAGAAGTGGAGGTTAAAGGGAGTGAAGCTGGGCTGGAAAAGAGAGGTTCTTTTGAAATTAATTTTCCTGCCATGTTGTGTATTTCATGTGTTTTGTCATGATGTTTCTGAACTAAATGAATTTCTAGGAAGTTGATGTGACCTATACAAAAATTTCTTTATCTTGTGCTTGTGTTCTAAATTAGTTCAATATTTAGTTTCATTCTTTGTGCCTAATTCCATATTGAGTTTTGTATCATCTATATTATCTATATTCAATATGAACTTAGTGGATTATACAAGACACAACTAAAGAAGACACCATATTCACATATTATGTGTACACTCTTGAATGAATTAATTCTTATTGATGCAAATGCCAATGTAAGATAGGACATTGGTTTTTATCATTCTCGTGGGTTTAACAAGGTTTTAGTCATTAAATGGGGCCAGATGCTAAGGTAGTTTAATGATTAGGAACACTTGATTATAGCCAGACACCAACAAAATGATCATACTAAGAGAGAACAAACCATAAAATTGGATTGATGATTGTCAAAGAGATAGAATTGATGTCAGATTCCTAATGTCTATCTCTTTGTGTGTAGTTATAATTGTTTGCTATAGCTTAAATTGCTTTTGCTATCTGAATTTGTATTGATGTGCATGTCACAATGAAATTAATATTTGGTGTGAGATGGATGTTAATTGCATGATTATTTTGGGTAAATAATTCCTTGCATAGATAAGTGAGATATCATCACCAAGGAGTTAGGTGATGGTTTCACATTCAAGCAAAAATGATTATCTTTCAACAAAGAAAGCTAATCAAGAACAATGGCTCTTTTATTTGATGGAGTTTAATAGATTTGGACCACCTATGACATAATAACGTGTATCTCACAATGAAATGCAAGATCTGTGTAGACATATAAGTTTTGTTCAAGATTCTTTTTATGAATGACGCCCTAGAATCAAACAAATGATCATGCAATTAAAATCCATGTCTAGACTGAACACTGATTTCATTGTGACATGCACGTTAATACACATTAGGTTATCTGAATCCATTGAATTACATCAAACAAAGGAGTCATTTTTCCTGATTATCCTTTCCCACCTGGATAGAATGTTCATTGCCTAAAATGTGATGTCATCGCTTCATTTCTTGCTAACAAGGATTATCCTTTCCTTTTGAGGAGTCATTCATATTAGAGTAATCATGTACTTAACTTAAATTCCGCATCAAACAACTATTAAATTATGGAATGCACGTTATTCTTTATTAGGTTGTCCAAACCTATTGAAGTCATTGAATATATAGTTATTACTCTTGATTAGCTTTCTTTATTAAGAGAGAATCGTCACTTCATTTCTAGTTAATAAGACTTATCCTTTCATTCCAAGGAGTCATTCACACAAAAGAATCATAAACTTACTTAAATGTCTTACACCAACCATGTATTAAATTATGAGATGCATATTATTATTTCTTGTGTAGTCCAATTCATTGAAGTCCAATTGAATAATGGGGTTATTGCTCTTGATTTGCTTTCCTGCTCAAAAAGAAATCATTTCTGCTGAAACTTGACATCATCTCCTAATTCCATGGTAATTAAAGATTCTCCTTTCATTGCAAGGAACGATTCAAACAAAATGATCATGCAATTAACATCCATTTCTAATTGAACATGATTTCACATAAAATTGATCTTTAAAATAGCTTTTATGCCATAAGAAATATCATATTCATTGTGACATGCACATATTACACTATGAAACTAAGAATCCATTGAATTTCACCAAACAAAAGATCTTTAATAATGATTAGGTTTTTCTTACAAGTATTTTTGGTTTAATTCCTAAATAATGAGGACACCTCTTTATTTCTTCCAACACAAAGCTCCACCTTTCATTGCAAAAACTCATTAACACAAAGTGATCTTGCAAATAACTTTAGTGCTATAACAAATATTATATTCATCGCAATAAGAATGCATTGAATTCCATCAAACAAAGGAGTCTTTGATAATGATTAGCTTTTCTTACAAGTATTTGTGGTTCAATTCCTAAATGATGAGACTGTCTCTTGTTTTCTTCCTAGCAAGGATCAACCTTTCATTAGAAGAATTCATTCACACCAAATAATCTAAAAATAACTTTTATAACCACAACAAATTTTATACCCATTGCAACAGACATGTTTTTACACCCTTAGTATTAGGAATCCATTGAATTCCATCAGACAAAGAAGACTTTGATAATGATTTGCTTTTCTTACAAATATTTTTGGTTCAATTACTAAATAATGTAACTGTGTTCATTTCTTCCTAACAAGGCTCCTTCTTGTATTACAAGGACAAATTGATACAAAATGATCTTGAAATTAACTTTTGGTAGTATGAATCCATTGAATTCCATCAAACAAAAGAGTCATTAGTCATTATTAGCTTTTCTTACAAGTATGCAACAGTTCATTTTCTAAATAATGAGACCACCCCTTCATTTCTTCCTAACAAAGCCCCACCTCCACCTTTCCTTGGAAGAACTCATTCAAACAAAATGATCCTAAAAGTAACTTTTGTGCCCACAACAAATATTATATTTATTGCAACACATACATTTGTAAGCCTTTGATACTCTAAATCCATTCAATCCATCAAACAAAAAAGTTTTTGATAATCATTAGCTCTTCTAACAAGTATTTTTAGTTCAATTGCAGAATAATGAGATTGTCTCTTCATTTCTTCTTAACAAGGCTCCTCCTTTCATTGCAAGGTCTCATCCACACAAAATGATCTTAAAATTAATTTTTTTGTCTACCATAAACAACATATTCATTGTAATAAGTACATTTATAAACCCTTGGCACTCTTAATCCATTGAATTTCATCAAAAAAAGGAGTTAATTCAGTCAAATTCTTAGAGCCATGCATCCAGCATTAAACTAATGATGATTTTACATTCAGTTGACTCCTTATTCTTCATTTTTTAGACTTTGCGATAAATCTAACTCACTAATTTTATTATTTTGTTACTTTAACTCTTCATAATCACTTAACATAGGCTGATTTAGCATACTTTTACAATTAATAAAGCCTTGGCTTGCATTAAGAAATACTTTGTTGCCCTTTAAGCTTTAATTAGCTTCTTCCTTGGCCTAAATGTCTTTAATCAACTTGTTAAGTGCCTCTTTCATCCTTTTAGCTCTCGAACTTGTCATTGGACCTTCTTGAATGCCTAAGGGATCCTTAAAAGCCCTTCATGCTTTGGCACCTTCATGAATCTCATCATTCCCCTCTCCTGAAAAGGATTCGTCCTCAAATCATCACTTGTTTCAAAAGGAGAAGATTAGCAACATTAAATATTGCACTCACATTGTACTCACCTAGAAGGTCTAACTTATAAGTATTATCATTAATTCATGCTATCACTTGAAATGGACCATCCCTTCTATGCTGTAAGTTTGAATGCCTTAGAGCTAGAACCTTTCCTTGAGCATATGCACCCAAACCTAATCACTAGGTTCAAACACCACCTTCTTTTGCCCTTTCTTGGCATAGGATGCATATTTCTCACTTCATCGTGCAATTTGTTGCCACACCTTTTTATGCAACTTCTTCACCATTTCTTCTTGTGTTCACCATTTAAGCTAGCATACTTATCAATAGGTAAAGGCATCAAATCCAAAAGGGTCCAAAGATTAAAGTCATACATAATTTCAAATGGAGAGTAACTACTAGTAGAATGAACACTCATATTATATGCAAACTCTACAAGCAGCAAATAATCTTCCCATATTTTCAAATTCATGCAAATAATTGTATGTAGAAAAGTAAAAAGAGTTCAATTAACTACCTCAATTTGCTCATCTGTTTATGGATGGTAGGTAATTGAGAACAATAGTTTAGTACCTAATTTACCCCACAAAGTTTTCTTGAAGTAGTTCAAGAACTTTGCATCCTAGTTTGAAATAATACTTCAAGGCATTCCATGCAAGTGTATTATATTTTAGGAGTTTGTTATAAAATAGAAAATGAACAATAATAGGAGTGTTCTTATAATTTAAGAGTATATCATTATAACTACTTTTAGAGTTTTAGAGTTGTTATTTTAGCTATAAATAGGTTTGATTTCACTGTTAAAGAGCAGATGATTATGTGAATTGAAAATTGAAATTTTCTCCTTGAGTTCTTTTATGAACTAAAGAACTTTTTTAGAACTAAGTCTTCTTATGACATTTAACCCAACCTATCACTCTTAAATTCGTTACTTTTATAGAGTGTGGCATCCATATCCTTGTTTATACCTTAGGTTCATGTTCCTCTAAACATTGAGTGTATGGTTGATGGGAACCTTAGAGATGATGGGTGGAAGGCCTCAACGGATACAAAAGGTTCATTGCACATTCCAAAAGGCCAATAACATGAGCTAGAGCCAAAAAGATGAAAGAGGCACTAAATGGGCTGATTGAGGACATTCAGGCCAACCAAGCTTCGAATGGTGTGAATTCAAGCTTGAAAGAGAGTCCAAGCCTTATTAATATAATTAGAGTACCTAATGGTTAGGACTAAGTAATAGCATTAACTCTTAATTAGGAGTTTATTGTCTGTATAAGAATTTGTCCCTAGATAAGAATTCCTCCTAAATAAGGACTTTTCTTAAGTAGGAATTTGTGCCTTTTTAGGATTGCTATCTTAGCCTATAAATAGACACCTCTTGTAAGCTCTGGAACATCAGACAATTTTGAGTTAGCCACATTGCTTGCATCATTAGTTTTATGGCATGGAATGAAGTGTGCCATCTTTGAAAATCTATCAACAACAAATACAAAATCCCTACCCCCTTTTGATCATGACAACCTAGTACAAAGTCCATAGATAAATCAACCTAGGGATGCCTAGGTATGGGTAAGGGGGTATACAAGCCATGAGGTAAAACTCTAGATTTAACCTATTTGCATGTTATGCATTTCTCACATATCCTCTCAACATCTTATTTCATGCATGGCCAAAAGAAATGTTCATTTAGGACATCTAGGGTTTCATAACTCTGAAATGACCCATTAGACCACTCTCATGAGCTTCTCTTACAACTAGCTCCCTTAAAGACTCATAGGCATGCATAAATGATTTTCCCTAAATAAGAAGCCCTCGTACCTATAAAAATTCTCAAAGGTTGACTTCTCACGTGCTCCATACACATTAGTAAAGTGAGGATCATTCACATATAAATTTTAATATGTTTCAAATCCTAATAAGTTTGCAATAAGTGTAGAGATAAAGGGTATACCTGCAAGATAATGCATCAACTACCACATTTTCCTTACCTTGTTTATATTTTGATGATGTAGGGAAAGGTCTCAATGAATTCAATCCACTTACAATGTCTTTTGTTCAACTTTCCTTATCCCTTCAAGTGCTTTAAGGATTCATAGTCAGTATGGATGACAAACTCTTTAGGCCAAAGGTAATGTTGCAATGTCTCCAAAGNTGATGTTGTAGGGAAAGGTCTCAATAAATTCAATCCACTTAGCATGTCTTTTGTTCAACTTTCCTTGTCCCTTCAAGTGCTTCAACGATTCATGGTCAGTATGGATGACAAACTCTTTAGGCCAAAGTAATGTTGCAATGTCTCCAAAGCTTGTACCAATGCATACATCTCTTTATCATAAATAGGATAATTAAGGCTTACTCCACTTAGCTTTTCACTAAAGTAAACAATTAGGCACCTTTCTTCATCAAAATAGCTCCAATGTCAATACCTAAATCATCACACTTAATCTCAAAAGCTTTTGCAAAGTCATGTAAAGCAAGTAAAGGTGCATAACTTAATTTTTCCTTGATGCAATTAAAAGCCTTGTCTTGGTCACTACCCCACCTAAAACTCATGTTCTTTTTGATAAGCTCAGTGAGTGGTGCAACAAGGATGCTAAAGCCCCTAACAAAGTGTCTATAGAAACTAGTTAGACCATAAAAACTATGCATATCACTAATTGACTTAGGAGTAAGCCAATCTTGGATAGCCCTAACTTTTTCCTCCTTAACCTTAATACCTTTAGCACTCACAACATAGCCAAGAAATGTGATCTAATTGGTACAAAAGGAACATTTCTTGAATTTAGCATACAATTTTTTAGAACGTAAAACAATTAAAATAGAACATAAATGATCAAGATGCTCTTCTAGGCTTTTGCTATAGATTAAAATATCATCAAAATACACAACTACAAATTTACCAATGAATGGACATAAAACATGATTCATTAATCGCATAAAAGTACTTGGTGCATTAGTGAGACCAAATGGCATAACAAGTCATTCATACAAACCATACTTAGTTTTGAAAGTTGTTTTCTAGTCATCTCCCTCTCTCACCCTAATTTGGTGATATCCACTTTTCAAATCAATCTTAGAAAAGTCACACAAACCATGCAATTCATCCAACATGTTATCTAACCTAGGTATGGGGTGACAATACTTTACAATGATTTTGTTGATCGCTCAACAATTTTAGGTATAAGTAGGATAGGAATAACACAAATACTTATGCTTTCCCTCACATATGCTTTTGAAATAAGTTCCTCAAGCTGCATTTGAAGTTCCTTTGTCTCCTCAGGATTACTTCTATATGCTGGCCGGTTAAGGATGGAAGCACTAAGGATGAAATCAATTTGATGCTTAATTCCTCTCTTAAGTGGCAATCCACTTAGGACATTGTTAGGAAATATATCTTTAAATTCTAGCAATAAAGCAACAACAACACTAGGCAAAGACAATTCAAACTTGTTAGTGTTAAAATAAGCCTCTTTGTACAAAAGTATGATCCTAGGTTGTTTGGCATAAAATGCTCTTTTGACATCATATTCTTTTGCATAGAAACTTTTTGTTTTCTTCTCTCTCTCTTGTGTCCTCACGTTTTCTTCTTCCTTTTCTTTTTTGTCAATCTCTCTTTTCTGTTCACTCTCACTTTTAATCCTTGACAAATCCTTATAAGCTTGTTGGGATGATAATGGTACAAGAGTGATGGGTTTTTCATTCATTACAAAAGAATATTGATTCTTAAAGCCATTATGCACTTTTTTGTCAAATTGCTATGGCCTTCCTAATAGAATATGACTCGCATGCATAGGTACAACATCACATAAAACTTTATCATAGTACCTTTCGATAGGAAATGACATGAGCACTTGCTTATTTACCTTGACGTCACCACTCTTATTCAACCATTAAAGCTTATATGGCCTAGGATGCTTTATAATAGGTAAATCTAGCTTCTCAACCATGGTTGTGTTAGCAACATTAATGCAACTCCCACCATCAATAATCATACTACATACCTTATCTTTGATAAGACACCTCATCTGAAAGATGCTATCTTATTGCACCCCATTTTCTTCCTTTACTTGCACATTTAATTATTGCCTTGTGAAAATAGCTACTCCATTAACTGGATAGTCCTCTCCATCACTTTCACCCTTTGATGATGGCATAGAATCATGATATAATTCACTTGCAGTTTCAACATCACCGTTACCTCTCAAGATCATTGCATGTTTATTTGGACATTGAGATGCAATGTGACCCTTGCCAAAACCCTTAAAACATTTAACATCTTTATTTCTACTTGGTTAGGAGTTAGAATTACCTACCTCCTTGCTAGAACCCATATTCTTATGCTTGGAGAGCTCAGATTTGGACTTGTTGTTGGCCTTCTTGCCCCTTTTACTCCAATTCAGTTTCCAAGATGAGATACAACCCAAGTTCTACCCAAACCGTGTGGAACCCTTTCGTTTAAGTTGCCTTTTAACTTTCATTGTCATGTGCACCATGTATTCTAATTCCACATAATGTTGCAATTCAACCATGTTGGCTATGTCTCTATTTAGCCCTTGTAGAAATCAAGCTATGGTTGTCTCTCTATCTTCTTCTACATTCATCTTAATCATGACAATCTCCATCTCTTTGTGGTAGTCTTCCACACTTTTGTTGCCTTGAGTGAGCCTTTGTCGCCTTTTGTACAACTTTCTATAATAGTGATTAAGGACAAACCTCCTTCTTATGATAGCCTTCATCTCCTCCTATGTATTAATAGGCTGCTCACAATTCCTTCTCCTAGTCAAAACAAGTTGATCCCACCAAATAATAGCATAATCAGTAAATTCAACAACACCAAGCTTTACCTCTTTCCCCTCAGAATAGTTATGGCAGTCAAAAACCAATTCAACCTTCATCTCTCATTTTAGGTACGCATTAGGATCATTCTTACCTTGGAATGGAGGAATTGTCATTTTAATATTGCCCAAATCATGGTCATAGGTGCCTTGCCTCCCAAACTCTCTCTAATCCCTTTTATTGTTAGTATTTCTAACCATAATAGTTCAATTGTCAAATTCAGCATCTTCTACCTCATCTTCATGCTCATAGGCATGTCTTAGCTACCTTCTTGCTTTAGGAGCCTCATAGTCCCCATGCCACCTTTGCAACTCTACTATTATATTAGCTTGCTTCTCCATCTTCTCCCTCATATCATCAAATCTGGTATTCATGTGCTCAAATTATTGTTGCATAGCTTTGATCATAAAGGACACATTACCAGATCCCTCATGAGCTGCACCTTTGTCTCTGGATGTGATAGTATTACTTCTACACAACATAATTTGGATACCTTATAAAACACTCCCTCACGTGTTTCACTCAAAAGAAGGTGTCACACGCCCTAATGTTTACACTCTTTATGGCTTTTTCTTTATATGAACTTTCACTTTTGCCTTTTACCACTCGAGTTTCCCCTTTTTGCTCTATAAAGAGCTAAGCAAACTAAATCAAGAGGATTGATTTTGAATAGAATAAGATAAATGGCATATAATTGAACAAATTGGAGAATAAGGAGTCAAAAAAAAAAGAAAGAAAAAAGGATAGCAACTCAAATGAATTTAATGAACTAAACTCACAAAAATTAGAATAGGGGGTTAAACCTATAGGACAAACTTGGATGATATAACAAGAAAATAGATGATAGAATTGGAGTTAAGCAAGGAAACTATATTATTATTGTAGCCAATATAACCAAGTTGGTAACTTTTATTGATAACTTGAATTTGATGCCTTCTTTCTTTTGTTCGTTTGCTTTTCTTTTGTCTCTTTTTTTTTCGTTGTTTTTTCTATTTCTTTTCTTTTTCTCAACACAAAACAACAATACAATACTTAGACATAGCAATTGGGATTGACATTAGCACATTTTTTATAGTTATGGTCTCAAACAAACAAGCAAAAGAGAAGGATTGCAAACAAACAAATTAGTGCATTTGAATGGTAATGCACTTAATAGACAAACTAAATAGAAATAAATAAATTACAAGGTAAAAATTTGAAGAATGAGTTGATTTAACCTGATTTAGAGTTGAGCTCTGATACCAACTAATGCGAAAAACCCTAAAAAGACGTGGCCTAGGGACCCAATGCATACAGAGAATAAAGAAACAATTAGACTTTAATAACACAAACCCTAGACCCAACATTCAAAGGAACACAAACCCAAGGTACTTAAGAAGGATATGGATACCACACTTCAGAAAAGAAAGGAATTAGGAGTGCTAAGTCAATTTGAATGCCATAAGGAGAAGTATCTTTTGATAAGTTCTTTAGTTCTCAAAAGAACCAAGGGAGAAAAACCTTGCTTTTATTTCACTCAAAATTGTTTGATGTTCTAGAGTTTACAAAAGGTGCCTATTTATGGACTGGGATAGTAATTCTAAAAAGGCACAAATTCCTACTTAAGAAAAATCCTTATTTAGGAGGAATTCCTATTTAGGGATAAATTCTTACACAGACAATAAACTCTTAATTAGGAATTCTCCAATTATATTAATAAAACTTGGACTCTCTTTCAAGCTTGAATTTGCACCATTTGAAGCTTGGTTGGCCTGAATGTCCTCAATCGGCCCATTTAGTGCCTCTTTCATCTTTTTGGCTCTAGCTCAAGTTATTAGGCCTTTCAGAATGTGCAATGGATGTTTTGCATCCTTTGATGCCTTCCACCCATCATCTCTAAGATTCTCATCAAGGGTTTTCATGCTTGAAATCTAATGTAGTTTTCTTTGGTTCTTGTTCGATTTCTTGTGCATATTGGGTCACTAAGCCATGTCTTTTGGGTCACTAAGTCATGTCTTTTGAATCTGAAACCCTTATTTATCTTTTCTTGTATTTAAATTTAGAAACAAAAAGAAAAAGATAGAACAAAAAAAAATAAAGGAAGAAAAGGGGAAAAAAAGAGAGAGAGAAGTAAGCCCTATTTAATTAGGTCGGAGGGAGATAACAACTTTATTTCCTTCTTCATTAAAATCTTACAACATAAGGAAACCTTAAAATAAAGGAGTAGACCTTATTGCTTTCTAGTTCTTACAAGAATTCAAATCTAATTATTCTCTCTTTGTGTATTATGATTTAATATTGTTGTTTTCATCTAATCCATAACCTTTATTCTTTATGTTGTCTGATATTTCTTTGATTATGATTTTTTGGAATTAGTTAATAACAATGTGACTTTGATTGAGGTTGTTTAGTTTAATAAAGAAATGAGAGAGAAAATTTGAGTGGTAAAAGGCAACACTATTACACATATAGAGAAAAAGAAAAACCTTAAAGAGTGTAAACACGAAGGTATGTGACACCATTTTTGAGTGAAATACATGAGGAAGTATTTTGTGAGTATGCTAATCATTTTGTGCAGAATTAATATTATGTCTTCCAAGGATGAAGGTGGAGCTAAGAAGGGAGGTATTAAAAGTGTAATCATTGTTGTCTTCCAACAACACTTTAAGGGGATGAACATCAGATTTGATGATATGAGGGATAGAGCGGAGGAGTAAGCCAATACAATAGCAGAATTGCAAAAGAGGCATCGGCCCCCTGAGGATCCTAATGCTAGAAAGCATGAAAGATGATATTATGGCCATGTAGATGATGTAGAAGATGATAAATTTGATGATCCAACTACTTTTATCAAAATTAAAAATAATAGAAATGGTCAAAGAAGTTTTCATCGGTGCAACACCTATGATCATGATTTTGGTAATATTAAAATAAAAAATTCTCTATTCCAAAAGAAAATTGATCTAAAAACCTATTTAGAATGGGAGAAGAAGGTTAACTTGGTCTCTAACTATCACGATTATTGTGAAGAGAGAAGGGTAAAACTTGCTACCATTAAGTCTATTGATTATTCTATTGTTTGATGGGATCAAAGGAGGGAAAGAAAAGAAAGGAGATGAGACAAAGAGAAAAGAAGGAAAAAGGTAAGAGATAAAAATTAAGAGTTTATATGCAAAAGAGATTGTACTTTTGTACAAAGAGGCTAATTTTAGTACTAATAAGCTTAACCCCTTTTTGCCTAGTGTTGTTATTTCTCTTTTGTAAGAATTTGGTGATATTTTTCCTAAAGAATCAAGTGATTTGCCACCTTTTAGAGGAATAGGGCATCATATTTACTTGATCCTATACCATAAAACTAATGATACAAACAACACGGTTGAATTGTTCTTTAGAGAGATAGTACGCTTGCATGACATGCCTCAGAGTATTATTTCAGATCGGGATACAAAATTCTTAATCTAATTTGAGAAGATTTTGTGGGGTAAGATAGGTGTTAAACTAGTGTTCTTAACTATTTGCCATCCATAAACAAATGGACAAATCAAGATAGTTAATTGAACTCTTTCTACTTCATTGCATATAATGGAAATGTTCATTTTACAATTAGTTGCTCTCTATTTGAAAATTGTGTAGAGTTTTAGACTAGATATCTTTGCCTCTTGATGAGTATGCTAGCTTACATGGTTAACACATGGCTGAAATATTGAAGAAGTTACATGAGAAGGTGTAGCAATAAATTGCAAAACTAACTAATTACTATGCATCCAATGTAAATAAAAGGTGAAAGAAGGTGTTATTTAAACTTGGTGATTGGATTTGGGTCCATATGCACAAGAAAGATTCCTGAATTAAAAGTGTTCAAAGCTGTAACTCAAAAGAGATCACCCATTTGAAGTAGTGGTACTGATTAATGACAATACCTATAAGTTGGACCTTCTTGATGAGTACAATGTAAGTGTAACATTTAATATTTCTAATCTTTCTCCTTTTGGTGTAGGTGATGATTCGAGGATGAATCCTTTTGAGGAGAAGGAAAATGATAAGATCTAGGGAGGTGCAGAAGCATGGAAGGCTTCTAAAATTCCATTAAGCATTTAGAAAGGGCCTATGACACCTTCAAGGGTTAAAATGATCAAAGAAGCACTTAATTGGCTGATTGAGGATATTCAAGCCAACAAAGTAACAAATGACATGAATTCAAGCTTGAAAGAGGATTAAGGCTTCATTAATACGATAGAAATGCTTAATGGGCTAAGATTAAGTAATAAAATCTACTTCTAAATAACAATTTGATATAATATAGGAGTATATTATAAAATAAGAGTTTACAATAAAATAGTAGTGTTCTTATATTTTAAGAGTATTTCATTGTCTCTACTTTTAGGGTTTAGGGTTGTTATTTCAACTTATAAATAAATTTGATTTCATTGTTAAAGAGCAGACAATTATATGAATTGGAAAGTGAGAATTTTCTCAGATTTTTTGAATAACTAAAGAACTTAGTAAGAGCTAACTCTTCTTATAGTGTTTAACCTGACTTATCACTCATAAATTCATTCTTTTCTAGACTATGGCATCCATATTGGGTCTAGGGTTTACATGATTGAAATATGATTTATTTTTTTTTGTTCTTGTTTGATTCCTTATGTGTGTTGGGTCCCTAAGGCAGGTCATTTGGGGTTCACATCAAGTATAAACAAGTATATGGATGCCACACTCCAAAAAGGAATGGATTTGGGAGTGATAAGTTGAGTTGAACTTAACAAAAAGAGCTAGTTATTGATAAGTTTTTTAGTTCTTGCAATAATTAATGGAAAAAATTCTCAGTTTTTTTTTTTTGTGCCAAATGATCTGCTCCTTTAACAATGAAATAACACCTATTTATAGGTTGAATTAATGAACCTAGAGATAAGGACAAACTTCATATATAAGCTGACAATAAATCTACTTGTATATTTTAGCAATTGTTAAACCCTTACAATGACTGAACATACAAGTGCATTAAGCATACTTATACAATTAATAAAACTCAGCCAGTATTAAGATATACTTTTACCTCCCTTCGTGCTTGGATTAGCTTCTTTAGCCCAAACTTCTCAATCAGTCTGTTAAAAGCTTCTTTCATCCTTTTAGCTCTTAAATGCATCATTGGCCCTTTGTGAATGCTTAATGGATCCTTAGAAGCCCACCATTCATCAGCTCCTCCTTTCATCGTAAAGAATTATTCACACAAAATGATCTTGAAAATAACATTTGTCTCTACAAGAAACATTATATTCATTGGTCATTATTTGCTTTTCTTACAAGTATGTAATGGTTCAATTCTCGTTAACAAGGCTTCTCTGTTCATTACAAGAACTCATTCACGCAAACTGATCTTAAAATGATGAAAAGCGTGGAGAGGATGTGTGGAGGGCTTCAGCAGATTCAACAGATACACTGCACATTCCAAAAGGTCCAATCATGCAAGCTAGAGCCAAGAGATGAAAGAAGCACTAAATGGGTTGGTTAAGGACATTCAGCTAACCAAATTACAAATGGCATGCATTCAAACTTGAAAGAGGACCAAAACTTTATTAATATGAAAGGAATGCTTAATGTGCCAAGGTTAAGCAATTAAATCAACTCCAAAATAGGAGTTTACTTAAAATACGAGTTTGCTAACTGCAATTAAGTTCCTTTTTAATAAAATAGGAGTGTACCTAGATTTTAGGAGTCTATTACTATCTCTATTTTTAGACATGTTATTTTAACTTATAAATAAGCACCTATTTGTAAGTTCATGGGGTAGATTATGTGAATTGAGATGTGAGAAACTTTCTCTTTAGGTTCTTCTTTGAACTTGGAGGAACTTATCAAGATTATTGAGATGTGGCATTCCACTCAACTTATCTCTCCCAAGTCCATTCTTTTTTAGAGTGTGGCATTTATATCCTTCCTTATTCCTTAGGTTATTGTTCCTTTAAACATTGGATCTAGGACTTACATGATTGAAATCTAATTTAGCCTTCTTGTGTTCTTTTTTAATTCCTTGTGTGCATCAGGCCCCTTAGCCACATCTTTTGGGGTTCAAATCAGTTGGTATCGAGCCAGGTTTTAAAATCAGGTTGGATCAATCAATTTTACGATTTACTTTCTTGAGATTTATTTATTACCATTGAAACTCACTATTCTACCAATTTGCAATCTTTCTTGCTTTGTTCATTTGTTTGAGAGCATAATCATCAAAAAGCAATGAAAGAGGAAGGAAGTTAGAGTGGTAAACTAAGAGTGTGAGCTCATTATAAGAGACACAACTAAAGAGAAGTAAACACAAGGATTGGGTGACAATGATTGAGAGAAACACGTGAGGGAGTGTATGTGAGGTTATTTTTAATGTTTGTTTTGGTGAAATCAGCAACATGATTTTGAAATATAATGGAGTGAGTGAAGTACATAGGAAGGATGATTCATTAATACTCCACACTATGCAAAAATAGTTTGAGTGCGTGAATGTTGTGTTTGATGAGATGAGAGATTGGGTGGAGAGGCAATATGCTGTTATAGCTGATTTGCAAAGGGGACAGGCATGTGTAGCTCCTAATGCAGAAAGGCAAGAGGAGCATAATCATAATGATGATTATGATTAAAATGGAGACGATGATGCCAATTTTGATTATCAAACCATAGTAACCAGATTTTCCAATAATTGAGGTGGTAAGAGGGATACAAGAAGGCATGATGCTTCTGACTGTGACTTGGGAAGCATCAAAATGAAGATTCTGCCATTCCACTGGAAAAGTGACCCTAATGTGTATTTGGAGGGGGAAAAGAAGGTGGAGCTAGTATTTGATTGCCTTAACTACTATGAGGAGGAAAAGGTAAAATTAGTTGCCATTAAATTCACTCATTACACTATTATTTGGTGGGAGCTTGCTTTGAACAGACAAAGAAACTAAGGAGGCGTATTGATATATGGGAGGAGATGAAGGTTATCATGAGGAGGAGGTTTGTCCCTAACCATTTCTATAGAGATTTGTTTTAACAATTGCAAGGACTCACCCAAGGCACTAAGAGTGTTGAAAGGAGATGGAGATTGTAATGATTTGAGCCAATGTGGAGGAAGATAGGGAAGCAACAATGCCCTGATTCTTGTAAGGGCTGAATAAAGACATAACCAAGGTGGTTGAGTTGCAACACTTTGTGGAAATAGAAGACTTGGTGTACATGACAATGAAAGTTGAAAAATTACTCAAATTGATGAGATACATAGAGGAGCCAATGCATAAAGGGCTTTTAAGGATTCATTATGCATTCATGAAAGGCAAATGACACATTCAAGGGTTAAAAATATGAAAGAAGCACCAAAGGGATTGATTGAGGATATTTGAGCCAAACAAGTTGCAAATGACATGAATTCAATTGAGGTGAATTCAAGCTTAAAAGAGGGTAAAGGCTTTATTAATATGATTAGAGTGTTAGGTAATAAAATCTACTCCTAAGTAGGAGTTTGTTGTGAAGGAAGAGGTTATTATAAAGTAGTAGTTTGTTATAAAATAAGAGCTTACAATAAAATAGGAGTGTTCCTATCTTTTAGAAGTATATCATTGTCTTTACTTTTAAGGTTCTTAGGGTTGTTATTTCAGCTTATAAATAGGCTTAATTTCATTTTAAGGGAGTAGGCAATTGATGTAGCCTGCATCACCATGTCTCTCACCAATAAGTCCTCATTGACAAGTTTCACAACGTTCACTTAGCCAAGAAGATTAGTTCACATTCAAACTCATCAGTCTTCTCAACAAGTCATTAACCAACAAAATTCTCATTGCTGATTTTGTCATTTCCCATACATTGAAAATATTTTGTTTTGATATATTTTTTTTATTAGCTCCTAGTTCCTAGGCTTGATTTGATTCTTTTCATTATCTTCTATTTTAGTTTAAAAGGAAATCAATATTATGTAGAAAACAAACTTGATTGGATGAATGGAATTGCCTTGGGCATTCTTTAAAACTTAAAGAGTTCATACCCATGAAAATGTAGAAATTTTCACTCTGTGCTTAAAGAGCTAGAGCTTTTCGATGTCTACATCCTTGAAGAGCAATTAATGTAGAAGAATTGATGCCCCACCAACTTCATTGGAAACCTAGAAGAGCAACCATTAAAGTCCCTTCTCATTTTCATGTTCTAACCAGTTGTGCTTTGTTCACTTCTTCCGCCAAATGGATAACTCTGCAGCACTTATCTGCAAAAACTCAAAATATCAAGAATTTTCTCCTTCAATTCTTTTAAGAACTAAATAACATATCAAGAATTAACTCTTTTTATGGCATTCAACCTGACTTATCACTCTTAATTTGTTCTTTTCTAGAGTGTGGCATCCATATCCTTCTTTATATCTTAGGTTCATGTCCCTTTAAATTTGGGTCTAGGGTTTGTATGATTGAAATCAAATTTAGCTTTCTTGGTTTCTTGTTTGGTTAGTTGTGCATGTTGTTTGTCAAAGCCCTATTTTTGGGGGTTCACATCAGTTGGTATTAAGACTTGGCTTTAAATCAAGTTCGTTGATCCAAATTTGAACTTTCTTGTTATTCTTCTTCTTGGCTACATTCTATACCTCTTTTCTTGTCTTTAAATTCATGCAAAAAATGAAAAAAAATAAAGAAAGAAAAAAATAGATAAGAAGAAAAGAAAGAAAAAAAAGGAAAGATTGCATAAAAAAATAGATAAGAACAAAAGAAAGAAAAAAAAGGAAAGATTGCATTTAATTTCTTTATATTTGAAAAGTAAACTTGTTTAATTAGGTCAAAGGGAGATATAGACTTTACTTCCTTTTAATTGGACATCTTACAAAATAAGGAAATTCTAAATTAAGAAGTAGATCTTTTTGCTTCCAATTCCTACAAGGACTCAAATCTAATTATTCCCTGTGTATTGCGATTTAATGTTGTTGGTTCCTTTTGACCCATGATGTTTATTCATTATACTTCCTCAATTTCTTTTACTCTGATTTATTGGAATTAGTTAGTTACAAGGTGACCTTGATTAAGGTTATTTAGTTCAATAAAGAATTAAGAGAGAAAATTTAAGTGGCAAAATGCAAGAGTGTAAACACGAAGGTGTGTAACACCATTTTTGACTGAATCACATAAAGGGACTAAGAAGGTAAGTAGTGATGTGCCATTCATGATCTAATGTGGAAAACCCTAAAATGATGTGGCTTAGGGATCAAACACATGTAAGGAATCAAAGAATATCTAGGAAAGCAAAATCAGATTTTAATAACACAAACCCAAACCCAAACCCAACATTTAAAGGAACATGAACTTAGGGTATTTAAGAAGGATAAGGATGCCATGCTCCAAAGTCAAGTTGAACACCACAAAAGAGGTATTTCTTGATAAGTTCTTTAGTTCTCATAAGAACTAAAGGAGAAAACTCTTACTTTTATTTCTTTCAAAGTTGTTTGATGTTCTAGAGTTTACAAGGAGGTGCCTATTTATAGGCTAAGATAGCAATCCTAAAGAGGCATAAATTCCTCTTTTGGACAAATCCTTATTTATGAGAAACTCCTATCTAGGACAAATTCTCACACAAAAAAACTTTCACTTTTATAACAATCACTTATTTAGTATAAACTCTTATTTAGGAGTGAATGTTATTATTTAGTCCTAGCCCATTAAGTACTCTAATCATATTAATAAGGCCTTGACTTTTTTCAAGTTTGAATTCGTACCATTTGTAACTTTGTTGGCCTAAATGTCCTCAATTAGACCATTTAGTGCCTCTTTCATCTTTTTGGCTGTAACTTGTGTTATTAGACATTTGGAATGTGCAATGGACCTCTTGCATCCTTTGAAGCCTTCTACACATCATCTCTAAGCTTCTCATCATAATGAAACTTATGCAACAACAATTTGAATGCATGAACACCAAATTTGATGATATGAAAGATAGGATAGAAGAGCAAGCCAATACAATAACGAAATTGTAAAGTAGGCATAGGGGCCATGATGTTCCTAATGCAAGAAAGCATGAAAGAAAAGATTATGGCCATGTAGATGATGCCAAAGACGATGAATCTGATGATCTAGCTTCTTTGGTTAGCATTACAATTAATAGAAATGGTCAAAGAGATTTTTGGAGGTGAACCACTTATGATTGTGATTTTTCTAGCATTAAAATGATAATTGTTCCAAGGGAAAATTGATCCAAAAGCCTATTTAGGATGATGAGAGAACAAGGTTAAGTTGGTCTTTAACTATCACAACTATTATGAAAAGGAAAAAGTCTAATTTCTACCATTAAGTTTGTTGATTATGCTATTATTTGGTGGGATCAACTGGTTTTTACTAGGAGAAGGAATCATGAGAGGCCTATTGATACATGAGAGGAGATGAAGGCTATCTTGAGGAGGAGGTTCATCCTTAATCACCATTATAGGGCTTCATACTAATGGCTACAAGGGCTTACTCAAGGTACCAAAAGTGTAGAGGACTACCACAAGGAGATGGAGATTGCTATGATTTGGGCTAATGTGGAGGAGGATAGAGAAGCAAATATGGCTTGGTTTTTGAAAGGGCTAAATTGAAATATTGCCAACGTAGTTGAATTGCAACATTATGTGGAATTAAAGGACATGGTACACATGGAAATGAAAGTTGAGAAGTAACTCAAGTGGAAGGGTTATATGTGGTTTGGATAGAATTTGGATTCCACTTCACTCTAGAAGCTTAACTAGAGCAAAAGGGAGGAGAGGGCTGATTAGAAAGCCAAGGCCAAATCATACAAGAGTAAGGAAGTGAGTCTTAGCAAGGAGAAAGTTAATTCTAATTCCTAACTTAGTAAAAATAAAGATGCTAAATGTTTTAAGTGTCTGGGAAGACTTAGTGTCCAAATTAGTGTACCATAGTGTTGTGAGGTAATGATGATATTGAAACTGAAAGTAAGTTTGATGATGACTCTATTCCACCATTGGAGGATTCAAGCAATGGGGAGAAGTAGGATGCAAGTGATGGAGAGGAGTACCTAGTTAAGGGAGATGTATTGGTGGTTAAACAAGCATTGAGTGTACAAACCAAGGAAGATGATGAAGTGCAAAGAGATAATATATTCCATACTAGTGCAACATCAAAGATAAGATATATAGTATGATCATTGATAGGGGTAGCTCGACAAATGTAGCTAGGCACTACTTTGGTTGAGAAGTTTAATTTACCTACCATGAAACACCCTAAGCCATATTTGTTTTAATGGTTAAATGAATGTGGAAAAATTAAGGTAAATAACAAGATGTTAGTGCTATTTACTATTAGAAAATATACTAATGAGTTTTTGTGTGATGTTATACCCATGTAAGTTAAGCATATTTTGTTGGAAACATCATGACAATATAATCGATGTGTAATGCATAAAGGGTTTAAGAATCGGTACCCTTTTGTAATAAATGATAAACTTGTTACTCTTATATATTTGATATTTAGGCAAGTTTATAAAGATCAATTAAGGATGAGAAGGTCCAATTACAAATTGTAAAACAAACTGAGCAATATCCATCTTATGTTAACAAAGGGTGAAACAAGGTGGTGTTTGAACTTGGTGATTAGGTTTGGGTGCATATAAGTAAAGAAAGTTTCCTAACTCAGAGGCATTTAAAGCTATAGCTTAAAGGAGATGGTCCATTTCAAGTAGTGACACAAATTAATGACAACGCCTACAAGTTAGACCTTCCTAGTGAGTACAATGTGAGTACAACAATTAATATTTCTAATCTTTCTCTTTTTGATACAAGTAATGATTAGAGGATGAATCCTTTTTAGGAGAGGGGGAATGATGAGATCCATGGAGGAGCTAATGCATGGAGGGCTTTTAAAGATCCATTGAGCATTCACGAAGGGCCAATGACATATTTAAGGGCTAAAAAAATGAAAGAAGCACTAGATGAGTTGATTAAGGATATTTAAACCAAACAAGGTACAAATGGTGTTAATTCATTAAATAACATTAATTCAAACTTGAAAGAAGATCAATGCTTTATTAACGTGATTGATATGTTTAATGGGCTAAGGTTAAGTATAAAATCCACTTGTACGTAAAAGTTTGTTATAAAATAAGAAATTGTTATAAAATAGGAGTTTACAATAAAATAAGAGTATTGTTATATTTAAGAAGCATATCATTGTCTATATTTTTAGGGTTTTAAAGTTGTTATTTCAACCTATAAATAGGCATGATTTCATTATTAAAGAGCAGACAATTATATGAATTGAAAAGTGAGAATTTTCTCCTTTGATTCTTTTAAGAGTTAAAGAACTTATCGAGAACTAACTCTTTTTGCAATGTTTAACCAAACTTATACTCTCAAATTTGTTCTTTTTTAAAGTGTGGCATTCATATCCTTATTTATTAATGTAACCCCAAAGAGTGCAATGAAAGTCACAAGTAAAACAAGGAATTCAAAACCCTAAAAATGTTAAATCAGGTTTAATAAAATTAAAACCTTGATCCAATGTTCAAAGGAACATGAACCTAAGGTATACAAAAGGATATGGATGTCCCACTCCACAACACAATAATCTTGATAAGTTTACAAAGTTTAATAAATAACTGAAAGAGAAAATTCTCACCATTTTTTCACCCTGATCTACCCCTTTTAACAATGAGATCAAGCATATTTATAAACTGAACTAATAACCCTAATGCTAGAAATAAGGAAAAACATCCTAAATAAGATGATAGCAAATGAATTGGAGTCAGTTCAGTTAGATTTCATTTGGTTAGATTTGCAAAGCCACACATCCAACATCAAACCAATTCACCAATTAACTTATGACTAATGCTTGTATATGCATCAAATATATACACACTCAACATCCACAGATAGTCCAATGTTGTCACTCCTAGAAATTTTGTTTGGCTATGTTGAGATGATATGAAATCAAAGAAAACTTTAACAAGAACAAAAAAAAAAAGTCTCAAATCGTAATTACTACAAGTCCTAATTGCCAAAACTTTCAAGCTTTCTAATCAAGTTCCTCCTTTTTTGTTTTTTTGGCTAATTATCAGCAAAATAAAGCTATCACTAAATTTTGTTGCCAAAAAGCACTCAAGAAAGAACTAGATAAGCACCTTGTGGCAGTAATAGATTGAGAAGGAGCCTCATTTCTTAGGGTTTTTTCCTTGAGCTTTTTGGATAATGCTTCTAATTGGTCTAAGTTCCTCTAAACCCAAAAAAATGGCACCATCAAGTAAAATCCAAATGAAGAAACACTGACACACAACCATCTAACATATGTTGAGTCACGAAAGAAGAGATAAGAAACATTGCATAGAAATAAAGATAAGACCATTAAGAAGAAAAAAATGTAATTGCAAAATCATTGAGCCACAAAAGAAAAAAAAATTAGCAATCAAATAATTGCTAGTACATAAAAACTGTATTCTCTAATTTCAACCAATTATTGACTATTCATCATCACTTCACTAACAACTAAGAGTAGAAGAAAATGAAGCAACACTCCTTTTAGGCGAAATTTCTACTCAATATCCCCACTTCTTAGCATATAATGAAAAATCTATCGCACAATCCTACAATTTCTTTTGTCTTCCTAGATTTTCTGATAAGATGAAAAGAAAAAAAAAAACACAAAACAAAATGTAGATTACCAAAATGTCCAGTTCACTTCTTGTCCTTTATTTCCATTACTTGGTTGCTTCAACTCTTCCCAACCACTTAAGCCAATTTAGTATACTTATACAATTATTAAAACCTTGGCCCACATTAAGATATACTTGGTTACCCTTCAAGCTTGACTTAACTTCCTTAGACCAAATGTCTTTAATCAACCTGTTAAGTGTGTCTTTCATCCTTTTAACTCTAAAATATGTCATCGGCCCTTCTTGAATGCTCAATGGATCCTTAGAAGCACTCCTTGCATTGGGGCCCCAATGAATGTCATCATTTATACCTTAAGTTCAAGTTTCCTTAAACATGGGATCTAGGGTTTTCATGATTGAAATCTAATTTATCTTTCTTCTATTCTTGCTTGATTCCTTATGTGTGTTAGGTCCTTAAACCCCATGTTTTAGGGTTCACATCATAGCTAGACCATGAAAACTACACACATCATTAACTTAGGTGTAGGCCAATCAATAATTGTCCTAACCCTTTCCTCATCAACCTTAATACCCCAAGTACTGACAACATAGCCGAACAATATGATTGGTCAGTACAAAAGGAACATTTCTTGAGATTAGCATACAATTTCTTGTATTGTAAAACTCTTAGAACAAAAAGTGAATGATGAAGATGCTCATTTAAGTTTTGCCTATAAATAAAAATATCAAAATACACAACTACAAATTTACCAATGAATGCATGCAAAACATGATTCATCAGTGTCATAAAAGTGCTTGGTGTATTAGTGAGACTATATGGCATAACAAACCATTGATACAAACTATCCTTAGTTTTAAAAGCTATTTTCCATTTGTCTCTCTCTCTCTCATCTTAATTTGGTGATATCTACTCTTAAAATCAATTTTAGAAAAAGACACATGAACTATGCAATTCATCTAACATGTCATCTAATTTACATATAAGACAATGATACTTTATAGGGATTTAGTTGAATGCTCTACAATCAATGCACAAACTTTAAGTCTCATCCATCTTAGACACAAGCATTACTAGAATAGCACACAAGCTCATGTTCTCTCTCACATATATATCCCTTTGCCATAAGCTCCCTAACTTGCCTTTGAAACTTTTTTGTCTACTTAAGATGCCTTTGTCTACTTAACCTTCTTCTCCCATTCTAGATAGGTTTTAAGATCATTTTTCCCTTGGAACAAAGGAATTTTCATTTTAATGCTACCCAAATCATGGTCATTAAATGTCTTCAACTATTACTATTATTGGTGATTCTAACCAAAGTAGCTAAATCATCAAAATAAGCATCATTACCTCCATCATCATTGTAATCATCATAATGATTACACCTTTCTTGCCTTCATGCATTAGGAGATTCTTGTTTTTGTGCCCTTTTCAAATCAACTACAATAGCTTCTTACCTCTCCATCTGATCTCCCATTTCACCAAACACAATATTCATGTGCTCAAACTATTGTTTTATAGCTTGGAACATGAATACATCATCCTTCCTACCTTTCTCGCTCACTCCCTTATCTTTTGAAGTCATGCTACTAACCTACACAAAACAAAAAAAAATGTTAGAAATAACCTCACACACACTCCCACTGCATTTGCTTTTTCATAAGAAATATGTTTCTATCTAAAATTATATCAAATCATTTCAAATTACATTGTGGCAAAGTAGGCAATAAAAAAAATTATAAAATTTAAGTTAATTGATTATTAACAATGCATTTACCCTTATGAGATTTTAAAATTCTAAAAATTGAAACAGTGTGATGTTTTGGCTTTTAAATTTATTGTTAATGTCATTACATTTGAATGGTGAGAAAAACATAATATTTGAATATATTAATTAAGCTAATATATAGGTAATGGACTAAATTGTATAAAATACATTTTAGTGAATGAATATTTTAAATAGCAATCTGAAACTTCAATGTTGGGTCAAACAAATTGCTCTTGAGGAGGGTGGGGAAACTTCTTATTAGAATCCATTGCATTTGCTTTTTCTTAAAAAATATGTTTTTAGACTAAAATTATATAATTCATTTCAAATTGCATTGTGCCAAAGGAGACAACAAAAAAAATTATAAAATTTAAATTCAACTACTTATTAGCATTGCATTTATCCTTATAGGACTTTAAAATTCTACAAAATTGAAAAAATGCAATGCTTTGATTTTATATTTATTGTTATACGATTTTATTTGAATGGTGAGAAAAACATAATATTTGAAAATGTTAATTGAAAAAAATACAGGTATAGACTTAATTGTATAAAATATTACCTTTAATGGATGAATATTATAATTAGTAATCCCAAGTTTCAATGTTAGGTCCAAATATATTGGTTTAGAAAGAAGTGGGGAAATTTCTTATTGGAGTCATTGGAATGGCCCTTACTTAAGTAATATATTTTTTGACTAAAATGTTATAGTAAATTATTTCAAAATAGCATTGGCTGTAAAGGTTGACATTTAAAAAAAATACAAAAATTCAAATTCAATTGATTATAAATAATGCCATTATACCTTTCAAAGATTGTAAATTCTAAAAATTGAAAAATTGCAACGTTTAGATTTTTAAATTTATTCTAAATGTCATTGCAATTGAATTGTGAGAAAACCATAATTTTTGAATATGTTAATTGAACAAAAATTCAAGCAATTGACTCAATTGTATAAAGTTCACTTTTGTGCGTGAATATTATAAATAGCAATCCCAAGATTCAATATTGTGCCAAGCATATTGTCCTTAAGGGGAGTGGGGAAACGTTTTATTATAGTCCATTTCATTTGCTTTTTCTCAAGTAATATGTTTGTAGAATAATTTTATGCTAATTATTTTAAATTGCAATGTGTAAAAGGAGACAATAAAAAAAATTATAAAATTTAAATTCAACTGATTATTAACAATGCATTTATCCCTATAATATTTTAAAATTCTAAAACTTAAAAAAGTGCAATGCTTTGATTTTTAAATTTATTGTTAATATGATTATATTTGAATGGGGAGAAAAATATAATATTTGAAAATGTTAATTGAAAAAAAATACAAGTAATGGACTCAATTGTATAAAATACACTTTAGTGGATGAATATTATAATTAGCAATCCCTAACTTCAACGTTAAGTCAATCATATTGGTTTTAAGGGGAGTGGGGAAACTTCTTAGTAGAGTCCATTGCATTTGCTTTTGCTTAAGTAATATATTTTTTGACTAAATTTATATAAATTATTTCAATTATCATTATTGCAAAGGTGACATTTAAAAAAATTACAAAATTCAAATTCAACTGGTTATAAACAATGCATTTATCCTATAAGACTTTAAATTCTAAAAATTGAAAAATTGCAACGTTTTGATTTTTAAATATATTCTAAATGGCATTGCATTAGAATGGTGAGAAAAACATAATATTTGAATATGTTAATTGGACAAAAATTCAAGTAATGGACTCAATTGTATAAAATTCACTTTAGTGCATGAATATTGTAAATAACAATCCCAAGATTTAATGTTGTGCCAAGTAATATGTTTCTATACTAAAATTATATAAGTTTTTTCAAATTGCATTGTGGTAAAGGAGACAATAAAAAAAATTACAAAATTTAAATTCAACTAATTATTAACAATGCATTTATCCCTATAAGACTTTAAAATACTAAAAATTGAATAAGTGCAATGTTTTGATTTTAAAATTATGTAAATCACTTGAAATTGCATTATGGCAAAGGCGACAATTAAAAAAAAAGAAAATTTAATTTCAACTAATTATTAGCAATGCATTTGTCCCTTTAAGACTTTAGAATTCAAAAAATTGAAGAATTTGCAATGTTTTTTGATTTTATTACTTTATTCTTAATGTCATTGCATTTGAATGGTGAGAAAACATATTATTTGAATATGTTATTAAGCAGAAATACAGTTAATGGACTAATTGTATAAAATACACTTTAGTGATGAATATTATAAATAGCAATCCCAAGCTTCAAAGGTGGGTCAAGCATATTAGTTTAGAGGGGAGTGGGGAACTTTATTAGAGTGATTGCATTCACTTAAGTAATATACTTTTAGGCCNATACCCACAAACAATATGATTGGTCAGTACAAAAGGAACATTTCTTGAGATTAGCATACAATTTCTTAGAATGTAAAACTCTTAGAACAAAAAGTGAATGATGAAGATGCTTATCTAAGTTTTTGCTATAAATAAAAATATCATCAAAATACACAACTACAAATTTACTAATGAGTGCATGCAAAACATGATTCATCAGTGTCATAAAAGTGCTTGGTGTATTAGTGAGACTATATGGCATAACAAACCATTGATACAAACTATCCTTAGTTTTAAAAGCTATTTTCCACTTGTCTCTCTCTCTTATCTTAATTTGGTGATATCTACTCTTAAAATCAATTTTAGAAAAAGACACATGAACTATGCAATTAATCTAACATGTCATCTAATTTACATATAGGACAATGATACTTTATAGGGATTTAGCTGAATGCTCTACAATCAACGCACAAACTTTAAGTCTCATCCATCTTAGACACGAGCATTACTAGAATAGCACACAAGCTCATGTTCTCTCTCATATATATATCCCTTTGCCGTAAGCTCCCTAACTTGCCTTTGAAACTTTTTTTCTACTCAAGATGCCTTTGTCTACTCAACGTTCTTCTCCTATTTTAAATAGGTTTCAAGATCATTTTTCCCTTGGAACAAAGGAATTTTCATTTTAATGCTACCCAAATCATGGTCATAAATGTCTTTCGTCCTAAAATGTCTTCAACCATTACTATTATTGGTGATTCTAACCAAAGTAGCTAAATCATCAAAATAAGCATCATTATCTCCATCATCATTGTAATCATCATAATGATTACACCTTTCTTGCCTTCATGCATTAGGAGATTCTTGTTTTGTGCCCTTTTCAAATAAGCTACAATAACATCTTAACTCTCCATCTGATCTCCCATTTCACCAAACACAATATTCATGTGCTTAAACTATTGTTTTATAGCTTGGAACATGAACACATCATCCTTCCTACCTTCCTCACTCACTCCCTTATCTTTTGAAGTCATGCTACTAACCTACACAAAAAAAAAAAATGTTAGAAATAACCTTACACACACTCCCTCACATGTTTCTCTCAATTATTATTACTCAACACTTGTTTTTACTTCTCTTTAATAGCTTTACTTATAATGAGCTCACTTTTTCCTTTTAGCACTCTTAACTTCCCTTTTTAGCTCTTCAAGGAACTTTAGTTTAATATTAAGCAAACCAACTCACATAATAAAATAAATAGGACAAAATTAACCTAATGGAAAACAAGAATTTAGAAAACATAAAAGGGATGTCAAGGATTAAAGGATTAGATCATGGTCAAGTACTTGGATGATAGAGCAAGAAATAAATCATGGAAGTAAAGTTGAGTGAGAGGACTAGATCATTATTATGGTTAGATTGACCAAACCATTGAGCTATTGCCTCAAAGTGGATTTTTTTTTTTGCCACTTTTTTTTTCTATTTTTGTTTTTGTTGCTCTTTTAAAAAAAAAAATTTGTCTCTGTGTTCATTTTTTTTTTCTTTCTCTATTTTGCACAAATTTAAAGATAAGAAAAGATAAACTAGGGTTTAGTGGATTCAAAGAACAAAAGGTTATAAAAGGCAGCTAAGAAGAAGAACAAGAGAAAAACTCAAATTTAGATAAGCAAACCTAATTTAAACCCTAAAGCTTTAGTACCAATTGATGTGAACCCTAAAGAGCACAATGAAACCCATAAGCAAAATTAGGAATTTAAAACCCTAAAAAAGTTAAATCATGTTTAAGAAAAGTAAAACCTTAACCTAATGTTCAAAGGAACACAAATCTAAGGTATAAACCTAGATCCAATGTTCAAAGGAACACAAACCTAAGGTATAAGCCTAGATCCAATGTTCAAAGGAACATAAGCCAAAAGTATACAGAAGGATATAGATGTCATTCTAGAAAGAAGGGATTTAGGAGTGATAAGTTAGGTTGGAATACCACAAGATAATAATCTAGATTAGTTCATAAAGTTGAATGAAGAACCAAAAGAGAAAATTCACACTTTTTTTTTCTCTAATGATTTATATCTTTTAACAATGAAATTAAGCCTATTTATAGGCTAAAATAACAACCCTAAAACCATAAAAGTAGAGACAATGTTATACTCTTAAAATATAGGAACACTCTTATTCTAAAATGAACTCCTACTTAGGAGTGTATTTTATTACTTAATGCTAGCCCATTAAACACTCTAGCCATATTAATGGAGCTTTGGTCCTTTTTCAAGCTTGAATTGATGCCATTTATTACTTGGTTGGTTGGAATATCCTTAATCAGCTCATTTAGTGCATCATTCATCTTTTTAACACTTAGAAGTGTCATTGGCCCTTGGAGTACCTCTTTTGATTTTTTCTTAATTATTAATATAAAATGCAAAACATTACCATGATGATTTACTAAGTCTAATAATTCATTTATCTTTTTTCTACAATATTCTAATAATTCATAACCTTGGACTCATTTTATATGAATGTGTCATTGCAGTGCAAGGTGGAGCCTAGTTAGGAAGAGATGATAAAATTGTCTCATTATTCATTGTACCAAAGGTCTACTAGCATACTTATTGCAATCAATATAATACTTGTTGTAAGTACAAAATTTAATTTCAACATTATTTTATGTGAACAAGTTCATAAAAGGAAATGAGGAGCCCTATTGGGAAGCAATGAAGAGACAATTTTATTATTCAAGAATTAAACCATTGCATACTTACAAGAAAAGTGAGTTACTTTCAAAGACTCCTTTGTTTGAGGGAATTCAATGGATTCCTAGTACCAAAGGTGTATAGACGTACTTGTTACAATGAATATAATGTTTGTTATGGGTATAAAAGTTAATTTCATGATAATTTTGTATGAAAGAGTCATTGCAATGAATATAGGAGGATGAAATAAAAAGACAGCCTCATTATTTAGCAATTAAACCAAAAATACTTGTAGGACAATCTAATCATTATCCAAGACTCATTTGTTTGATCAAATTCAATGGATTCTAAGTACTAAAGGTGTACAAAGTGCATACTTGTTAGGAAGAAATGATTAAATAGTATCATTATACAGGAATTAAACCATTGCATACTTGGAAAAAAAATTTATTATTATCAAAGACTCCTTTATTTGATGGAGTTTAATGGATTTCTAGAACCAAAGGTTGATGTAGACCCTAAAAAGACAATGAAACCCAGAAGCAATACAAGGAATTCAAAATCCCAAGAATGTTAAATCAAGTTTAACAAAAATAAAACCTTAATCCACTATTCAAAGGAATACAAACTTAAGGTACAAACCTAAACCTAATGTTAAAAGGAACATGAACCAAAGTTATAAAGAAGGATATGGATGTCATACTTTAAAAACAAGGAATAATCTTGGTGGGATTTCTATTTCCCAAAAGAAGCTAATTCTCAAATATTTCTTGCCATAAAAACTCAATAAGGAATGCAACTAATAGATAGTTCAAATACATTGATATATACAATCACTAATCATTTCATTGGTACAACCACCTTATTAATTGATAAGACTTATAAGCAACTCATTAACTTAAGATATTCTAACTTATCTCATTTAGGTGGTACAAAGATGTATTCTTCTTAAAAGTCTTTACTAAAGAACATAGCCAAAGTATTTTTTGGAAAGAAAAATTCCTATTTAGGTTACCTACCTTATTGGCTGAAATAGAGATTTATAGGATGAAGCAATAATCCTAACCCTAGAAATAAGAAAAACTTCCTAAATAAGTTGACAACAAATGAATTTGGGTCGATTCGGTCAAATTCATAGGCACATGTCTAGCATCAAACTAGTTCACCAATAGGCTTATGACTAGCACCAATCTAACCTTCCAGTAGTGAACTAGTCTTGTAACTAATTTTACAACTAGTCCACTCCTTGTTTTCTATTTTTCAAACTTTGTGATGGGTCCATTTAACTAATTCCATTAATTTGTTGCTTCATCTCTTCACACTCACTTAACTAGGCTAATTTAGCATACTTATACAATTAATAAAGCTTGGGGCTATATTAAGATATACTTTGCTGCCCTTTAAGCTTGACTTTGCTTTTTTGGCCCAAATGTCTTTAATCAACCTATTAAATGCCTTTTTCATCCTTTTAGCTTTATAACATGTTATTAACCCTTCTTGAATGCTCATTGTATTCTTGGAAGCCTTCTATGCATCACCACCTTCATGAATCTCTTCATTCCCTCTCTCTTCAAAAGGATTTGTCCTTGAATCATGACCTATATTAAAAGGAAAAAGATCAAAAATATTAAATGTTGTACTCATAATGTACTCACTAGAAAGTTCCAACTTATAAGTATTGTTATTAATTCATACCACTACTTGAAATAAACCATCCCCTATATGGTATAGTTTTGAATGCCTCTAAGCTAAAAACCTTTCCTTGTGCATATGCACCCAAATCTAATTATCAGGTTCCAACACCACTTCTTTTGCCCTTTATTGCCATTAGTTGCATATTACTTAGTTATTTTGCAATTTGTTGCTTCATCATCTCTTGTAATTTTTTTCACCACTTCAACCTTGTGTTCACCATTTAAGGTAAGACACTCATCAACAAGAAAAGACATCAAATCCAAAGGAGTCAAAGGATTAAAACCATACATAATTTCAAAAAGAGAGAAACTAGTGGTAGAAGGAACACTCCTATTATATGCAAACTTTACATATGACAGACAATCTTTTCATGTTTTCAAATTCATGTGAATAATAACACATAGCAAAGTAGAAAGAGTATGATTAACTACCTCGGTTTGTTAGTTTGTTTCTGAATGGTAGGTAGTACCGAACTTACCCTACAAGTTACAAGTTCTTCTAAATGTAGCTTAAAAACTTTATATCCTGGTCTAAAATAATGCTTCAAGGTATGCCATGTAAGCATACAACTTTTTTGAAGAACAATTCTGCCACGTTGTTTGTATGGTTGGTTTGTGGCATGAGATGAAGTGTGCCAACTTTGAAAACTTACCCCCAATAAATATAGAATCTTTACTCTTTTTTTATCATGACAGCCCTAACACAAAGTTCTTAGATAAATCAACCTAACGTCAGCTAGGTGTGGGTAAAGAAATGTACAAGCCATGGGGTAAAACTCTAGATTTGTCCTATTTGCATGTCATGCAGTTCTCACTCACCATCTACAATGCATTTACTCCTATAAGACTTGAAAATTCTAAAAGTTGAAAAATGCAATGTCTTGATTTTTAAATTTATTGTTAATGTCATTGCATTTTAAATGGTGAGAGAAACATAATATTTGAATATGTTAATTGAAGAAAAATACAAGTAATGGACTCAATTGTATAAAATACACATTAGTGGATGGATATTATAAATAGAAATCTCAAGTTTCAATGTTGGGTCAAGCGTATTACTTTTGAGGGGAGTGGGGAAACTTCTTATTAGAGTTCATTGCATTTGCTTTTTCTTAAGCAATATGTTTGTAGACTAAAATTATATAAATCATTTCATATAGCATTGTCGCAAAGGAGACAATTAAGAAAATTGCAACATTTAAATTTAACACATTATTAACAATGGATTTACCCCTATAAGACTTGAAAATTCTAAATGTTGAAAAAATGCAATGTTTTGATTTTTAAATTTATTGTTAACGTCATTGCATTTTAAATGGTGAGAAAAACATAATTTTTGAATATGTTAATTGAACAAAAATACAAGTAATGGACTCAATTGTATAAAATACACTTTAGTGGATGAATATTGTAAATAGCAACCCCAAGCTTTAATGTTGGGTCAAGCATATTGCTCTTGAGAGGTGTGGGGAAATTTCTTATTAGAGTCGATTGCATTTGTTTTTTCTTAATTAATATGGTTGTAGACTAAAATTATATAAATCATTTCAAATTGCATTGTGGCAAAGGAGAGAATTAAAAAAAGCACAAAATTTAAATTCAACTAATTATTAAAAATGTATTTACCCCTATAAGATTTTAAAATTCTAAAAGTTGAAAAAATGCTATGTTTTGATTTTTCAATTTATTGTTAATGCCACTACATTTTAAATGGTGAGAAAAACATAATATTTTAATATGTTAATTGAACAAAAATACAAGTAATGGACTCAATTGTATAAAATACACTTTAGTGGATGAATATTATAAATAGCAACCCCAAGTTTTAATATTGGGTGAAGCATATTGCTCATGAGGGGAGTGGGGAAACATCTTATTAGAGTCCATTGTATTAGCTTTTTCTTAAGTAATGTGTTTGTATACTAAAATTATATAAATCACTTCAAATTGCATTGTGGCAAAGGAGAGAATTAAAAAAAGCACAAAATTTAAATTCAACTAATTATTAAAAATGTATTTACCCTTATAAGACTTTAAAATTCTAAAAGTTGAAAAAATGCAATGTTTTGATTTTTCAATTTATTGTTAATGTCACTGCATTTTAAATGGTGAGAAAAACATAATATTTGAATATGTTAAGTGAACAAAAATATTAGTAATGGACTCAGTTGTATAAAATACACTTTAGTGGATGAATATATAAATAGTAACCCCAAGTTTTAATGTTGGGTCAAGCATATTGCTCATAAGGGGGGTGGGGAAACATCTTATTAGAATTCATTGCATTAACTTTTTCTTAAGTAATGTGTTTGTAAACTAAAATTATATAAATCATTTCATATAACATTGTTGTAAGGGAGACACCTAAAAAACTTACAAATGTTAAATTTAACTGGCTATTAATAATGCATTTATCCTTATAACAGTTTAAAATTCTCAAAATTGAAAATATGCAATGTTTTGATTTTAAACTTGGCATAGCCCATTCTTTATAACCATAGTTTGTTTTAGTGTCATTCTTTATGGGTCTAAGAATTGACGTCTTGTTTCTTGCAGAATCTACTGATAATATATACAATCCTTTATGTTAGTATGAGGATACATATCTTTTTTAAGATAAAATCATGACTTCATTAGGCCAAAGTTTAGCACATAAAAAATCAATGTACCTTGGGATTAAAGGATTTGTTAATGTTTTGTCTCAAGCACACTCATAAGTGTCTTCTTAAACTTTATCAACTCTTTTTTTTTTTAACTTGATGCATTTTTAGTTAATGAAATAACCAACATGACTAAGGATTATGGCCCTTGTATTAAGGGTCTTTTACTCATCTAGATCCCTACAAAAATTCATAATTTAGAAAATCAAGGAGTGAGTTTGATGTTCCTTTAACTTGATGTTAGAGTCAAATGCAAGTAACATTCCTTGCCATCTAGCAAAGATTTGCTTAGAAGCTATGGTCATAACTTATCTTGCAAGCATATCTTTTACTACTTTACAATCAATTATAGCAAGAATTTCCTTTTTAATTGTAGAGTAATTAACTCTAATCCCATTCCATATTCTTGAAGTAAATCAAAGTTCTTCTTAGGAATGAAGTATTTGTTTAAGAATACCTTTATATCCCTTACTTGATATGATGTGAGAAACCCTAAAAAGATGTGGCTTAGGGACTCAACACATGCAAGGAATCAAAGAATATCTAAGAAAGCTAAATCAGATTTTAATAATACAAACCTTAGACTCAATATTCAAAAGAACACAAACCTAAAGTATTTAAGAAGGATATGGATGTCACACTTCAGAAAAGAGGAAAATCGGAAGTGATAAGTCGAAGTAATAAGTTGTTTAGTCTTTGAAAGAATTGAAGAAGAAAAACCTCACTTTTTATTTCTATCAAAATTGTTTGATTTTTTAAAGGTTACAAGGAGGTGCTTATTTATAGGTTAAGATAGCAATTCTAAAGAGGTATAAATTTCTTTTTAGTACAAATCCTTATTTAGGACAAATTCCTATTTAAGATAAATTCTTATATAGAAAACTTCCGCTTTCATAAAAATCCCTTTTTTAGGATTAACTCTTATTTAGGAGTAAATGTTATTACTTAGCTTTACCTTATTAAGTACTTTAATCATATTAATAAGGCCTTGACTCTTTTTTAAGATTGAATTTGCACAATTTGTAACTTGGCTAGCTTGAATGTCCTCAATTAGCCCATTTAGTACTTCTTTCATCTTTTGGCTTTAGTTTGTGTTATTGGACTTCTGGAATGTGCAATGGACTTCTTGCATCCTTTAAAGCCTTCCACACATCATCTCCAAGTTTCTCATCATGATGCATCTATCTCAACAATCTTTAAGGCATCAAAATGGGAAATAGTTAAACATGGTAGCTTTTTGCTTGAGCCTTTATTCTTTTAACAATAGTTATATGTCTATCCATCCATATCAAAGGATTCTTTTGAAATCTTTTAAATAAAGGTTTAGCATTATAAGATAAATTATGCTAAATTTTGAAATATAATTAAAACTTCCCAAAATTGTTGCAATTGTTGTTCATCTCTAATTTCTTCAGAATTTTAAGGTAAATTCAATTGCTCAATCAATCAAAATAATAGTTCCATTCTCTATTAAGCGACCAAAAAATCTAATCTTGGTTTGACATAACTTCAACTTTTAATTGGTGATGCTAGCGCAGCTTTTGTCATGGCATCTAGAAAGATAATATTAAACAAGACTAATACATCATAGATATAAATGCTAAACAAGTATTAAATATTTTATTCATAATTTTCTAAAATTTAGAAAGAGTAATTTTTAACTTGAATGAAATGACATTCCATTCATAGTGTCCAAATGGAATAGTGAATATTGTTTTATATTTATCCTTTTCATGAACCTTGATTTGTCAATACTCGAACTTTATATCAAATTTGGAAAACATCTTGGCTTCATAAAGGCTACTTAACAAGTCTTTTTTATTAGCTATCAAATATTTAAACCATATTAAAAAATTATTTAAAGGTTTATAAGTAATGACTAATCTTGGAACACCTTGTTCTAACTCAATTGCGTTTTGACATAAAAGGATGAACAACTCCATAGGCTATGGCTTTTCCTAATAAACCCTTTATTCAAGAGATCTTCTATCTCTCTTTGCAGATCTCTAAGTACCTTGGTTCTATAGCTATGGGCATAGACTTAGTGGGAATTTGACTTTCATTAAAAGTCTTTTCGTATGGTAATTCCATTATATGTTTCTTTCTATTCTTGAAGGCCATAGGAATCGCCCCTATACCCAAGTTAGACGAACGATTTGCACGTCAATATCGCTGCGGACCTCCACCCGAGTTTCCTCTGGCTTCGCCCCGCTTAGGCATAGTTCACCATCTTTCGGGTCCCGACAGGCATGCTCTCACTCAAACCCTTCACAGAAGATCAAGGTCGGTCGGTGGTGCAACCCTCGAGGGGATCCCGCCGGGTCAACTTCCTTGCGCCTTACGGGTTTACTCGCCCGTTGACTCGCACACATGTCAGACTCCTTGGTCCGTGTTTCAAGATGGGCCGAATGGGGAGCCTGCGGGCCGACGCCAGGAGCGCACGGTTGCCGAGGCACACCGTGACGGCGCGAGCTGTGCCCATGATCGCGAGGGTGACGTCTCCTCGAGCGTTTCGAGGGCCCGGGCTTTGGACGCCCCCGCAATCCGCGTCGGTCCGCACCCCGAGCCGATCGGCGGACCGGCTCGCGCCGTTCCGCATCCGACCGTGGCGCATCGCCGGCCCCCATCCGCTTCCCTCCCGACAATTTCAAGCACTCTTTGACTCTCTTTTCAAAGTCCTTTTCATCTTTCCCTCACGGTACTTGTTCGCTATCGGTCTCTCACCCGTATTTAGCCTAGGACGGAATTTACCGCCCGATTGGGGCTGCATTCCCAAACAACCTGATTCGCAGATAGCGCCTCGTGGTGCGACAGGGTCCGGGCACGACAGGGCTCTCACCCTCTCCAGCGCCCCATTCCAGGGGACTTGGGCCGGGTCCGCCACTGAGGACACTTCTCCATACTACAATTCGGACGCCGCGGGCACCCGAATATATGAGCAAATTAAAGCCTTCATTTTCTCTTGTAAGCCATTTATGTGTAATAACCTTGTCAATGAGGTTAACATATTGAAGAGATTCTAATTCAATCTCTTTCAAAGAATCATCTAAGATATTTTCTTCTTTTTCCTTTGTTTATAGCCTTAAGGATTATACCTTTCTTTTAATCCTTTTATTTTAACCTTTTATTGATTAATTTTAACTCTTAGTTTGTTGATAGATGGTTTTTCTTTAGCTTTTAAACTAGAAATTTCTTCTCTTATTCTTTGCATAACAATTTTCAAACATTAGTTTTCTATGGTTCACAAATCTGTTGGTTAGTATTTTCTTTAGCTAGATGTAGATATTTTTTTAGTTGTTCTCGATTTCCTCTTGGATCCTAAATTTTATTAGTAAGATCCAATATTAAATTTTCTTCCTTTGTTAGGACTGATAAGCCCTTACTTTTACTTAACACTTGATAATAGTTGTATTATCTTACATAACTATACTTTGAATTAGATTTAGAGGAAAGTGTTATGACCCAAAGAAATGCATGGCATTTAGAAGTTCAGTTGACAATGAATTCAATTAATGATATCTTATTAAAGAATATGTATTGAATTTCTTTATGTTTTCATTGATTATTGATAAAAGCTTAAATATTTTACAAAAGAAGAAAAATAGAAGAAAACTAGACTCTTATTTTCATCACTCTAGCATCTCTTCTTATAGTAGGAGAAAAGGTAATGACTATCTCGAGGTGGGTCCCAAAGGGTTCTTTGCTTTATAAAAGCTTTTAATGTTAGGCATTTTTGTGGTAAAATTTGGAAAATAAGAGAACCAAATAAGTCCATCACTTAAACTTGATTCTACCACTCTTGATAAAGAGTCATCGAAATGATTATGTCTTTTATCTTCAACATAAATAATTGTTGAGTTATTTAAACCCAATCTAGTGGCAGGTTTTAGTATTACTTACACCATTCCAATATGAACATTATTATCTAGAAAGGCTTATTATCTAGAAATGAGGTGACAACATCACTACAAAGATGATTGAGACTATCAAGATAATTGGCTTTTCTTATAAGTATGTAATGGTTGTATTTATAAATAATAAGATTGTCTATTCATTTCCTCCTATCAAAGCTACTTGCAATGCAAGGACTCATTCCCAAAAAATCATCTTGAAATTAACTTTTGTGTCCTTAACAAACGTTACATTCATTTTAAACAACATGTTTATACACATTTAGTAATTTAAGTCCTTTCAATTCCATCAAACAAAGGAGTCGTTAATCATTATTTGTTTTTCTTTCAATTATGTAATGGTTCAATTCCTAAATAAAGACATCTCTTTATTTCCCCCTCACAAAGCTCCTCCTTTCATTGTAAGAACTCACCTTTGGAACTTGTTGTTGATAATGTATTCTTTATTAACAACAACTGTGATCTTAGTAAGTTATTTATAGCTAATAACAACGTCAATGAGGTAACATATTGAAGAGATTCTAACTCCTTCTCTTTTAAAGAATTATCTAAGATATTTTCTTCTTCGATTTACTTTAAGAATATAAAAAGAGGTTAGAGTTAATTGCTCTACTATTAAAAAAGAAGTTCATACTATAGTTTTGTGCATTCAAAAATTTAACAATACATTCATTAACAAAGGAGTATGAGGTTAAACCTAGAAAGATAATCTCAACCCCAAACAATACATTCATTCAAATCCACTTTAATGTCATAGCACATTGATTTTTTATGTACTATTAAGAATAATTATACTCAGTTTCAGCCTAATGAAGTTGCATGATGTTATCCTAAAGATAATGTGTATCCTTATATTAATATGAAGGATTGTTGTATTATTAGTAAATTCTACATGAAACAAGCGTAATGGTTTTTGAACCTATAGAGAGAGGCATTGGAACAAACTATGGTTATGGAGAATGGGTGTATGTCAAGTTTAATGTAAAGAAAATTCTTTATCCTGAAGACTAGCTAGTGCCATTAAAGACCTCAGAGAATTATGGAAGGTTAAAACCTACAATTATTTTGACTATATTAAAGCATGAAAAAAAGCACTATTATATGAAAACATGCATAAGAAATTAAGTTGGTTCATTTAGATCCACTTTCTGAATGACCCAAAGAGATTTCCCAATCAGTTTAAGGTTGAAGTGTTGTTAAAATTTTAATCTAATTTCAAAAAACCTTTACGCATCCCATCTTCTTTGAATTGCTTTGGGATTCCAGCATCGACAATCAATGTATCCTCATATAATATAATAATATTGTCCATTTAAGAACATACCTTTTAAATAGATCTTTGCTAGATGGCAAGGAATATTATTTGTATTTGATTTTGACATTGAGTTTATTAAAGGAAAATCAAACTCTCTCCTTGATTTTCTAACTCATTAGTTTTTGTAGGGATTTGGATGAGTAAAATACCCTTAATACAAGGGCCCCAATCCCTAATAAGGTCAATTATTTCACTAGCTAAAGATGCATCAAGTTAAAAAATAACAGAAGTTTATAAAGGTTGGGAAGATGCTTATGAGTGTGCTTGAGACAAAACATTGATGTATCCTTTAATCCCAAGTACAATGGCTTTTGATGGGTTATTAAGAATAATTATACTTAGTTTTTATCCTAATGAGGTCTCATAACTTTATCTTAAAGATAATATGTATCCTCATACAAATACAAATGATTGCTTATATTATCAATAGATTTTGGATAAAATAAACTTAATGGTTATTAAACGCATATAAAGATGCACTAGAACAAGCCATGGTTATGGAGAATGGACACATACCAAGTTTAAGGTAAAGAAAATTCTTTATCTTAAAGATTGGCAAAGTGACCTATTTGTCACTGTAGACCTCAAAAAATGGTGGAAGGTTAAAGTTTACAATTATTTTGACTATATTGAAACATAGGAAAGAGCATTGTTATATGAAAAGAGGGAAAAGAAATTTAGTTGGTTCATTTAGACCCACTTTTCAAATGATCCGAAGAGATTTCCCAATTGGTTTAATGTGCAGTTCTTTAAATGGGGATTGCATCCCATAACCTTACCCAATAATATAAGAAACGTTTATGAATAGTTTTGTGAAAAAAAATGTTGAGGTTAAAGACATATTACTGTTGTTTGCCTCTTCCTACCATTAAGTGAGACTATACCATTATGGCCAACAAGCTACCGTGTTAGATATATGGATATTAAACATGTTCCATGGTTAGTTAGATGAATTAACATTCACTAATAGAAAAAATAACTTTTTTAAAGATGGCATTTATATGGCCAAGGGAATAATTAGCCTAAATGGTCCTAGGACTACACTAGAACCTATTGTATCTATATAAGGGAGAAATTACTTGAAATGATGACATCATTACTTCAAAGTGAACCCACTCTATAAGAGAGTCATACTTAGCTAGAAAGTAGTTTGAATCAAAAGGATGATATTATGTAGGATTCACAAGACCCTTATGAGGTGTAAAAGTGATAAAGTTACATTTGGTGATAAAACTACAAAGATGCCCAACATTAAAAGCTTTTAGAAAGCAAAGAATCTCTCAATTTTTATAAAGTAAGGAACCCTTTGGGACCCACCTTGAGACAATCATTACCTTTTATCCTATTATAAGAAGAGATGCTTTAGTAAGGAAAATCAAAGTATAGTTTTCTTTTGTTTTTCTTCTTTTGAAAACCTTGTATCCTCTATAAAATATTCAAGCTTGTATCAACAATCAATAAAAGCTATCATTTTATAAGTTCTATAACTTTTAACTTAGTTTTTATAGTATTGTTATTTGCTATTTAACATTGTTGTTTGATATATTGTTAATGAATTAATGAATGCTATATTGTTAATGAATGGTATCTAGCCATTGTTATGATAATTGAAATCCCAATTCACATTGTCATTGTTGGCTTGTTTTAGTAAAAGAAGACTTTTAGAGAATTGGCATAAATGGTTAATAATGATATTATGCAGATCAATGGATAGGCCAAGACCTACTTGACTCTCTTGTAGTAGTAGTAATCATAGTGTTAAAAGAAATAGAACTGAACTCTACACCAGATATTGTAAGTTATGGTGTGGTCTTAGGACCATTTAAGCTAATTATTCTCTTAGTGGTATAAACATTGTCTTCAAAGAAGCTAAATTGTTCCCACGAACAATAGTTCATACGTCTATCTAACACACTAGCCTATTTGGCCATGGCATATGATACCAAGAGGTGAACAACAATAAGAGGTTTTTATCCTCATCATTTTTTTCACAAAACTATTAATAAATATTTACTACCTTATTAGGTAAGGTTATGAGATGTAATCGCCATTTGAAAAACTACATTTTAAACCAATTAGGAAATCTCTTTGAGTCATTCAAAAAATGGATCTAAATGAACCAACTAAATTTCTAGAGCATGTTTCAATATAACAATGCTCTTTCTCATGCTTGGGTATAGTCAAAATAATTGTAGGTTTTCACCTTCTACCATTCTTTGAGGTCTTTAGTGGCAAATAGGTCACCTTGCTAGTCTTGAAGATATAGAACTTTCTTTACCTTAAACATTGCATGCCCCTTAATGCAGCCTGCATCACCGCATCTCTCACCAACAAGCTCTCATCAGCAAGTTCAACAATGTTTGCTCAGCCAAGAAGATCAGCTCGCATTCAAGCTCATCAGTCTTCTTGACAGGTCCATGACCACAAGATTCTCATAATTGACTTTCCATAACTAACAAGATTCTCATCGTTGACTCTGTCATTTCCTGTATATTGAAAATATTCTATTTTGATAATCTTTCTTTATTGGCTCCTAATTCCTAGACTTGATTTAAATTGTGGGAAACTTTGAAAGTATTCTATTTTGATAATCTTTCTTTATTAGCTCTTAGTTCCTAGGCTTGATTTAAGTCTTTTCATTATCTTTTGCTTTGCTTTAAAACGCAATCAATATTATGTAGAATTGGATAAATGAAATTGCTTTGGGTATTCTTTTGAACCTCAAAGAGTTCATACCCATGAAAACCTAGAAGAGTTTTTCTCTCCATCCTTGAAGAGTTGGAGCTTTTCAAAGTTTATAGAAGAATTGATGCCCCACTAACTTAATTGGAATCCTAAAAGAGCAACCATTGAAGTCCCTCCTCATTTTAATGTTTTGACCAGTTCTCTTTTGTTCACTTCTTCCCCTAAATTGATAACTTTGCAGCACTTATCTGCCAAAAATCAAAACATGTAATTTGTAAATCTACAAGTCCTTGTTCATTTGTAATTGCAGTCACTCCATTTGACCCATTAATTGAAAGATACAGTCATTTTCCTAAGGACATGCAAAACTAAAATTTCCACTCGAATTTCTACAAGTCACTTTCCCGATCCTTTTTTATTTTTGACTTAATCACAAAGTCTTTGGCTACATAATTTGGTATCAAAGCTTTGGAGGAGAGGACAATGCCTCCAAGACAAGCCAGATGTTGAGATGGCAAAGCCATTCCATTAAATGAAGTGCACACACTTGCTGAGAATTTACAACATATGGAACAACAAATTGTTGCCTTGACCTGAGAAGTATAGCATCTAAGGGCTAAAGCAAACAGCCCTCCATTCCATTTTAGAACTGAAGAATTTAATGGTGATTCCTCTTCTTCAAAAAGTGTTAAGTCTTTTCCCTGAAGGAGGAATGCTCATTTTCGTGCCCAATAATTTTGTGAACCAGATTGGGAAAAGGAAATGAAGAGGGATATTCTACAATTTTTAGGTACTGATTCTGCTAATGAAATTGTTGATTGGTTGACCCTTGTAAATGAAGTCTTTAAGTATAGAAAAATCCCAGATGATCATCATGCTAGTATCATTGCTATGTGATTTTGAGGCAAGGTCGTAGCTTGGTCGTAGGTTGGTGGCAACGAGAGAAAGAAACTCGCTAATCTATTGGTAAGGCTCCAATCACTTCATGGTGAAACATGGAGGACAAGATTCAAAAGTATTTCCTTCCAAAAGGATACAAAAGAGAGCTCTACCAAAGGTACCAAAATCTGAGGCAATGTACATAATTAGTAGACCAATACACTAATAAGTTCAACAAATTGGTGATTTGTAACAATATTCAAGACTTGGAAGAGATGCTTGTGAGCAAGTATTTGAATGGTCTTCAACTTCATATCCAAGATTCCTTAGAAGTCCTTAACATTTGGGATTTGAGGGGGTTCACATCAACAAGCACTCAGAGTGGAGCATTCTTGCTCTAGAAGGCTGCAAACCTCTACTTTGCTGAACCAAGAAATGAGGAGTGCCACCAGTACTGCCAAAGTCACTAAAATTTCAGCACAACCTGATAGTAAGCTCCCTACTATACCCAATCTTTCAAAGCAACCCAACACAGCTGGTATGCATTATTATTCTTGTAGGGAGGTCAATCATTGTGCTAACAATTGTCGATTCAATAAAAATCAACCAACTGACAAAGCTTTTTTGTGTGGATAATGAGTTTGATGATGATGAGAAGGAGCCATGCAAAGAAGAGTAGAAAGATGATGAAGTTGCAGTGGAAGATGAACAAATTGTACGTGCTGAAACCTGCGCTTACTACTTATAATATTCATCGACAAAGGTGGATTTTATACAATTGAGTCTATTAGTTGTATTTTCATTCAATTAATATTTTCAAATATTATGTTTTATCCACCATTCAAAATGCAATGACATTAACAATAAATTTAATAATCAAAACATTGCATTTTCTCAACATTTAAAATTTTAAAATCATATAGGGATAAATCCATAGTTAATAATTAGTTGAATTTAAATTTTGTAATTTGTTTAATTGTCTTCTTTGCAACAATGCAATTTGAAATAATTTATATAATTTTTGTTTACAAACTTATTATTTAAGAAAAAGTAAATATAATGGACTCTAATAAGAAGTTTTCTCACTCCCCTCAAGTGCAATATGGTTAACCCAAGATTGAAACTTGCAATTACTATTTATAATATTCATGCACAAAGGTATATTTTATACAATTAAGTCAATTACTTGTATTTTTGTTCAATTAAGATTTTCAAATATTATGTTTTACCCACCATTCAAAATGCAATGACATTAACAATAAATTTAATAATCAAAACATTGCATTTTCTAAACATTTAAAATTTTAAAGTCCTATAGGGATAAATCCTTAGTTAATAATCAGTTGAATTTAAATTTTTTAATTTTTTTAATTGTCTTTTTTTTCCGTAATACAATTTGAAATAATTTATATATTTTTTTTCTACCAACATATTACCTAAGAAAAAGTAAATAAAACGGACTCTAACAAAAAGTTTTCCCACTCCCTTCAAGAGCAATATGGTTAACTCAAGATTGAAACTTACGATTATTAGTCGTAATATTAATGCACAAAGGTATATTTTATACAATTGATTTCATTACTTGTATTTTTGTTCAATTAAGATTTTCAAATATTATGTTTAACCCACCCCATTCAAAATGCAATGACATTAATAATAAATTTAATAATCAAAATATTGCATTTTATCAACATTTGAAATTTTAAAGTCCTATAGGGATAAATCCAAAGTTAATAATTTGTTGAATTTAAATTTTGTAATTTTTTTAATTGTCTTCTTTGCAACAATACAATTTGAAATAATTTATATAATTTTTGTCTACAAACTTATTATTTAAGAAATAGCAAATATAATGGACTTTAATAAGAAGTTTCCCCACCCCCCTCAATTGTAATATGGTTAACCCAAGATTGGAACTTGCGATTACTACTTATAATATTCAAGCACAAAGGTGTATTATATACAATTGAGTCCATTACTTGTATTTTTGTTCAATTAAAATTTTCAAATATTATGTTTCACCCACCATTCAAAATGCAATGACATTAATTATTAATTCAATAAGCAAAACATTGCATTTTCTCAACATTTAAAATTTTAAAGTTCTATAGGGATAAATCCATAATTAATAATCAGTTGAATGTAAATTTTGTAATTTTTTGAATTGTCTTTTTTGCCATAATGCAATGTGAAATAATTTATATAATTTTTGTCTACCAACATATTAATTAAGAAAAACCAAATAAAATGGACTATAATAAAAAGTTTCCCCACTCCCCTCAGGAGAAATATGGTTGACCCAAGATTGAAACTTTTTACTACATATAATATTTATCCACAAAGGTGTATTTTATACAATTGAGTCCAATATTTGTATTTTTGTTTAATTAAGGTTTTCAAATGTTATGTCTTATTTGCCATTCAAAATGCAATGACATTAATAATAAATTTAATAATCAAAACAAAGCATTTTCTCAACTTTTAGAATTCTTAGGTCCTACAGGGATAAATCCACAGTTAATAATCAGTTGAAATTAAATTTTGTAATTTTTTTAATTGTCTTCTTTGCCACAATGCAATTTGAAATAATTTATATAATTTTTGTCTACAAACTTATTACTTAAGAAAAAGCTAACAAAAAGGACTCTATTAAGAAGTTTCTCTATTCCCTTCAAGAGCTATAAGGTTCATCCAAGATTGAAACTTGCGAATACTACAAATAATATTCATTCACAAAAATGTATTTTATGCAATTGAGTTCATTACTTGTATTTTTGTTCAACTAATATTTTCAAATGTTATGTTTTACTCACCATTCAAAATGCAATGACATTAAAAATAAATTTAATAATCAAAACATTGTCTTTTCTCAACTTTTAGAATTTTCAGGTTCTATAGGGATAAATTCGTTGTTCATAATTAGTTGAAATTAAATTTTGTAATTCTTTTAATTTTCTTTTTGCCACAATGCAATTTGAAATAATTTATATAATTTTTGTCTATCAACATATTACTTAAGAAAAAGCAAATAAAATAGATTCTAATAAAAAGTTTACCCATTCCCCTCAAGAGCTATATGGTTGACTCAATATTGAAACTTGCAATTATTAGTCATAATATTGATGCACAAAGGTATATTTTATACAATTGAGTCTATTACTTGTATTGTTGTTCAATTAAGATTCTCAAAAATTATGTTTAACCCACCATTCAAAATGAAATGGCATTAACAATAAATTTAATAATCAAAACATTGCAGTTTCTCAACTTTTAGAATTTTTAGGTCCTACCGAGATAAATCCACTGTTCATAAGAACTTGAAATTAAATTTTGTAATTTTTTTAATTGTCTTCTTTGCCACAATGCAATTTGAAATAATTTAAATAATTTTTGTCTGTAAACTTATTACTTAAGAAAAAGCAAGCAAAAAGGACTCCAATAAGAACTTTCTCTATTCCCCTCAAGAACTATAAGGTTCATCCAAGATTGAAGCTTGCGAATACTACAAATAATATTCATTCACAAAAGTGTATTTTATGCAATTGAGTCCATTATTTGTATTTTTGTTCAACTGATATTTTCAAATGTTATGTTTTACTCACCATTCAAAATGCAATGACATTAAAAATAAATTTAATAATCAAAACATTGCATTTTCTCAACTTTTAGAATTTTCAGGTCCTCTAGAGATAAATCCATTGTTCATAATAAGTTGAATTTATATTTTGTAATTTTTGTAATTGCCTTCTTTGCCACAATGCAATTTGAAATAATTTATATAATTTTTGTCTATAAACTTATTACTTAATAAAAAAAAAAATAAAATGGACTCTAATAAGAAGTTTTCCCACTCCCCTCAAGAGCAATAAGGTTCACCTAAGATTGAAACTTGCGATTACTACATATAATTTTCATCTACAAAAGTATATTTTATACGATTGATTCCATTACTTATTTTTGTTTAATTAAGATTTTTAAATGTTATGTTTTACTCACCATTCAAGATGCAATGACAATAAAAATAAATTTAATAATCAAAACATTCCATTTTCACAACATTTAAAATTTTAAACTCCTATAGGGATGAATCTATAGTTAATAATAAGTTGAATTTAAATTTTGTAATTTTTTTAATTGTCTTTTTTGCCACAAAGTAATTTGAAATAATTTATATAACTTTTGTCTACCAACGTATTACTTAAGAAAAAGTAAATAAAATAGACTCTAATAAAAAGTTGCCCCACTCCCCTCAAGAGCAATATGGTTGATTCAAGATTGAAACTTGCGATTATTAGTTATAATATTAATGCATAAAGGTATATTTTATACAATTAAGTCCATTACTTGTATTTTTGTCCAATTAAGATTTTCAAATATTATGTTTAACCCACCATTCAAAATGCAATGACATTAATAATAAATTTAATAAGCAAAGCATTGCATTTTATCAGCATTTAAAATTTTATAGTCTACCAACATATTACTTTAGAAAAAGCAAATAAAATGGACTCTCATAAAAAGTTTCCCCACTCCCCTCAAAAGTAATATCGTTGACCTAAGATTAAAGCTTGCAATTACTACATATAATATTCATCCATAAAAGTGTATTTTATACAATTGAGTCCATTACTTGTATTTTTGTTCAACTAATATTTTCAAATGTTAAGTTTTACTCACTATTCAAAATGCAATGACATTTCCAATAAATTTAATAATCAAAACATTGCCTTTTCTCAACTTTTGGAATTTTCAGGTCCTCTAAGGATAAATCCATTATTCATAATTAGTTGAATTTAAATTTTGTAATATTTTTAATTGTCTTCTTTGCGACAATGCAATTTAAAATAATTTATATAATTTTTGTCTACAATTATTGCTTAAGAAAAAGCAAATATAATGGACTCTAATAAGAAGTTTCCCCACCCCCCAAGTGCAATATGTTTGACCCAAGATAGAAACTTGCGATTACTACTTATAATATTCACCCATAAAAGCGTATTTTATACAATTGAGTTCATTACTTGTATTTTTGTTTAATTAAGACTTTTAAATATTATGTTTTACTCACCATTCAAAATGCAATGACATTAACAATAAATTTAATAATCAAAACATTGCATTTTATTAGCATTTAAAATTTTACAGTCCTATAGGGATAAATCCAAAGTTAATAATCACTTGAATTCAAATTTTGTAATTTTTTTAATTGTCTTCTTTGCGACAATGCAATTTGAAATAATTTATATATTTTTTGCTTACAAACTTATTATTTAAGAAAAAGCATATATAATGGACCCTAATAAGAACTTTCCCCACCCCCCTCAAGTGCAATATAGTTAACCCAAGATTGAAACTTGTGATTACGACTTATAATATTCATGCACAAAGGTGTATTATATAGAATTGAGTCCATTACTTGTATTTTTGTTCAATTAAGATTTTCAAATATTATATTTTACCCACCATTCAAAATGCAATAACATTAATAATAAATTTATTAATAATAAATTTCAGGTTCTATAGGGATAAATCATTGTTCATAATATGTTGAATTTAAATTTGGTAGTATTTTTAATTGTCTTCTTTGCAACAATGCAATTTGAAATAATTTATATAATTTTTGTCTACAAACTAATTGTTTAAGAAAAAGCAAATATAATGGACTCTGATAAGAAGTTTCCCCACCCCCCCAAGTGCAATGTGGTTGACCCAAGATTGAAACTTGTGATTACTACTTATAATATTCACCCACAAAAGTGTATTTTATACAATTGACTCCATTACTTGTATTTTTGTTAAATTTAGACTTTCAAATATTATGTTTTACTCACCATTCAAAATGCAATGGCATTAACAATAAATTTAATAATCAAAACATTGCATTTTCTCAAGATTTAAAATTTTAAAGTCCTATAGGGATAAATCTATTGTTTATAATTAGTTGAATTTAAATTTTGTAATATTTTTAATTGTTTTCTTTGCAACAATTTAATTTGAAATAATTTATATAATTTTTGTCTTCAAGCTTATTATTTAAGAAAAAGCAAATAAAATGTATCTAATACAAAGTTTCCCCACTCCCCTCAAGAGCAATATCGTTGGTCCAAGATTGAAACTTGCAATTACTATATATAATATTCATCCACGAAGGTGTATTTTATACAATTGAGTCCATTACTTATATTTTTGTTGAATTAAGATTTTCCAAAGTTATGTTTTACTCACCATTGAAAATGCAATGACATTAACAATAAATTTAACAATTAAAACATTCCATTTTCTTAACATTTAAAATTTTAAAATCTTATAAGAATAAATCCATACTTAATAATCAGTTGAATTTAAATTTTATAATTTTTTTATTGTCTTTTTTGCCATAATGCAATTTGAAATAATCTATATAATTTTTGTCTACCAACATATTACTTAAGAAAAAGCAAATAAAATGGACTCTAATAAAAAGTTTCCCCACTCCCCTTAAGAGCAATATGGTTGACCTAAGATTGAAACTTGCGATTACTACTTATAATATTCATACACAAAGGTGTATTTTATACAATTGAGTCCATTACTTGTAATTTTGTTCAATTAAGATTTTCAAATATTATGTTTTACCCATCATTCAAAATGCAATGACATTAATAATAAATTTAATAATCAAAACATTGCATTTTCTCAACATTTAAAATTTTAAAGTCCTATAGGAATAAATCCATTGTTCATAATCAGTTGAATTAAAATTTTGTAATATTTTTAATTGTCTTCTTTGTGACAATGCAATTTGAAATAATTTATATAATTTTTGTCTACCAACATATTACTTAAGAAAAAGCAAATAAAATGAACTCTAAGAAAAACTTTCCCCACTCCCCTCAAGAGCAATATGGTTGACCCAAGATTGAAACTTGCGATTACTATATATAGTATTCATCCACAAATGTGTATTTTACACAATTGAGTCCACTATTACTATTTTTGTTCGATTAAGATTTTTAAATGTTATGTTTTAATCACCATTCAAAATGAAATGACATTAATAATCAATTTAATAATCAAAACATTGCATTTTCTCAACTTTTAGATTTCTCAGGTCCTCTAGGGATAAATCCATTGTTCATAATAAGTTGATTTCTCAGGTCCTCTAGGGATAAATCCATTGTTCATAATAAGTTGAATTTAAATTTTGTAATTTTGTTAATTGTCTTCTTTGCCACAATGCAATTTGAAATAATTTATATAATTTTTGTGTACAAACTTATAACTTAACAAAAAGCAAATAAAATGGACTCTAAGAAGAAGTTTCCCCACTCCCCTCAAGAGCAATATGGTTAACCCAAGATAGAAACTTGCGGTTACCATATATGGTACTCATCTACAAAGGTGTATTTTATACAATTAAGACCATTACTTGTATTTTTTTTTCAATTAAGATTTTCAATTGTTATGTTTAACCCACCATTGAAAATGCAATGGTATTAACAATAAATTTAATAATCAAAACATTGCATTTTCTCAACATTTAAAATTTTAAAATCTTATAGGGGTAAATCGATAGTTAATAATCAGTTGAATTTAAATTTTGTAATTTTTGTAATTGTCTTGTTTGTCACAATGCAATTTGAAATAATCAATCTAATTTTTGTCTACCAACATATTACTTAAGAAAAAGCAAATAAAATGGACGCTAATCAAAAGTTTACCCACTCCCCTCAAGAGTAATATGGATGACCCAAGACTGAAACTTGCACTTACTTCCTATTATATTCATCCACAAAGGTGTATTTTATACAATTGACTCTATTAGTTGTATTTTTGTTCAATTAAGATTTTCAAATATTATGTTTTACCCACCATTCAAAATGCAATGTCATTAACAATAAATTTAATAATCAAAAGATTCCATTTTCTCAACATTTAAAATTTTAAAATCATATAAGGATAAATCCATAGTTAATAATCAATTGAATTTAAATTTTGTAATTTTTTGAATTGTCTTTTTTGCCATAATTCAATTTGAAAGAGTTTATATAATTTTAGTTTACCAACGTATTACTTGAGAAAAAACAAATAAAATGGACTCTGAGAAAAATTTTCCCCACTCCCCTCAAGAGCAATATGGTTGACACAACATTGAAACTTGCGATTACTATTTATAATATTCATCCCCAAAGTTGTATTTTATACAATTAAGTCCATTACTTGTATTTTTGTTTAATTAAGGTTTTCAAATGTTATACTTTACTCGCAATTCAAAATTCAATGACATTAATAATAAATTTAATAATCAAAATATCACATTTTCTCAACTTTCGGAATTCTCAGGTCCTATGGGGATAAATTCACTGTTCATAGTCAGTTGAATTTAAATTTTATAATTTTTTTAATTGTCTTTTTTGTTACAATGCAATTTGAAATAATTTATATAATTTTTGTCTACCAACATATTACTTAAGAAAAAGCAAATAAAATAGACTCTAATAAAAAGTTTACCCAGACCATTCAAGAGCAATATGGATGACCTGAAACTGAAACTTACGCTTACTACTTATACTATTCATCCCCAAAAGTCTATTTTATACAATTGAATCCATTATTTGTATTTTTGTTCAATTGAGATTTTCAAATATTATGTTTTACCCACTATTCAAAATGCAATGAAATTAATTATTAAATTAATAAACAAAATATTGCATTTTCTCAACATTTAAAATTTTAAATTCTTATAGAGATAAATCCATAGTTAATAATCAGTTGAATTTAAATTCTGTAATTTTTTTATATGTCTTTTTTGCCACAATGCAATTTGAAATAATTTATATAATTTTTGTCTATGAATGTATTATTCAAGAAAAAGCAAATAAAATGGACTCTAATAAAAAGTTCTCTCAATCCCCTCAAGAGCAATATGGTTGATACAAAATTGAAACTTGCGATTACTACTTATAATATTCATCCACAAAGGTGTATTTTATACAATTGAGTCAATTACTTGTATTTCTGTTCAATTAAGGTTTTCAAATGTTATGTTTTACTCGGCATTCAAAATGCAATGACATTAATAATAAGTTTCTTAATCAAAACATTACATTTTCTCAACTTTCAGAATTCTCATGTCCTATAGGGATAAATCCATTGCTTATAATCAATTGAATTTAAATTTTGTAATTTTTTTAATTATCCTTTTTGCGACAATGCAATTTGAAATAATTTATATAATTTTTGCCTACCAATATATTACTTAAGAAAAAGCAAATAAAATAGACTCTAGTCAAAAGTTTACCCATTCCCCTCAAGAGCAATATGGATGACCCAAGACTGAAACTTGCTCTTACTACTTATAATACTCATCCACAAAAGTGTATTTTATACAATTGAGTCTATTAGTTGTATTTTTGTTCAATTAAGATTTTCAAATATTATGTTTTACCCACCATTCAACATGCAATGACATTAGCAATAAATTTAATAATCAAAAGATTGCATTTTCTCAACATTTAAAATTTTAAAATCATATAGGGATAAATCCATAGTGAATAATCAGTCGAATTTAAATTTTGTAATATTTTGAATTGACTTTTTTGCCACAATGCAATTTGAAATAATTTATATAATTTCTGTCTACCAACATATTATTTAAGAAAAAGCAAATAAAATGGACTCTAATAAAAAGTTTCCCCACTCCCATAAGGCCAATATGGTTGAATCAAGATTGAAATTTGCGATTACTCGTTATAATATTAATGCACAAAGGTGTATTTTATACAATGGAGTCCGTTACTTATATTTTTGTTTAATTGAGATTTTTAACTATTATTTTTAACCCACCATTCAAAATGCAATGGCATTAACAATAAATTTAAAAATGAAAACATTACATTTTCTCAACATTTAAAATTTTGAAGTCTTATTGGGATAAATCCATTGTTCATAATCAGTTGAATTTAAATTTTGTAATTTTTTTAATTGTCTTATTTGCCACAATGCAATTTGAAATAATTTATATAATTTTTGTCTACAAGCTTATTACTTAAGAAAAAACAAACGAAATGGACTCTAATAAGAAGTTTCTCTACTCCCCTCAAGAGCAATAAGCTTCACCCAAGAATGAAGCTTGCGATTACTACATATAAAACTCATAGACAAAAGTGTATTTTATACAGTTAAGGCCATTACTTGTATTTTTGTTCAATTAAGATTTTCAAATGTTATGTTTTACTCACCATTCAAAATACAATGACATTAACAATAAATTTAATCATCAAAACATTCCATTTTCTCAACCTTTAAAATTTTAAAGTCCTATAGGGATAAATCCATAGTTAATAATAAGTTGAATTTAAATTTTGTAATTTTTTTAATTATCTTTTTTTTTTCCACAATGCAATTTGAAACAATTTATATAATTTTTGTCTGCCAATGTATTACTTAAGACAAAGCAAATAAAATGAACTCTAATAAGAAGTTTGCCCACTCCCCTCAAGTGTAATATGGTTGACCCAAGATTGAAACTTGCGATTACTACTTATAATATTCATCCACAAAGGTGTTTTTTATACTATTGAGTCCATTACTTATATTTTTGTTCAATTAAGATTTTCGAATGTTATGTTTTACTCACCATTCAAAATGCAATGACGTTAACAATTAATTTAATAATCAAAACATTGCCTTTTCACAACTTTTAGAATTTTTTGGTCCTATAGGGATAAATTTGTTGTTCATAATCAGTTGAAATTAAATTTTGTAATATTTTTAATTGTCTTCTTTACCATAATGCAATTTCAAATAATATATATATTTTTTGTCTACGAACTTATTACTTAAGAAAAAGCAAATAAAATGGACTCTAATAACAAGTTTCCCCACTCCCTTCAAGAGTAATAAGGTTTACCCAAGATTGAAGCTTGCAATTACTACATATAATATTCATGTACAAAAGTGTATTTTATACAATTAAGTCCATTACTTGTATTTTTGTTCAATTAAGATTTTCAAATGTTATGTTTTACCCACCATTCAAAATGTAATGACATTAATAATTAATTTAATAATAAAACATTTCCTTTTCTCAACTTTTAGAATTTTCAGATTCTATAGGGATAAATCCAAAGTTAATAATCAGTTGAATTTAAATTTTGTAATTTTTTTAATTGTCTTTTTTGCCACAATGCTATTTGAAATAATTTATATAATTTTTGTCTACCAACATATTCCTTAAGAAAAAGCAAATAAAATGGACTCTAATAAAAAGTTTCCCCACTACCCTGAAGAGCAATATGGTTAACCCAAGATTGAAACTTGTGATTACTACTTATAGTGTTCATCCACAAAGGTGTATTTTATACAATTAAGTCCATTACTTATATTTTTGTTCATTTAAGATTTTCAAAAGTTATGTTTTACTCACCTTTCAAAATGCAATGATATTAACAATAAATTTGATAATCAAAACATTTCATTTTCTTAACTTTTAGAATTTTCAGGACCTATAGGGATAAATCCATTGTTCATATTTAGTTAAATTTAAATTTTGTAATTTTTTTAATTGTTTTCTTTGCCACAATGCAATTTTAAGTAATTTATAAAATTTTTGTCTACAAACTTATTACTTAAGAAAAAGCAAATAAAATAGACTTTAATAAGAAGTTTCCCCACTCCTTTCAAGAGCAATATGGTTGACAAAAGATTGAAACTTGCGATTACTACCTATAATACTCATCCACAAAAGTGTATTTTATATAGTTAAGTCCATTACTTGTATTCTTGTTCAATTAAGATTTTCAAATGTTATGTTTTACTCACCATTCAAAATGCAATGACACTAACAATTAATTTAATAATCAAAACATTGCCTTTTCTCAACTTTTAGAATTTTCAGGTCCTATAGGGATGAATCCATTGTTCAAAATCAGTTGAAATTAAATTTTGTATTTTTTTTAATTGTCTTCTTTACCATAATGCAATTTGAAATAATTTATATAATTTTTGTCTACAAACTTATTACTTAAGAAAAAGCAAATAAAATGGACTCTAATAACAAGTTTCCCCACTCCCCTCAAGAGTAGTAAGGTTTACTCGAGAATGAAACTTGCGATTATTGCATATAATATTCATCCACAAAAGTGTATTTTATACAATTGAGTCCATTACTTGTATTTTTGTTAAATTAAGATTTTCAAATATTATGTTTAACCCACCATTCAAAATGCAATGACATTAACAATAAATTTAATAATCAAAACATTCCATTTTCTCAACATTTAAAATTTTAAAGTCCTATAGGGATGAATCCATAGTTAATAATAAGTTAATTTAAATTTTGTAATTTTTTTAATTTTTTTTTGCCATAATGCAATTTGAAATAATTTATGTAATTTTTGTCTACCAATGTATTACTTAAGAAAAAGCAAAGAAAATGGACACTAATAAGAAGTTTCGCTGCTCTCCTCAAGTGCAATATGGTTGACCCAATATTGAAACTTGCGATTACTACTTATAATATTCATCCACAAAAGTGTTTTTTATAAAATTGAGTCCATTATTTGTATTTTTGTTCAATTAAATTTTTAAATATTATATTTAACCCACAATTCAAAATGCAATGACATTAACAATAAATTAAATAATGAAAACATTGCATTTTCTCAACATTTAAAATTTTAAAGTCCTATAAGGATAAATCCAAAGTTAATAATCAATTGAATTTAAATTTTGTAATTTTTCAATTGTCTTTTTTGCCACAATGCAATTTGAAATAATTTATATAATTTTTATCTACCTACATATTACTTAAGAAAAGGCAAATAAAATGGACTCTAATAAAAAGTTTACCCACTCCCCTCAAGAGCAATATGGTTGACCCAAGATTAAAACTTGTGATTACTACTTATAGTGTTCATCCACAAAGGTGTATTTTAATCAATTGAGTCCATTACTTGTATTTTTGTTCATTTNATTACTTAAGAAAAAGCAAACAAAATGGACTCTAATACATTTTCCCCGCCACTCCCCTTTTAAGAGTAATAAAAGGTTTACCGCAGATTGAAGCTTGCGATTACTAATATAATTTTCATCCACAAAAGTCTATTTTATACAGTTGAGTCCATTACTGTATTTTTGTTACAATTAAGATTTTCAAATATTATGTTTCACTCACCATTCAAAATGCAATGACATTAACAATAAATTTAATAATCAAAGCATTCCATTTTCTCAACATTTAAAATTTTAAAGTCCTATAGGGATGAATCCATAGTTAATAATAAGTTAATTTAAATTTTGTAATTGTTTTTATTATCTTTTTTGCCACAATGCAATTTGAAATAATTTATATATTTTTTGTCTACCAATGTATTACTTAAGAAAAAGCAAATACAATGGACTCTAATAAGAAGTTTCCCCACTTCCCTCTAGTGCAATATGGTTGACCCAAGATTGAAACTTGCGATTACTACTTATAGTATTCATCCATAAAGGTGTATTTTATACAATTGAGTCCATTACTTGTATTTTTGTTCATTTAAGATTTTCAAATGTTATGTTTTACTCACCTTTCAAAATGCAATGACATTAACAATAAATTTAATAATCAAAACATTTCATTTTCTTAACTTTTAGGATTTTCAAGTTCCATAGGGATAAATCCATTGTTCATAATCAGTTGAATTTAAATTTTGTAATTTTTTTAATTGTCTTCTTTGCTACAAAGAAATTTGAAATAATTTATATAATGTTTGTCTACTAACATATTACTTAAGAAAAAGCAAATAAAATGGACTCTAATAAAAAGTTTCGCCACTCCCCTCAAGAGTAATATGGTTGACTCAAGATTTAAAGTTGCGATTACTAGTTATAATATTAATGCACAAAGGTGTATTTTATACATTTGAGTCCATTACTTGTATTTTTGTTCAATTAAGAATTTCAAATATGATGTTTAACCCACCATTCAAAATGCAATGGCATTAATAGCAAATTTAATAATCAAAACAATCCATTTTCTCAACATTTGGAATTCTCAGGTATTCTAGGGATAAATCTATTGTTCATAATCAGTTGAATTTAAATTTTGTAATTTTTTTAGTTGTTTTATTTGCCACAATGCAATTTGAAATAATTTATATAATGTTTGTCTACAAACTTATTACTTAAGAAAAAACAAATAAAATGGACTCTAATAAGAAGTTTCTTTACTCCCCTCAAGAGCAATAAGGGTCACCTAAGATTGAAGCTTGCGACTGCTATATATAATATTCATCCACAAAAGTGTATTTTATATAATTGAGTCCATTGTATTTTTGTTCAATTAAGATTTTCAAATTTTATATTTTACTCACCATTGAAAATACAATGACATTTACAATAAATTGAATAATCAAAAAATTGCCTTTTTAGGTCCTATAAGGATAAATCCATTATTCATAATCAGTTGAATTTAAATTTTGTAAGTTTTTTAATTGTCTTTTTTACGACAATGCAATTTGAAATAATTTATATAATTTTTGTCTACAAACTTATTGCTTATGAAAAAGAAAATAAAATAGACTCTAATAAGAAGTTTTCCCACTCCCGTCAAGTGCAATATGGTTGACCCAAGATTAAAACTTGCGATTACTACTTATAATATTCATCCATAAAAGTGTATTTTATACAAATGAGTCCATTATTTGTATTTTTATTTAATTAAGATTTTCAAATATTATGTTTTACTCGCCATTCAAAATGCAATGGAATTAACAATAAATTTAATAATCAAAACATTGCATTTTCTCAACATTTAAAATTTTAATGTTCTTAAGGGATAAATCCATAGTTTGATGAGAACCATAGAGATGTTGGGCAGAAGGCTTCAATGGATGCAAGAGGTCCATTGCACATTCCAGAAGGCCCAATAATATGAGTTAGAGCTTTAATGGATTCAAGAGGTCCATTGCACATTACAGAAGTCCCAATAACACGAGCTAGAGCTTCAATCGATGCAAGAGGTCCATTACACATTCCAAAAGGCCCAATAACATGAGCTAAAGCTGCAATCGGTGCGAGAGGTCCATTGTAATTTCCAAAAAGCCTAATAACACAAGCTGGATCCAGAAGGATGAAAGAAGCACTAAATGGGCTGATTAAGGACGTTTAGGCCAACCAAGCTTCAAATGGTGCGAATTCAAGCTTAGAAGAGAGTCCAGGCCTTATTAACATCATTGGAATACTTAAAGTGATAGGACTAAGTAATAGCAGTCACTCCAAATTAGGAGTTTATTTTCTATGTAAGAATTTATACCTATATAGGAATTCCTCCTAAATAAGAAATTGTCCTAAGTAGGAATTTGTACCTCTTTAGGATTGTTATCTTAGCTTATAAATAGGCACCTCTTGTAAGTTGTGGAAATCAAACAACTTTGAGTGAAATAGAAAGTATGGTTTTTTTCTCCCTCAATTTTTTTAAGAACTAAAGAACTTATCAAGAGGTACTTCTTCTTGTGGCGTTCAAATCGACTTATCACTCCCAATTCCTTTCTTTTTTGGAGTGTGACGTCCATATCCTTCTTGAATACCCTAGGTTCATGTTCCTTCGAATATTAGGTCTAGGGTTTCTGTTATTAAACTCTGATTTAGCTTTCCTAGTTGTTCTTTGATTCCGTGAGTGCATTGGGTCCCTAAGCCACGTCTTTTTGGGGTTTTCCGCATTAGTTGGTATCAGAGCCTGACTCTAAATCAATAGAATAATCTGACTTCAAAAGACAAAGGTGTTGCTCATGAGGGAGCTATTGACATGTCCTTTATGATCAAAGCTATGTAACAACAATTTGAGCACATGAATACCAGATTTGATGATAGGAGAGAGAGGAGCAAGCTAATATAATATCAGAGTTGCAAAGGAGGTATGAAGAATATGAGTCTCCTAAAGCAACAAGGCAATTGAAATATGCCTATGATGATGAAGATTATGATTTTGTGCCTTTATCAGAGGGTGAAAGTGATGGAGAGTAGTATCTGGTTAATGGAGTAGCTCTCATTGCAAGACGAGTATTGAATGTGCAAGTGCAAGAAGAAAATGAGGTGCAATGAGAAAACATCTTTTAGATGAGGTGTCTCATCAAAGATAAGGCATGTAGTATGATTATTGATGGTGGGAGTTGCACTAATGTTGCTAGCACAATGATGGTTGAGAAACTGAATTTACCTACTATGAAGCATCCTAAGCCTTATAACCTTCAGTGGATGAATGCGAGTGGTGAAGTCAAGGGTAAATAAGTAAGTGCTCATGTCATTTTCTATCAGAAGATACTATGGTTAAGTTTTATGTGATGTTGTACCTATGCAAGCGGGCCATATTCTATTAGGAAGGCCATGACAGTTTGACAGGTGAGTTATGCATGATGGATTCAAGAATCAATATTCCTTTGTAATGAATGAAAAACCTGTCACTCTTATACCATTATCACATCAACAAGCTTATAAGGATCAATTGAGGATTAAAAATGAGAGTGAACAGAAAAGAGAGATTGAAAAGAGAGAAAAGAGAGGAGAAAATGTGAGAACACAAGAGAAAGAGAAGAAAATAGAAAGTTCCTATACAAAAGAAAGTGATGTCCAAAGAGCAATTTTTGCCAAACAACCTATGATCATACTTTTGTATAAAGAGGCTGATGTTAACACTAACAAGTTTAAGCCATCTTTGCCTAGTGTTGTTGTTGTTCTATTGCAGGAATTTGAAGGTGTATTCCATGACAATGGCCTAAATGGATTGCCACCCAAGAGAGGAATTGAGCATCAAATTAATTTCATCCTTGGTGCATCCATCCCAAACCAGCCAACATATAAAAGTAATCTTGAGGAGACAAAGCAGCTTAAAAGGTAGGTTGAGGAACTTATTTTGAAAGGATATGTGAGGGTAAGTATGAGTCATTATGCAGTTCCTATCCTACTTGTATATGGAAAGTTGAACAAAAGACATGCCAAGTGGATCAAATTCATTCATACCTTTCCTTACATCATCAAGTATAAAAAAGGTGATGATTCGAGGATGAATCCTTTTGAGAAAAGGGGGAATGATGAGAACCATAAAGATGTTGGGCAGAAGGCTTCATTGGATACAAGAGGTCCATTGCACATTCCAGAAGGTCCAATAACACGAGTTAGAGCTTTAATGGATTAAAGAGGTCCATTGCACATTGTATAAGTCCCAATAACACGAGCTAGAGCTTCAATTGATGCAAGAGGTCCATTGCACATTCCAGAAGGCCCAATAACACGAGCTAAAGCTTCAATTGATGCAAGACGTCCATTGCACTTTCCAAAAGCCCTAATAACACGAGCTGGATCCAAAAGGATGAAAGAAGCACTAAATGGGTTGATTAAGGATGTTCAGGCCAACCAAGCTTCAAATGGTGCGAATTCAAGCTTGAAAGAGAGTCTAGGCCTTATTAACATCATTGGAATACTTAAAGTGATAGGACTAAGTAATACCAGTCACTCCAAATTAGGAGTTTATTTTCTATGTAAGAATTTATACCTATATAGGAATTCCTTCTAAATAAGAAATTGTCCTAAGTAGAAATTTGTACCTCTTTAGGATTGTTATCTTAACCTATAAATAGACACCCCTTGTAAGCTTTGGAAATTAGACAACTTGGAGTGAAATAGAAAGTAAGGGTTTTTTCTCCCTTAGTTCTTTTAAGAACTAAAGAACTTATCAAGAGGTACTTCTTCTTGTGGCATTCAAATCAACTTATTACTCCTAATTCCTTTCTTTTCTAGAGTGTGGCGTCCATATCCTTCTTGAATACCCTAGGTTCGTGTTCCTTCGAATATTGGGTCTAGGGTTTCTATTATTAAACTTTGATTTACCTTTCCTGGTTGTTCTTTGATTCCTTGTGTCCGTTAGGTCTCTAAGCCATGTCTTTTTAGGGTTTTCCACATCATAGTTAATAATCGGTTGAATTTAAATTTTGTAATTTTTTAAATTGCCTTTTTGCCATAATGCAATTTGAAATAACTTATATAATTTTTGTCTACCAACATATTACATAAGAAAAAGCAAATAAAATGGACTCTAATAAAAAGCTTCCCCACTCCCCTCAAGAGTAATATGGTTGACACAAGATTGAAACTTGTGATTACTACTTATAATATTCATGCATAAAGGTGTATTTTATACAATTGAGTCCATTACTTATAATTTTGTCCAATAAAGATTTTCAAATATTATGTTTTACTTACCATTCAAAATGCAATGACATTAATAATAAATTTAATAATTAAAACATTGCATTTTCTCAACATTTAAAATTTTAAAGTCCTAGAGGGATAAATCCATAGTTAATAATCAGTTGAATTTAAATTTTGCAATTTATTTAATTATTTTTTTTTACCACAATGCAATTTGAAATAATTTATATAATTTTTGTCTATCAGCATATCACTTAAAAAAAAACCAAAGAAAATGGACTCTAATCAAAAGTTTCCTCATTCCCCTCAAGAGTAATATGGTTGACTCAAGATTGAAACTTGGGATTACAACTCATAATTTTTATCCACAAAGGTGTATTTTATACAATTGAGTCCATTACTTGTATTTTTGTTCAATTTAGATTTTCAAATATTATGTTTTACCCACCATTCAAAATGCAATGACATTAATAATAAATTTAATAATCAAAACATTGCCTTTTCTCAACTTTTACAATTTTTAGGTCTTATAGGGATAAATACATTGTTCATAATCAGTTGAAATTAAATTTTGTAATTTTTTTAATTGTCTTCTTTGCCACAATGCAATTTGAAATAATTTATATAATTTTTGTCTATAAACTTCTTACTTAAGAAAAAGCAAATAAAATAGACTCTAATAAGAAGTTTCTCTACTTCCCTCAAGAGCAATAAGGATCATCCAAGATTGAAGCTTGTGATTACTACATATAATCTTCATTCACAAAGGTGTATTTTATACAATTGAGCTCATACCTTGTATTTTTGTTCAATTAAGATTTTCAAATGTTATGTTTTACTCACCATTCAAAATACAGTGACATTAATAATAAATTTAATAATCAACATATTGCATTTTCTCAACTTTTAGATTTCTCAGGTCCTATAGGGATAAATCAATTGTTCATAATCAGTTGAATTTAAATTTTGTAATTTTTTAAATTGTTTTCTTTGCCACAATGCAATTTGAAATAATTTATACAATTTTTGTCTACTAACTTATTACTTAAGAAAAAGCAAAGAAAATGGACTATAATAAAAAGTTTTTTTACTCCCCTCAAGAGCAATACGGTTCACCAAAGATTGAAACTTGCGATTACTGCACAAAATATTCATCCACAAAAGTGTATTTTATACAATTGTGTCCATTACTTGTATTTTTGTTCAATTAAGATTTTCAAATGTTATATTTTACTCACCATTCAAAATTAAAATGGCATTAAGAATAAATTTAATAATCAAAACATTGCATTTTCTCATCTTTTAGAATTCTTAGGTCCTATAAGGATAAATCCATTGTTCATAATCAATTGAAATTAAATTTTGTAATTTTTTGCTTCTCTTCTTTGCCACAATGCAATTTGAAATAATTTATATAATTTTTGTCCACAAACTTATTATTTAAGAAAAAGCAAATAAAATGGACCTTAATAAGAAGTTTCTCTACTCCCTTTAAGAGCAATAAGGTTCACCAAAGATTGAAACTTGCGATTACTACATATAATATTCATTCACAAAAGTGTATTTTATACAATTCAGTCCATTACTTGTATTTTTGTTCAATTGAGATTTTCCAATGTTATGTTTTACTCACCATTGAAAATGCAATGACATTAACAATAAATTTAATAATCAAAACATTCCCTTTTTTCAACTTTTAGAATTTTCAAGTCCTATAAGGATAAATCCATTGCTCATAATCAATTGACAAAAGATTGAAACTTGCAATTACTACTTGCAATATTCATCCACCAAAGTGTATTTTATATAATTGTGTCCATTACTTATATTTTTGTTCAATTAAGATTTTCAAATGTTATATTTTACTCACCATTCAAAATGAAATGACATTAAGAATAAATTTAATAATCAAAATATTGCATTTTCTCATCTTTTAGAATTATCAAGTCCTATAAGGATAAATCCATTGTTCATAATCAATTGAAATTAAATTTTGTAATTTTTTTGATTCTCTTCTTTGCCACAACACAATTTGAAATACTTTATATAATTTTTTTCCACAAACTTATTATATAAGATAAAGCAAATAAAATAGACTCTAATAAGAAGTTTCTCTACTCCCTTTAAGAGCAATAAGGTTCACCTAAGATTGAAACTTGTGATTACTAGATATTATCTTCATCCACAAAGGTGTATTTTATACAATTGAGTCCATACCTTGTATTTTTGTTCAATTAAGATTTTCAAATGTTATGTTTTACTCACTATTCAAAATACAGTGACATTAATAATAAATTTAATAATTAACACATTGCATTTTCTCAAATTTTAGATTTCTTAGGTCCTATAGTGATAAATCAATTGTTCATAATCAATTGAATTTAAATTTTGTAATTTTTTTAATTGTCTTCTTTGCCACAATGCAATTTGAAATAATTTATATAATTTTTGTCTACAAACTTATTACTTAACAAAAAGCAAAGAAAATGGACTCTAATAAGAAGTTTCTTTACTCCCCTTAAGAGCAATAAGGTTCACCAAAGATTGAAACTTGCAATTACTAAACATAATATTCATCCACAAAAGTGTATTTTATACCATTTTGTCCATTACTTGTATTTTTGTTCAATTAAGATTTTCAAATGTTATATTTTACTCACCATTCAAAATGAAATGACATTAAGAATAAATTTAATAATCAAAACATTGCATTTTGTCAACTTTTAGAATTGTCAGGTCCTATAGGGATAAATCCATTGTTCAAAATTAGTTGAAATTAATTTTTGTAATTTTTTTAACTCTCTTCTTTGCCACAAAACAATTTGAAATAATTTATATAATTTTTGTCCACAAACTTATTACTGAAGAAAAAGCAAAGAAAATGGACTCTAATAAGAAGTTTCTCTACCCCCCTTAAGAGCAATAAGGTTCACAAAAGATTAAAACCTGCGATTACTACACATAATATTGATCCATAAAAGTGTATTTTATATAATTTTGTCCATTATTTGTATTTTTGTTCAATTAAGATTTTCAAATGTTATATTTTACTCACCATTCAAAATGCAATGACATTAAGAATAAATTTAATAATAAAAACATTGCATTTTCTCAACTTTTAGAATTCTCAAGTCCTATAGGGATAAATCAATTGTTCATGATCAGTTGAAATTAAATTTTTTAATTTTTTTAATTCTCTTCTTTGCCACAAAGCAATTTGAAATTATTTATATAATTTTTGTCGACAAACTTATTGCTGAAGAAAAAGCAAAGAAAATGGACTCTAATAAGAAGTTTCTTTACCCCCCTTAAGAGCAATAAGGTTCACCAAAGATTAAAACTTGCAATTACTACACATAATATTCATCTATAAAAGTGTATTTTATACAATTGTATCCATTACTTGTATTTTTGTTTAATTAAGATTTTCAAATGTTATATTTTACTCACCATTCAAAATGCAATGACATTAAGAATAAATTTAATAATCAAAACATTGCATTTTCTTAACTTTTAGAATTCTCAGGTCCTATAGGGATAAATCAATTGTTCATAATTAGTTGAAATTAATTTTTGTAATTTTTTTTAATTCTTTTCTTTGCCACCAAGCAATTTGAAATAATTTATATAATTGTTGTCCACAAACTTATTACTTAAGAAAAAGCAAAGAAAATGGACTCTAATAAGAAGTTTCTTTAAGCCCCTCAAGAGAAATAAGGTTCACCAAAGATTAAAACTTGCGATTACTACACATAATATTCATCCACAAAAGTGTATTTTATACAATTATGTCCATTACTTGTATTTTTGTTCAATTAAGATTTTCAAATGTTATGTTTTATCCACCATTCAGAATGCAATGACATTAAGAATAAATTTAATAATCAAAATATTTCATTTTCTCAACATTTAGAATTCTCAGGTCCTATAGGGATAAATCCATTAATCATAATCAGTTGAAATTAAACTTTGTAATTTTTTTGATTTTCTTCTTTGCCACAATGCAATTTGACATAATTTATATAATTTTTGTCCACAAACTTATTATTTAAGAAAAAGAAAATAAAATGGACTCTAATAAGAAGTTTCTTAACTCCCTTCAGGAGCAATAAAGTTCACCCAAGATTGATGCTTGTGATTACTACATATAATCTTCATCCACAACGGTGTATTTTATACAATTGAGTCTCTACCTTGTATTTTTGTTCAATTAATATTTTCAAATGTTATGTTTTACTCACCATTGAAAATACAGCGGCGTTAATAATAAATTTATTAATCAACACATTCCATTTTCTCAACTTTTAGATTTCTCAGGTCCTGTAGCGATAAATCAATTGTTCATAATCAGTTGAATTTAAATTTTGTTATTTTTTTAATTGTCTTCTTTGCCACAATGCAATTTGAAATAATTTATATAATTTTTGTCTACAAGCTTATTACTTAAGAAAAAACAAAGAAAATGGACTCTAATAAGAAGTTTCTTTACTCCCCTAAAGAGCAATAAGGTTCACCAAAGATTGAAACTTGCGATCACTACACATAATATTCATCCACAAAAGTGTATTTTATACAATTATGTCCATCACTTGTATTTTTGTTCAATTAAGATTTTCAAATGTTATGTTTTATCCACCATTCAAAATGCAATTACATTAAGAATAAATTTAATAATCAAAACATTGCATTTTCTCAACTTTTAGAATTGTCAGGTCGTATAGGGATAAATTCATTATTCATAATTAGTTGAAATTAATTTTTGTAATTTTTTTAATTCTCTTCTTTGCCACAAAGCAATTTGAAATAATTTATATAATTTTTGTCCACAAACTTATTACTAAAGAAAAAGCAAAGAAAATGGACTATAGTAAGAAGTTTCTTTACTCCCTTCAAGAGCAATAAGGTTCACCAAAGATTGAAACTTGCGATTACTACACATAATATTCATCCACAAAAGTGTATTTTATACAATTATGTCCATTACTTGTATTTTTGTTCAATTAAGATTTTCAAATGTTATATTTTATCCACCATTCAGAATGCAATGACATTAAGAATAAATTTAATAATCAAAATATTGCATTTTCTCAACATTTAGAATTCTCAGGTCCTATAGGGATAAATCCATTAATCATAATCAGTTGAAATTAAACTTTGTAATTTTTTTGATTCTCTTCTTTGCCACAATGCAATTTGAAATAATTTATATAATTTTTGTCCACAAACTTATTATTTAAGAAAAAGCAAATAAAATGGACTCTAATAAGAAGTTTCTTAACTCCCTTCAAGAGCAATAAGGTTCACCCAAGATTGAAACTTGTGATTACTACATATGATCTTCATCCACAAAGGTGTATTTTATACAATTGAGTCTCTACCTTGTATTTTTGTTCAATTAAGATTTTCAAATGTTATGTTTTACTCACCATTGAAAATACAGCAGCGTTAATAATAAATTTATTAATCAACACATTCCATTTTCTCAACTTTTAGATTTCTCAGGTCCTGTAGCGATAAATCAATTGTTCATAATCATTTGAATTTAAATTTTGTTATTTTTTTAATTGTCTTCTTTGCCACAATGCAATTTGAAATAATTTATATAATTTTTGTCTACAAGCTTATTACTTAAGAAAAAACAAAGAAAATGGACTCTAATAAGAAGTTTCTTTACTCCCTTAAAGAGCAATAAGGTTCACCAAAGATTGAAACTTGCGATTACTACACATAATATTCATCCACAAAAGTGTATTTTATACAATTATGTCCATCACTTGTATTTTTGTTCAATTAAGATTTTCAAATGTTATGTTTTATCCACCATTCAAAATGTAATTACATTAAGAATAAATTTAATCATGTATATAATTTTTGCCTACAAATTATTACTGAAGAAGAAGCAAAGAAAATGGAGTCTAATAAGAAGTTTCTTTACCCCCCACAAGAGCAATAAGGTTTACCAAAGATTAAAACTTGCGATTACTACACATAAATATCAGTTGAAATTAAATTTTGTAATTTTTTTAATTGTCTTCCTTTCCACAATGAGATTAATAATAAATTTAATAATCAAAACATTGCATTTTCTAAACTTTTTGAATTTTCACGTTCTATAGAGATAAATCCATTGTTCTTAGTTAGTTGAATTCAAATTTTGTAATTTTTTTAATTGTCCTCTTTGCCACAATGCAATTTGAAATAATTTATATAATTTTTGTCTACAAACTTATTCCTTAAGAAAAAGCAAGTAAAATGGACTCTAATAAGAAGATTCTCTATTCCATCAAGAGTAATAAGATTCACCTAAGATAAAAGCTTGCGATTACTACATATAATATTCATTTACAAAAGTGTATTTTATACAATTTAGTCCACTACTTGTATTTTTGTTCAATTGAGATTTTCAACTGTTGTATTTTACTCACCATTGAAAATGCAATGACATTGACAATAAATTTAATAATCAAAACATTCCTTTTTCTCAACTTTTAGAATTTTCAAGTCTTATAGGGATAAATCCATTGTTCATAATCAGTTAACAGAAGATTGAAACTTGCGATTACTACTTGTAATATTCATCTATAAAAGTGTATTTTATACAATTGAGTCCATTACTTGTATTTTTATTCAATTGAGATTTCCAAGTATTATGTTTTACTCATCATTCAAAATGTAATGACATTAACAATAAATTTAATAACCAAAACATTTCATTTTCTAAACATTTAAAATTTTAAAGTCCTATAGGGAGAAATTCATAGTTAATAATCTGTTGAATTTAAATTTTGTAATTTTTTTAATTGTCTTTTTTTCCATAATGCAATTTGAAATAATTTATATCATTTTTGTCTACCAACATTTTACTTAAGAAAAAGCAAATAAAATGGACTTTAATAAGAAGTTTCTCTACTCCCCTCAAAAGCAATAAGGTTAACCAAAGATTGAAGCTCGCAGTTACAACTTAACATATTCATCCACAAAAGTGTATTTTATACAATTGAGTCTATTACTAGTATTTTTGTTCAATTTAGATTTTCAAATGTTATGTTTTACACACCATTCAAAATGCAATGACATTAATAATAAATTTAATAATCAAAACATTGCATTTTCTGAACTTTTAGAATTTTCACGTTCTATAGGGATAAATCCATTGTTCATAGTTAGTTGAATTTAAATTTTATAATTTTTTTAATTGTCCTCTTTGTCACAATGCAATTTGAAATAATTTATATAATTTTTCTCTACAAACTTATTACTTAGGAAAAAGCAAAGAAAATGGACTCTAATAAGAAGTTTCTTTACTCCCCTTAAGAGCAATAAGGTTCACCAAAGATTGAAACTTGCGATTACTAATTATAATATTTATCCACAAAAGTGTATTTTATAGAATTGAGCCTAGTACTTGTATTTTTGTTCAATTGAGATTTTCAAATGTTATGTTTTACGCATTAATCAAAATGCAATGACATTGATAATAAATATAATAACCAAAACATTGCATTTTGTGAACATTTAAAATTTTAAAGTCCTATAGGGATAAATCCATAGTTAATAATCAGCTAAAATTAAATTTTGTAATTTTTTTGTTCAATTAAGATTTTCAAATGTTATGTTTTACTCACCATTCAAAATGCAATGACATTAATAATAAATTTAATGATCAAAACATTGCATTTTCTTAACTTTTAGAATTTTTAGGTCCTATAGGGATAAATCCATTGTTCATAATTAGTTAAGTTTAAATTTTGTAATTTTTTTAATTGTCTTCTTTGCGACAATGGAACTGTAAATAATTTATATAATTTTTTTCTACAAACATATTACTTAAGAAAAAGCAAATAAAAAGGACTTTAATCAGAAGTTTCCCCACCATCTTCAAGAGCAATATGGTTGCCAAAAGATTGAAACTTGCAATTACTACTCGTAATATTCATCTACAAAAGTGTATTTTATACAATTGAGTCTATTACTTGTTTTTTTGTTCAATTGAGATTTTCAAATATTATATTTTACTCACCATTCAAAATGCAATCACATTAATAATAAATTTAATAACCAAAACATTGCATGTTCCAAACATTTAAAATTTTAAAGTCATATAAGGATAAATCCATGGATAATAATCAGTTAAAATTAAATTTTGTAATTTTTTAATTGACTTCCCTAACATAATGCAATTTGAAATAATTTATATAATTTTTGTCTACAAACTTATTAGCTAAAAAAATGCAAATAAAATCGACTCTAATAAGAAGTTTCCCCACTCCCCTCAAGTGCAATATGGTTGACCCGAGATTGAAACTTGCGATTACTACTTATAATATTCATCCACAAAAGCATATTTTATACAATTTAGTCCATTACTTGTATTTTTGTTCAATTGAGATTTTCAAATATCATGTTTTACGCATCATTCAAAATGCAGTGACATTAACAATAAATTTAATAATCAAAACATTGCATTTTTTGAACATTTAAAATTTTAAAGTCCTATAGGGATAAATCCATAGATAATAATCAGTTGAAATTAAATTTTGTAATATTTTTAGTTGTTTTCTTTGCCACAATGCAATTTGAAATAATTTATATAATTTTTCTTTACAAACTTATTACTTAAGAAAAAGCTAGTAAAATGGACTCTAATAAGAAGATTCCCTACTCCCCTCAAGGGCAATAAGGTTCACCCAAGATTGAAACTTGTGATTACTACATATAATATTCATCCACAAAAGTGTATTTTATACAATTGAGTCCATTACTTGTATTTTTGTTCAATTAATATTTTCAAATGTTATGTTTGATTCACCATTCAAAATACAATGATATTATCAATAAATTTAAAAATCAAAACAATGCATTTTCTCAACTTTTAGTAGTCTCAGGTCTTATTGGGATAAATCCATTGTTCATAATCAGTTGAAATTAATTTTTGTAATTTTTTTCATTAGCTTCTTTGTCTACAAACTTATTACCTAAGAAAAAGCAAATAAAATGGACTCAAAAAAGAAGTTTCCCCACTGCCCTCAACTGCAATATTGCTTAACCAAGATTGAAACTTACGAGTACTACATATAATATTCATCCACAAAAGTGTATTTTATACAATTGAGTCTATTACTTGTATTTTTATTCAATTGAGATTTTCAAATATTATGTTTTACTCACCATTCAAAATGCAATCGCATTAATAATAAATTTAATAACCAAAACATTACATGTTCTGAACATTTAAAATTTTAAAGTTATATAGGGATAAATCCATAGTTAAATATCAGTTGAAATTAAATTTTGTAATTTTTTTAATTGTCTTCCTTGCCACAATGACATTAATAATAAATTTAATAATCAAAACATTACATTTTCTGAACTTTTTGAATTTTCACGTTCTATAGGGATAAATCCATTGTTCATAGTTAGTTGAATTCAAATTTTGCAATTTTTTTAATTGTCCTCTTTGCCACAATGCAATTTGAAATAATTTATATAATTTTTGTCTACAAACTTATTATTTCAGAAAAAGCAAGTAAAATGGATTCTAATAAGAAGATTCTTTACTTCCCTTAACAGTAATAAGGTTCACCCAAGATACAAACTTGCGATTACTACATATAATATTCATTTACAAAAGTATATTTTATACAATTTAGTCCATTACTTGTATTTTTGTTCAATTAAGATTTTCAAATGTTATGTTTTACTCACCATTGAAAATGCAATGACATTAATAATAAATTTAATAATCAAAACATTCCCTTTTCTCAACTTTTAGAATTTTCAGGTCCTAGAGGGATAAATCCATTGTTCATAATTAGTTGACAGAAGATTGAAACTTGTGATTACTACTTGTAATATTCATCCACAAAAGTGTATTTTATACAATTGAGTCCATTACTTGTATTTTTATTCAATTGAGGTTTCCAAATATTATGTTTTACTCATCATTAAAAAATGTAATGACATTAACAATAAATTTCATAACCAAAACATTTCATTTTCTGAACATTTAAAATTTTAAAGTCCTATAGGGAGAAATCCATAGTTACTAATCTGTTGAATTTAAATTTTGTAATTTTTTTAATTGTCTTATTTTGCCACAATGCAACCTGAAATAATTTATATAATTTTTCTCTACCAACATATTATTTAAGAAAAAGAAAATAAAATGAATTGTAATAAAAAGTTTCCCCACTCCCCCCAAGTGCAATATGGTTGACCCAAGATTGAAACTTGCGATTACTACTTATAATATTCATCCGGAAAAGTGTATTTTATACAATTGAGTCCATTACCTGTATTTTTGTTCAATTGAGATTTTCAAATATTATATTTTACTCACCATTCAAAATGCAATCACATTATCAATAAATTTAATAACCAAAACATTGCATGTTCTAAACATTTAAAATTTTAAAGTCATATAGGGATAAATCCATGGTTAAATGTCAATTCAAATTAAATTTTGTAATCTTTTTTAATTGTCTTCCTTGCCATAATTGAAATAATTTATATAACTTTTATCTACAAACTTTTTACTTAAGAAAATGCAAATAAAATGGACTTGAATAATAAGTTTCCCCACTCCCCTCAAGTGCAATATGGTTAACCCAAGATTGAAATTTGTGATTACTACACATAATATTCATCCATAAAAATGTATTTTATACAATTGTGTCCATTACTTGTATTTTTGTTCAATTAAGATTTTCAAATGTTATGTTTTACTCACCATTCAAAATGTAATGACATTAAGAATAAATTTTATAATGAAAACATTGCTTTTTCGCAACTTTTAGAATTCTCAGGTTCTATAAGGATAAATCTATTGTTCATAATTAATTGAAATTAAATTTTGTAATTTTTTTAATTCTCTTCTTTGCCACAATACAATTTGAAATAATTTATATAATTTTTGTCCACAAACTTATTACTGAAGAAAAAGCAAATAAAATGGACTCTAATAAGAAGTTTCTCTACTCCCTTCAAGAGCAATAAGGTTCACCCAAGATTGAAGCTTGCGGTTACAACTTAACATATTCATCTAGAAAAGTGTATTTTATACAATTGAGTCCATTACTGGTATTTTTGTTCAATTCAAAATTTCAAATGTTATATTTTACACATCATTCAAAATGCAATGACATTAATAATAAATTTAATAATCAAAACATTGCATTTTCTAAACTTTTAGAATTTTCATGTTCTATAGGGATAAATCCATTGTTCATAGTTAGTTGAATTTAAATTTTGTAATTTTTCTAATTGTCCTCTTTGCCACAATGCAATTTTAAATAATTTATATATTTTTTGTCTACAAACCTTTTACTTAAGAAAAAGCAACTAAAATGGACTCTAATAAGAAGATTCTCTACTCCCCTTAAGAGTAATAAGGTTCACCTAAGATAGAAGCTTGCAATTACTATATATAATATTTATTCATAAAAGTGTATTTTATACAATTCAGTCTATTACTTGTATTTTTGTTCAATTGAGATTTTCAAATGTTATGTTTTACTCACCATTCAAAATGCAGTGGCATTAATAAGAAATTTAATAATCAACACATTGTATTTTCTTAACAACTAGATTTCTTAGGTCCTATAAGGATAAATCAATTGCTCATAATCAGTTGAAATTAAATTTTGTAATTTTTTTAATTGTCTTCTATGTCATGATACAATTTGAAATAATTTATATAATTGTTGTCTACAAACTTATTACTTAAGAAAAAGCAAATAAATTGGACTCTAATATGAAGTTTCCCCACTCCCCTCAAGTGCAATATGGTTGACCCAAGATTGAAACTTGCGATTACTACTTATAATATTCATCCACAAAAGTGTATTTTATATAATTGAGTCCATTACTTGTATTTTTGTTCAATTGAGATTTTCAAATATTATGTTTTACTCACCATTGAAAATGCAATGACATTAACAATAAATTTAATAACCAAAACATTACATGTTTCGAACATTTAAAATTTTAAAGTCATATAGGGATAAATCCATAGTTAAATATCAGTTGAAATTAAATTTTGTAATTTTTTTAATTGTCTTCCTTGCCACAATGCAATTTGAAATAATTTATATAATTTTTGTCTATCAACATATTATTCAAGAAAAAGCAAATACAATGAACTCTCATAAAAAGTTTCCCCACTCCCCCCAAGTGCAATACGGTTGACCCAAGAATGAAACTTGCGATTACTACTTATAATATTCATCCAAAAAAGTGTATTTTATACAATCGAGTCCACTACTTGTATTTTTATTCAATTCAGATTTTCAAATGTTATGTTTTAAGCACTATTCAAAATGCAATGACATTGATAATAAATTTAATAATCAAAACATTGCATTTTCTGAACATTTAAAATTTTAAAGTCCTATAGGGATAAATCCATAGTTACTAATCATTTGAAATTAAATTTTGTAATTTTTTTGTTCAATTAAGATTTTCAAATGTTATGTTTTACACACATTCAAAATGCAATGACATTAATAATAAATTTAATGATCAAAACATTGCTTTTTCTCAATTTTTAGAATTTTTAGATCTTATAGGGATAAATCTATTGTTCATAATTAGTTGAATTTAAATTTTGTAATTGTTTTAATTGTCTTCTTTGTGACAATGGAATTTTAAATAATTTATATAATTTTTGTCTACAAACAAATTACTTAAGAAAAAGCAAATAAAATGGACTTTAATCAGAAGTTTCCCCACCCCCTTCAAGAGCAATATGACTATTAGAAGATTGAAACTTGCAATTACTACTTATAATATTCATCTACAAAAGTATATTTTATACAATTGAGTCCATTACTTGTATTTTTGTTCAATTGAGATTTTCAAATATTATATTTTACTTACCTTTAAAATGCAATCACATTAATAATAAATTTAATAACCAAAACATTGCATGTTCCGAACATTTAAAATTTTAAAGTCATATAGGGATAAATCCATAGATAATAATCAGTTGAAATTAAATTTTGTAATTTTTTAATTGTCTTCTTTGCCACAATGCAATTTGAAATAATTTATATAATTTTTGTCTACAAACTTATTACCTAAAAAAAGCAAATAAAATTCACTCTAATAAGAAGTTTCTCTACTCCCCTTAAGAGCAATAAGGTTCACCCAAGATTGAAGCTTGCGATTACTACATATAATATACATCCACAAAGGTGTATTTTATACAATTGAGTCCATTCCTCAGGTCCAATAGGGATAAATCAATTGTCCATAATCAATTAAAATTAAATTTTGTAATTTTTTTAATTGTCATTTATATAAAAATACAATTTGAAATAATTTATATAATTTTTGTCTACAAACTTATTACATAAGAAAAAGCAAATAAAATGGACTCTAATAAGAAGTTTCCCCACTCCCCTCAAGTGCAATTGGTTGACCCAAGATTGAAACTTGCGATTACTACTTATAATATTCATCCACAAAAGTGTATTTTATACAATTGAGTCCATTACTTATATTTTTGTTCTATTGAGATTTTCAAATATCATGTTTTACTCACCATTCAAAATGCAATGGCATTAACAATAAATTTAATAATCAAAACATTGCATTTTTTGAACATTTAAAATTTTAAAGTCCTATAAGGATAAATCCATAGATAATAATCAGTTGAAATTAAATTTTGTAATTTTTTTAGTTGTCTTCTTAGCCACAATGCAATTTGAAATAATTTATATAATTTTTGTCTACAAACTTATTACTTAAGAAAAAGAAAGTAAAATGGACTCTAATAAGAAGATTCTCTACTCCCCTCAAGGGTAATAAGGTTCACCCAAGATTGAAACTTGCGATTACTGCATATAATTTTCATCCACAAAAGTGTATTTTATTTGAGTCCATTACTTGTATTTTTGTTCAATTAATACTTTCAAATGTTATGTTTTGTTCACCATTCAAAATATAATGATATTATCAATTAATTTAATAATCAAAACATTGGATTTTCTCTACTTTTAGAAGTCTTAGGTCCTATAGGGATAGATCCATTGTTCATAATCAGTTGAAATTAAATTTTGTAATTTTCTTAATTGTCTTCTTTGCCACAATGCAATTTGAAATAATTTATATAATTTTTATCAACAAACTTTTTACTTAAGAAAAAGCAAATAAAATGAACTCTAATAAGAAGTTTTTCAACTCCCCGTATGTGCAATAAGGTTGACCTAAGATTGAAACTTTCGATTACAACATATAATATTCATCCACAAAAGTGTATTTTATACAATTAAATCCATTACTTGTATTTTTGTTCAATTAAGATTTTCAAATGTTATATTTTACTCACCATTCAAAATACAATGACATTACCAATAAATTTAATAATAAAAACTTTGTTTATTCTGAACTTTTAGAACTTTCAGGACCTATTGGGATAAATCCAATTTTCATAATGAGTTGAATTTAAATTTTGTAATTTGTTTAATTGTCTACTTTGCGACAATGCAAATGACAATGCAATTTGAAATAATTAATATAATTTTTGTCTACAAACTTATTACCTAAGAAAAAGCAAATAAAATGGCCTCTAATAAAAAGTTTCTCCACTCCCCTCAAGTGTAATATGGTTGACCTAAGATTGAAACTTGTGATTATTACTTATAATATTCATCAACAAAAGTGTATTTTATAGAATTGAATCCATTACTTGTATTTTTATTCAATTGAGATTTCCAAATATTATGTTTTACTCACCATTCAAAATGTAATGACATTAACAATAAATTTAATAACCAAAACATTTCATTTTCTGAACATTTAAAATTTTAAAGTCATATAGTGAGAAATCCATAGTTAATAATCTGTTGAATTTAAATTTTGTAATTTTTTTAATTGTCTTTTTTGCCACAATGCAATTTGAAATAATTTATATAATTTTTTTCTACCAACATATTATTTAAGAAAAAGCTTTTTTTAATGGACTCTAATAAAAGGTTTCCCCGCTCCCCCCAAGTGCAATATGGTTGACCCAAAATTGAAACTTGTGATTACTACATATAATAGTCATCCAAAAAAGTGTATTTTATAGAATTGAGTCCATTACTTGTATTTTTGTTAAATTGAGATTTTCAAATGTTATATTTTACGCACTATTCAAAATACAATGACATTGACAATAAATTTAATAATCAAAATATTGCATTTTCTGAACATTTAAAATTTTAAAGTCCTATAGAGATAAATCCATAGTTAATAATTAGTTGAAATTAAATTTTGTAATTTTTCTAACTGACTTTTTTGCCACAATGCAATTTGAAATAATTTATATAATTTTTGTCTACAAACTTATTACTTAAGAAAATGCAAGTAAAATGGACTCTAATAAGAATATTCTCTACTCCCCTCAAGAGTAATAAGGTTTACCCAAGTTAGAAACTTGTGATTACTACATATAATTCAGTCCATTATTTGTATTTTTGTTCAATTGAGATTTCCAAATGTTATGTTTTACTCACCATTGAAAATGCAATGACATTAACGATAAATTTAATAATCAAAACATTCCCTTTTCTCAACTTTTAGAATTTCCAAGTCCTATAAGGATAAATCCATTGTTGATAATCAGTTGAATTTAAATTTTGTAATTTTTTTAATTGCCTTCTTTGCGACAATGCAATTTGAAATAATTTATATAATGTTTGTCTACAAACTACTTAAGAAAAAGAAAATAAAATGGAATCTAATAAGAAGTTTCCCCACTCCCCTCAAGTGCAATATGGTTGACCTAAGATTGAAACTTGCGATTACTACTTAGAATATTCATCCACAAAAGTGTAATTTATACAATTGAGTCCATTACTTGTATTTTTGTTCAATTGAGATTTTCAAATATTATGTTTTACTCACCATTCAAAATGCAATAGTATTAACAGTAAATTTAATAATCAAAACATTGCATTTTTTGAACATTTAAAATTTGAAAGTCCTATAAGGATAAATCCATAGTTAATAATCAGTTGAAACTAAATTTTGTAATTTTTTTAATTGACTTCTTTGCCACAATGCAATTTGAAATAATTTATATAATTTTTGTCCACAAACTTATTGCGTAAGAAAAAACAAATAAAATGGACTCTATGAAGAAGTTTCTCTACTCCCCTGAAGACCAATAAGGTTCATCCAAGATTGAAACTTCAGATTACTACAGATTTTCAAATGTTATGTTTCACTCACCATTCAAAATGTAATGACATTAGCAATAAATTTAATAATCAAAGCTTTGCCTTTTCTCAATTTTAGAATTTTTAGGTCCTATAGGGATAAGTCCATTGTTCATAATCAGTTAAAATTAAATTTTATAATTTTTTTAATTCTCTTCTTTGCCATAATGCATTTTGAAATAATTTATATAATTTTTGTCTACAAACTTATTATTTTAGAAAAAGCAAATAAAATGGACTCAAATAAGATGTTTCTTTTCTCCCCTCAAAAGCAATAAGCTTCACCCAAGATTAAAGCTTGCAATTACTACATATAATATTCATTTACAAAAGTGTAATTTAAACAATTGAGTCCATTACTTATATTTTTGTTCAAATAAGATTTTCAAAGGTTATGTTTTACTCACCATTCAAAATGCAATGACATTAAAATAATTTTAATAATCAAAACATTGCATTTTCTCAAGTTTTAGAATTCTTAGGTGCTATAGAGATAAATCAATTGTTTGTAATCACTTGAAATTAAATTTTGTAATTTTTTAATTGTCTTCTTTGCAACAATGCAATTTGAAATAATTTATATAATTTTAGTCCATAAGCTTATTACTTAAGAAAAAGAAAATAAAATGGATTGTAATAAAAAGTTTCTCTACTCTATTGAAGTGCAATAAGGTTCACCCAAGATTGAAGCTCAGGATTATTACATATAATATTCATTCATAAAAGTTTATTTTATACAATTCAGTGTACTATTTGTATTTTTGTTCAATTAAAATTTTCAAATGTTATATTTCACTCACCATTCAAAATGCAATGACATTAATAATAAATTTAATAATCAAAACATTCCATTTTCTCAACTTTTAGAATTTTTAGGACCTATAAGGATAAATCCATAGTTAATAATTAGTTGAAATTAAATTTTGTAATTCTTTGAGTCGTCATCTTTGCCACAATGCAATTTGAAATAATTTATATAATTTTTGTCTACAAGCATATTACTTAAGAAAAAGCAAATAAAATGGACTCTAATAGGAAATTTCTCTACTCCCCTCAAGAGCAATAAGGTTCACCCAAAATTGAAGCTTACAGTTACTACATAACATATTTATCTACAAAAGAGTATTTTATACAATTGAGTCTATTACTTGTATTTTTGTTCAATTGAGATTTTCAAATGTTATGTTTTACTCACCATTCAAAATGCAATGACATTAATAATAAATTTAACGATCAAAACATTGCATTTTCTCAACTTTTAGAATTTTTAGATCCTATAGGGATAAATCCATAGTTAATAATCAGTTAAAATTAAATTTTGTAATTTTTTTAATTGTCTTCCTTGCCACAATGCAATTTGAAATAATTTGTATAATTGTTGTCCACAAACTTATTATTTAAGAAAAAGCAAAGAAAATGGACTCTAATAAGAAGTTTCTCTACTCCCTTCAAGAGCAGCAAGGTTCACCCAAGATTGAAGCTTGTGGTTACTACATAACATATTCATCCACAAAGGTGTATTGTATACAATTGAGTCTGTTACTTGTATTTTTGTTCAATTAAGATTTTCAAATGTTATGATTTACACACCATTCAAAATGCAATGACATTAAAAATAAATTTAATAATCAAAACATTGCATTTTCTGAATTTTTATAATTTTCACGTTTTATAAAGATAAATCCATTGTTCATAGTTAGTTGAATTTAAATTTTGTAATTTTTTTAATTGTCCTCTTTGCTACAATGCAATTTGAAATAATTTATATGATTTTTTTCTACAAAATTATTACCTAAGAAAAAGAAAATAAAATGGAATCTAATAAGAACATTCTCTACTCCCCTTAAAAGTAATAAGGTTTACCCAAGATAAAAGCTTGCGATTACTACCTATAATATTCATTAACAAAAGTGTATTTTATACAATTTAGTCCATTACTTGTATTTTTTTTCAATTGAGATTTTCAAATGTCATGTTTTACTCACCATTAAAAATGCAATGACATTAAAACATTCCCTTTTCTCAACTTTTAGAATTTTCAAGTCTTAAAGGGATAAATCCATTGTTCATAATTAGTTGACAAAAGATTGAAACTTGCGATTACTACTTGTAATATTCATTCACAAAAGTGTATTTTATATAATTCAGTCCATTACTTGTATCTTTGTTCAATTGAGATTTTCAAATGTTATGTTTTACTCACCATTGAAAATGCAATGACATTAACAATAAATTTAATAATCAAAACATTCCCTTTTCTCAACTTTTAGAATTTTCAAGTCCTAGAGGGATAAATCCATTGTTCATAATCAGTTGACAAAAGATTGAAACTTGTGATTACTACTTGTAATATTCATCCACAAAGTGTATTTTATACAATTGAGTCCATTGCTTGTATTTTTATTCAATTGAGATTTCCAAATATTATGTTTTAATCACCATTCAAAATGTAACGACATTAACAATAAATTTAATGACCAAAACATTTCATTTTCTGAACATTTAAAATTTTAAAGTCCTATAGGGAGAACTCCATAGTTAATAATCTGTTGAATTTAAATTTTGTAATTTATTTAATTGTCTTTTTTGCCACAATGCAATTTGAAATAATTTATATAATTTTTGTCTACCAACATATTATTTAAGAAAATTCAAATAAAATGGACTCTAGTAAGAAGATTTGCTACTCCCCTTAAGAGTAATAAGGTTCACCCAATATAGAAGCTTGCGATTACTACATATAATATTCATCAACAAAAGTGTATTTTATACAATTAAATCCATTACTTGTATTTTTTATTCAATTGAGATTTGCAAATATTATGTTTTATTCACCATTTAAAATGTAATGACATTAAAAATAAATTTCATAACCAAAACATTTCATTTTCTGAACATTTAAAATTTTAAAGTCCTATAAAGAGAAAACATAGTTAATAATCTATTGAATTTAAATTTTATAATTTTTTTAATTGAGTTTTTTGGCACATACAATTTGAAATTAATTTATATAATTTTTGTCTGCCAACATATTATTTAAGAAAAAGCAACTAAATGGACTCTAATAAAAAGTTTCCCCCTCTCCCCAATTGTAATATGGTTAACCCAAGAATGAAACTTGCGAATACTACTTATAATATTCATTCAGAAACGTGTATTTTATACAATTGAGTCCATTACTTGTATGTTTATTCAATTGAGATTTTCAAATGTTATGTTTTACGCACTATTCAAAATGCAGTGACATTGACAATAAATTTAATAACCAAAACATTTCATTTTCTGAACATTTAAAATTTAAAGACCTATAGGGATAAATCCATAGTTAATAATCAGTTGAAATTAAATTTTGTAATTTTTTAATTGACTTATTTACGGCAATACAATTTGAAATAATTCATATAATTTTTCTCTACAAACTTATTACTTAAGAAAAAAGCAAGTAAAATGGACTCTAATAAGAAGATTCTCTACTCCCCTCAAGAGTAATAAGGTTCACTCAAGATAGAAACTTGCGATTACTACATATAATATTAATTCACAAAAGTATATTTTGTACAATTCAGTCCATTACATGTATTTTTATTCAATTGAGATTTTCAAATGTTATGTTTACTCACCATTGAAATGCAATGACATTAACAATAAATTTAATAATCAAAACATTGCATTTTCTCAACTTTTAGAAGTTTCAGGTCTTTATTGGGGAAAATTCATTGTTCATAAATGAGTTAAATTTAAATTTTAATTTTTCTAATTGCGATTTACCATAATGCAATTTGAAATAATTTATATAATTTTTGTCTACAAACTTATTACTTGTAAGTAAAAAGCAAGGTAAAATGGACTCTAATAAGAAGATTCTCCACTCCCTCAAGAGTAATAAGGTTTCCCAAATAGAAACTTGCGATTACTACATATAATATTCATTCACAAAAGTGTATTTATACAATTCAAATCAATTACTTGTATTTTGTTCAATTGAAGATTTTTCAAATGTTATTTTACTCACCATGACAATGCAATGACATTAAATAAATTGAATAATCAAAACATACCCTTTCTCAACTTTTAGTATTCTCAAGTCCTAATAAGGTATAAATCCATTTTCATAATGAGTTGAAATTAAATTTTGTAATTTTGTTAATTGTTTTTTTTGCCACAATGCAATTTGGAAATAATTTATATAATTTTATTCCAACTAGCTTATTACTTCAGAAAAAGCAAACAAAATAGACTCAAATAAGAAGTCTCTCTCCTCTCCTCAAGAGCAATATGGTTCACCCACGAATGAACCTTGCGATTACTATATATAATATTCATCTATAAAATTGTATTTTATATAGATTGAGTCCATTACTTGTATTTTTCTCAACTAAGATTTTCAAATGTTATGTTTTACTTCACCATTCAAAATGGAATGACATTAGGAATAAATTTAATCATCATCAAAACATTGCATTTTCTCAAGTTTTAGAATTCCTAGATCCTATATGGATAAATTTATTGTTTATAATGAGTTGAAAT
>JAIRCJ010000165.1:0-221246 GCA_020883675.1 Bruguiera gymnorhiza | reverse complement strand
TTTGAAAGGATTTATGTTGTTCCCACAGCCTTGTATGGGTTGTATTGTTGTCAACTAGGGTTAAGTGTGCAAGAAAGTAAAGCCACATGGAAGGGCAAGAAAGTAAATCTGTCGTGTAAGGGCAAGAACGTAATCCACCACGTAAGCCCTATTAGGGTTTCATGGAAGAGAGTATATAAAAGCCTTGGAAGACAAAAACTAGGAAGAGGGCCAACACAATTGAAAAAACAACAACCCTACAACAACCGGCCAAAAAGGAAGAGAGAGCAGAACGGCAAGAGATCAGAAACCGACACCATTGGGAGAGCAAACCAGAAAACGTCACCACTGGGAGAGCAAACCAGAACATGCTGAAGTTCCATTTCTGCGAACGTGGATTTGGCATCGGACTTATTGTTGCATGAGATAAATGGATTTGAATGTCAGATTTGTGTATTGGATTTGTTGTCAACAGTGTTATGACAGGTCTTTGTTTATTTGAAAGCCATGAGTAACTTGAAGATATACTGAGCTGAATGTTCCAGATGGAGAGAAGTCGACTCCATGTCAAAGGAGAGTCGACTCCATGCGGCTATTTGTCGAAGAGTTCTAGAAGAGTCGACTCCACAGCCCAGGAGAGTCGACTCACGTTGTCAGATTGGATCAGTCGACTCTTGTATTAAGATGAGTCGACTCTTCATCCGATCAGTCGACTCTTGCAATAAGTTGAGTTGACTCTTGCATTTTCCGAAGACTTCGAAGAGTTGTTGATTTGAAGATTTCCAGCTCGAAGATTTGCCTTCGAAGATCTGAGAGTTAGAAATATTTCTGAGTTGTTAAAGTGAAGACTTCGAAGATTCAGGAGATAGACAAATTTTCTGAGACGTCGAAGTTCGAAGATCTAGGAGATAGCCAAAAATTGAGACGTCGAAGAAATGCAGACTTCGAAGATTCGGGGAGATAGAAAAATTTTCAGTGACTTCCGAAGATCTCACTCCGAAGATCGAAGATATGTTACTCTTCCGAAGTTCGAAGGTCTGGGAGATAGAGAAATATAGATCTTCAGGAGAAGAGTCGACTATGGAGAGTCGACTCAAGGCGAAGAGTCGACTATGGAGAGTCGACTCCATCCAACAGAGAGTGCGCATCGATTATGGAGAGTCGACTCTTGCATTACGATGAGTCGACTCAACCTCGAAGAGTCGACTCTTGCATTACGATGAGTCGACTCTTGCAGATCTGATCGTAACTTGTTTTTACACGTACAGGATTATGGACGGCCAGGATTCATGATTTCAGTAATCTACGGTCTACGGTCAGCTGCGCATTAGGGCTACACTATAAATATGCGTTGCGTTGAGAAATGAGTAGATTTTTGTGCGCAAGCAAAAGAGAAAACCAGAAGGGAGAAAATACACGATCAACGCATAAGAGAGGTTGTAGAACATGAGAGAATATACAGATTCTTAGTGCAACCAGGAGAGTTAGAATAGCTTGAGTGAATAAGCTATTCAGGAGTTCTTGATCAAAGGAAACCCAGATCCATCGAGCAGATGTACGTGCAGAAGGTTCAAGAGGTGATCTCCAATCAACTGATATTCTTCTTTGTCGGGTTTCAGATCGAGAGTAAGGTGACTGCCATCTCATTTACTATACTTCAACGAAGCAGTTTCATCAAGAGACTGAGATCTATTATTTCATACATGCGTAAAGAGATTCTCGGTGTAATATTTATTTATTCAGTGTACTTGTTTGCAAGCCGTGCTAAGGCACGTATTTTGATTGAGGTTTAGTGAAACCCCATCTGTAGGGGGATTAAAGGAAGAAAAGATCCTTTCCCTACCACTGTAAAGATCCATTGGAAGATTATAGTGCAATCCGTGTGGTGAGGTTAGCACTCATCACACCAAGGACGTAGCCTTCACATTGAAGGTGAACCTTATAAATCTCTGTGTCTGATTTGTGGGATTGTTTGTGTTTAAAGACCTGATCTTAACAGGATAACGAAGGGTTTAAGTGAAAAAGATTTTAAGAGATTAAAATTGGATACCACTGATTCACCCCCCCCTCTCAGTGGTGTGTGTGATCCTGAGTGGACTTTCAATTGGTATCAGAGCCTGGTTGCCTTCGTGGTCTTTCTGAGTATTATTCTTATTCTACAATGGAGCAACTTAATTCTGTTAACAACAAGGGAATTCCTATGTTCGATGGGAAAAGCTTTCATGTCTGGAAGAGTCGTATGACTCCATATCTGTTATCCCTTGGAGTGGATGTTCTACATGCTGTCACCATCGGATTCACTGAAGCTGAATTACAGTTAAAATCCTCTATGACTGCAGAAGAAAAGCGAAAAGTTGAATGTGATGGTAAGGCGAGAAATGCCTTATTAGCAGCCCTATCTGAAAGGGAATTTTCTAAAGTTATTGGCTGCACTTATGCTAAAGGAATATGGGATAAATTATGCAGTATTTATGAAGGTGACAGAAGAGTAAAAGAGGCAAAGCTGCAGATCTGGAGAGCAAAATTTGAAGATCTGAAGATGGCTGAAGATGAGTGTGTAGATGACTTTTTTACACGCATCAATGAAGTTGTTAGCGCCATCAGAGGATATGGAGAGATGCTCACAGATACAACTGTGGTAAAGAAGGTGCTGAGAATCTTACCTGATAAATTTGATTCTAAAGTCTCAGCACTGGAGGAAAGAGATCTGGATGTATTTCCACTTGATGAACTTCACTCAATCCTCATTGCCTATGAGATGAAGAAGGTTCCAGCCTTGAAAAAGAAGGCTAAAGCTGAAAAGGAGGTGGCATTCAAGGCTGCTAGACACACCTCAAGACACTCCAGAACACAAGAAGAGAGTGTAAGTGACTCTGACTCAGAGGAGGAGCTTGAACAAGAGTTTGACAAACTCATGTCTCTCCTGTCCAAGAAAGTGAAGAAAGGCAAGGGTAAGTATCAAGGAAAGCTACCCTTGAAATGCTTTAACTGTGGAAAGATTGGACACTTTGCTGCCCGATGCCCAAAGCTGAATGAAGAGGACAGTGAAGATGAGAATCCATCCACTTCTAGAAGAAAAGAAAAGGGTGCTAGAAAAATCAAGAAAGATTATAAGCAGCCCAAGGACAAGAAAAAGTGGAATGACAAGCTGAGGAGGAAGAGTTTGCTGTCTAAAGAAGAAGAAGATGAAGACAGCACTGAAGACTCTAACTCTGAGAGTACAGACTCAGAGAGAAGTGACTTTCACAGAACTTTCATGGCCAAAGTACATTCAGATGTTGGCATTTCAAAAGAAAGTACAAATGAAGAAGAAAGTTTCACTGAGTCAGAAGAAGAAGAAACAGAAATGGAGGTAGTCTTGAAGAGGGAACTGAAAGAATGTCTTAAGGACATTAAGTGTTTGAGAAAGAATGAAAAGAGTTTAAAGAGAGAGATTGAAGATCATCTCTCGAGAGAAAAGAAGCTCATTCAAACTGTAGAAGAGCTTCAAGTGAAAGTTGCTGAGGCTAATAAAGTAGCAGAAGATGTGCTACTATTGAAAGAGGCCAAAGAATTGGAGATAGAGGAACTCCAAATTCAAGTGATGGAATCTGAGAAGAAAATGAAGAAATTTCAATTGGACTTCAACAAATCCATTGAAGTAGAAAAGAAGTCCACTGCAAAATATGCTGAATCTTCAAAGGTGCTGGATAAAATCCTAACTTCTCAAAGAGCCTCAAGCGATAAAGGTGGTATTGGCTTCAATCCAGAAAAAGCTCAATCAACAACTTCAACTGCAGTTAAGTTTGTTGCAGCTGAAAAACCAATGCAAGAGAAGAAGGTGGCGTCAACCAAAACCATTTACAAAGTGGTTAAAAGAGCTGTGGAACCAGCTCAAGTGAAGAAGGCTGTTGCTCAGCCTAAGAAGATTACACAGGCATATGTACCTGTAAGAGAAGAGAAGCAGGCAGCTACAAAGAACAGGGCTGTGCAGAACTTGAAGCAGCAAGCTCAACAACAGAAACCAGAACCAAAGAGAGCTGGCAAATGCAAATATACATGTTTTGGATACTGTTGGTGCTGTGGAGCATATGGGCACAAAGCCAGAGGCTGCTGGTTTAATGAAGCCAACTACAGAAGGAGCAGAGGAACTGGCTTGAGGGGGAGCAAGCCAAGAAGACCTCAGGAGAATGCAGTCCGCAAGAGACAAGAACCTAAGCCTGTTCAAAACAGGTTTAAAATTCTGGAGAAAATTTGTGGCAGGTGTGAAAGAGTTGGCCACAGTGCAGAAGGTTGTAGAGCTGTATTTCCAGCATACACTCCTCAACCAAGAGATTATTATAAAAGAAGCTTTGTCAACAAATCAAGAGCAAATCTCAGGAGAGAGAGAGCTATGACAGCAGAAATAGCTCTAAAAGCTTCTAAGAGAAATAAATGTTGGATCTTGGACAGTGGTTGTTCAGGCCATATGACTGGAGACTCAAAGATTTTGAAAGATGTTGATGATCATCATGGAGGATCAGTCACTTTTGGCAATGAAGGATCTCTTAAGATCAAGGGAGTTGCATCAGCAAAAATTTGTGACAGCAGGATAAAGTCAAATGAAGTTCTGCTAGTTGATGGGCTAAAGCATAATTTGCTGAGTGTATCCCAACTGTGTGATGATGGGAATGAAGTTATCTTCAGAAAGCATGGATGTGTGGTGAAACGACTCAGAGATGGAGCAGTTCTAGCTAAGGGAGACAGAACCACTGGTAATCTGTTTCAAATAGGTGAGTCAGTTAAGTCGTGCTTTATGAGTAACAGAGATGAGAATCAGTTATGGCACAGAAGACTTGGACACCTTGGGATGAAAAGTATGAACAGATTAACAAAGGAAGGAGCTGCACAGAATGTTCCAGTACTGAAGAGAACTGAAGGTTTTTCATGCACCACATGTCAAAAAGGGAAGATGACCAATCTATCACACAGAGGGGTTGAGATCAGAACAACAAAGCCACTGCAGTTAGTTCATTCAGATATTTGCGGACCTTTCAAGCCAACATCATTCACTGGTGAAAAATATTTTATTACTTTTGTGGATGATTACACCAGAATGACTAACACGTTCTTTTTGAAGCACAAATCAGAGGCGCTTGACAGATTCAAAAGCTTCAAAAGAGCAGTTGAAAAAGAAACAGGGCACTCCATAAAGAAACTCAGGAGCGACAATGGAGGAGAATACAAGAGTGATGCCTTTCAAAGATACCTAAACAAGCATGGTATAAGACATCAATACAGTGCACCATATACTCCTCAACAAAATGGAGTTGCCGAGAGGAAAAATAGAAGCCTTGAAGAGATGGCCAGATCTATGTTGGCAGAGTATGGAACAGCAAAATATTTTTGGAAAGAAGCTATTTCCACTGCCACACATGTGCAAAATAGAAGTCTCTTACGTCCAAAGACAAACAAGACTCCCTATGAATTGTGGTTCAAAAGAAGACCTAACATCAAGTATTTCAAAGTATTTGGAAGTCCTTGCATGATCAAAGTCAAAGGGCTGCATCTGAACAAGCTTGATGAAAGGGCTGATGAAGGAACATTCTTGGGATATTTATCGAATGGAAGAGGCTACAAGTGTTATAATAAAAGAATGCACAAGATCATAGAAGCCTATGATGTCAAGGTGATTGAAGATGAGAAAAATCTTCAGGTGGCACAGCAAACAATTCATTCTGAATCTGAAGAGAATGAAAAAGCTGTAAGTGAAAGTACAAGTTATAGTGAAGCTGATAATGATGTTGATTCAGCTGTCACAAGTGAAGAAGAATGGCCAGCAAGACAAGTGCACAGGAGACTGGCTAAGCAAGTTGATAATGATAATATTCTTGGTGATCAAGAGGCCCCTGTTCAAACAAGAAGAACCTTGAGGTCAGCAAGGCACACTGCACTGCTATCAAATATTGAACCTCAAAAGGTAGAAGAAGCTCTCACTCACAAAGAATGGGTTGATGCCATGAATGAAGAGCTTGATCAAATTGAGAAGAACAGAACATGGGATCTAGTGCCAAGACCAAAAGATAAGAATGTTATAGGCACTAAGTGGGTTTTCAGAAATAAGAAGAATGAAAAAGGTGAGATCACAAGAAATAAAGCCAGACTTGTATGCAAAGGGTATGCTCAAATTGAAGGTATAGATTATCAAGAAACCTTCGCTCCTGTTGCAAGAATGGAGGCCATAAGGATACTTCTAGCTGTTGCTGCACAAAGAAATCTTAAAGTCTATCAGATGGATGTCAAATCAGCATTTCTAAATGGTGACTTGAAAGAAGAGGTCTACATAGAATAGCCAGAAGGATTTCTACTTGATAGAGATGGGTCAAAGGTATGCAGGCTCAAGAAAGCACTATATGGATTAAAACAAGCTCCAAGAGCGTGGTATGCCAGACTTGACAACTATCTCAAGAGAATGGGATTCAGCAAAGGAAAAGTGGATTGTAACCTATATGTGAGAGAGAAAAACAGGAATTCATTGATGGTTATAGTCTATGTTGATGACATCATCTTTGCTGGAAATGATGATAAGTCAAGTGAAGGATTTGCTGAACAGATGAAGGAGGAGTTTGAGATGTCCATGCTAGGAGAGCTAAATTTCTTTCTGGGACTTCAAATTCTGCAAAAGGAAGATGCTATCTTTTTATCCCAGGAGAAATATGCAAGAGAGTTGATAGACAGATTTGGCATGGAAGAGGCAAGAATTGTCTCAACTCCGATTGTTACTGGCACCAAAATTTCAAAAGATGAGCATGGAAAGCCAGTAAATCAGACAGAATTCAGGAGATTAATTGGAAGCTTGTTATATCTTACAGCTTCAAGACCAGATATTGTCTATGCTGTGACTCTATGTGCAAGATATCAAAGCAACCCCAAAGAGTCTCATCTAATGGCTGCAAAAAGAATTCTGAGATATGTGAAAGGAACAGTGGGTTACAGCTTGTGTTATAAAAGATCAAATACACTGGACCTTTATGGCTACACTGATGCTGACTGGGCAGGTGATGTGGATGACAGGAGATCAACATCTGGAGGTGTTTTCTTTCTGGGTAAGAAGTGTGTAGCATGGCATTGCAAGAAACAAAATTCAGTATCCTTAAGCACTACTGAAGCGGAATATATAGCTGCAACTTTGGCTACTACACAGATGTTGTGGATGAAGATGCAATTAGCTGATCTGGGTGTAAATGCGTCATATCCTCTCAATATAGGATGTGACAATCAGAGTGCAATTCAGCTTAGTAAAAATCCTGTTCAACACTCTCGGACCAAGCATATTGAGATCCGATATCATTTTATTAAAGAAAGAGTGGAAGAGGGTCAATTAAGCCTGGAGTTCGTACCTACAAAAAGTCAGCTTGCAGATATAACGACAAAGCCATTATCTACAGAAAGCTTTCAAGCTTTAAGAGAAAAATTAGGAGTGGTTCCTCCACCGTAAGTGATAACCCCTTCTCTCACCCCCACTTTGTCTCTGCATTGGGCCTTTGAATTTCATTGTCAAAGGGGGAGAAATAAGCGAGGAGAACAAGTCAGGAGAAGTTAAAGGAGTTGGACTTGTTATTTAAACAGAGGAAGTGCACAAGTGATTTAGTGTTAAATGCATGAGTAAAATGCATAAGTGATTGAAAAGTAAAATTTAGAGGTGACATTTTTTTTGATTTGTTTTTTTTGTTTGTCGCTTTTGATACAGAGCACACCTCAAGGGGGAGCAGACTTCTCTGCAAGTGTAAATTCAAGGAATGGCTGGTGTTCAAAAGTTGAGATCTGTCATGGATAACTTCGTAGGGTGATTTCTTTTGAATGAACCCGTAGAGGGAGTCTTTGGCTGATTTATCTGATTACAATCTTTATTCTTGAAAATTCTTTTGATGCCATCACATAATACATCTCCAGAGAGTTTTCAGGTGATATTATTTGTTTTGGGGTGTTGACAACGAAATCCAAAGGGGGAGATTGAAGTTCCATTTCTGCGAACGTGGATTTGGCATCGGACTTATTGTTGCATGAGATAAATGGATTTGAATGTCAGATTTGTGTATTGGATTTGTTGTCAACAGTGTTATGACAGGTCTTTGTTTATTTGAAAGCCAGGAGTAACTTGAAGATATATGAGCTGAATGTTCCAGATGGAGAGAGTCGACTCCATGTCAAAGGAGAGTCGACTCCATGCGGCTATTTGTCGAAGAGTTCCAGAAGAGTCGACTCCACGGCCCAGGAGAGTCGACTCACGTTGTCAGATTGGATCAGTCGACTCTTGTATTAAGATGAGTCGACTCTTCATCCGATCAGTCGACTCTTGCAATAAGTTGAGTCGACTCTTGCATTTCCGAAGACTTCGAAGAGTTGTTGATTGAAGATTTTCTAGCTCGAAGATTTGCCTTCGAAGATCTGAGAGTTAGAAATATTTCTGAGTTGTTAAAGTGAAGACTTCGAAGATTCAGGAGATAGACAAATTTCTGAGACGTCGAAGTTCGAAGATCTAGGAGATAGCCAAAAATTGAGACGTCGAAGAAATGCAGACTTCGAAGATTCGGGAGATAGAAAATTTTGAGACTTCGAAGATGTCTCACTTCGAAGATTCGGGAGATAGAAAAATTTTCAGTGACTTCGAAGATCTCACTCCGAAGATCGAAGATATGTTACTCCGAAGTTCGAAGGTCTGGGAGATAGAGAAATATAGATCTTCAGGAGAAGAGTCGACTATGGAGAGTCGACTCAAGGCGAAGAGTCGACTATGGAGAGTCGACTCCATCCAACAGAGAGTGCGCATCGATTATGGAGAGTCGACTCTTGCATTACGATGAGTCGACTCAACCTCGGAGAGTCGACTCTTGCATTACGATGAGTCGACTCTTGCAGATCTGATCGTAACTTGTTTTTACACGTACAGGATTATGGACGGCCAGGATTCATGATTTCAGTAATCTACGGTCTACGGTCAGCTGCGCATTAGGGCTACACTATAAATATGCGTTGCGTTGAGAAATGAGTAGATTTTTGTGCGCAAGCAAAAGAGAAAACCAGAAAGGGAGAAAATACACGATCAGCGCATAAGAGAGGTTGTAGAACATGAGAGAATATACAGATTCTTAGTGCAACCAGGAGAGTTAGAATAGCTTGAGTGAATAAGCTATTCAGGAGTTCTTGATCAAAGGAAACCCAGATCCATCGAGCAGATATACCAGTACGTGCAGAAGGTTCAAGAGGTGATCTCCAATCAACTGATATTCTTCTTTGTCGGGTTTCAGATCGAGAGTAAGGTGACTGCCATCTCATTTACTATACTTCAACGAAGCAGTATCATCAAGAGACTGAGATCTATTATTTCATACATGCATAAAAGAGATTCTCGGTGTAATATTTATTTATTCAATGTACTTGTTTACAAGCCGTGCTAAGGCACGTATTTTGATTGAGGTTTAGTGAAACCCATCTGTAGGGGGATTAAAGGAAGAAAAGATCCTTTCCCTACCACTGTAAAGATCCATTGGAAGATTATAGTGCAATCCGTGTGGTGAGGTTAGCACTCATCACACCAAGGACGTAGCCTTCACATTGAAGGTGAACCTTGTAAATCTCTGTGTCTGATTTGTGGGATTGTTTGTGTTTAAAGACCTGATCTTAACAGGATAACGAAGGGTTTAAGTGAAAAAGATTTTAAGAGATTAAAATTGGATACCACTGATTCACCCCCCCCTCAGTGGTGTGTGTGATCCTGAGTGGACTTTCACATGCGACCTCCTGCAAGCAAACCAGAAACACCTCCTGCAAGCAAACCAGAAACACATCCTGCAAGCAAACCAGAAACACACAACCAGCAAGAGGAGAAATAAGAAACAGACCACCCGGAAGAGAAGACAGCAGACCTGGTATCCGTGAGACCACCCGGAAGAGAAGACAGCAGACTAGAAGCATGAGGCAGGCCGAGAGACGTGAACCAGAAAAACCAGTAGCGTGAGGCAGGCTAAGAGATGTGAAACAGCAGACCAGAAGCGTGAGACCAGAACGTGCAATGGCATGACTGATCAGAAGCGTGGGGCAGGCCGTGAGACGTGAAACGGCAGACCAGAAGCTTGAGTGCAAGCTGTGAAACCGTGAGACGGTAAAAGCAGGAGTTGTGTGAAACAACCTAGAGAAAGAATTCGGCAAAGCATCGGAAAGAACTCAACGTATTTCCAGATTTCTTCAAGAGAGGTTAGAGAGCGTTGCGGTGAACTTCTAAGCGGCAGTGGAGCAGCCTTTCGATTCAACAGAGGCAAGACAAGCTAGAAGAAGGGTAGACATAGTAAGTGACACTCTTTGTATTGTACTTGCTTAGTAATTGCAATAGTGAAAGGAGTAGAAGATTAAGACATCCATTGTAATTGGAATTCTCAAGTATAGTGGATAGTCTCGGTAAGGGAGAGTTCCTACCACCGTGGATGTACGTCACGTTGACGGAACCACGTAAATCTCGTGTGTCCTTAATTTGCTTTACGTTCTGTGTTTTGAATTGAGTTGTGAACGCAGCTAAAGTATCAGCCAACCCATAACCTAATGAAGACCTAAACAAGAACATCCGAATTGTCTATTAGGCAAGGTGTCTAAAAGGTGACTTTGGGGACTATTATGATTAGTAGGTAGCAATAGATCTACCTTAGTCGAATCTGAGAAAGAGTTCGCTTTTAAGAAGAGATTGAAGTTGTTCACTTTCCTGCGAATTGCAAATTGTGGTGATACTGATTCACCCCCCTCTCAATATCATAAACTAGTAGATCCTAGGGTGAAGTTGGGAACTTCAATTGGTATCAGAGCATAGGTTCACCAAGATAAAGCTTAACAGCTTGGTGTACTAGTTTGAAGAGCTCCAAAAGTTTTAACTTGTTCAGCATACTGAGAAATGGATGTCGGTACCAGCACCAGCACCACTTACAGCAAGAAGGTTCAAATCTTCAACGGAACCAACTACCATATGTGGAGAGTGAGAATGCAGGTGGTATTTGCAACCATGGGCATGAACGTGGTGAAATCTGTACATGAGGGTTTTGAGCCTCCAGAAGAAGGTAAAGATCCAACCCCAGAGGAATTAAGACAGTTTGAGATAAATGGGAAGGCCTCAAATGTCATCATTTCAGCATTGACAGATGCTGAATATGCTAAAGTTATGGACTGCAAATCTGCCAAGGAGATATGGGACAGATTGCAGAAAGTCTATGAAGGTGATGGCAGAATGAAGGAGGCCAAGCTTCAAGTTTTCAAGGAGAGATATGAATCTCTCAGAATGCAGAAAAATGAGACAGTCCAAGAGTTCTTCACCAGGGTTATTGATGCTGTAAACGATCTTCGAAGTCATGGGAAGAACAAGAAGGACTCATCTATTGTGAAGAAAATTCTGAGAATTCTGCCTGAGAGGTTTGCCTCAAAAGTGGCAGCCATAGAGGAGAGTAGAGATCTCAATTCTATGTCTCTGCATGATCTCCAGTGCAATCTCATTGCATATGAGATGAGAATAAAGTCAACTGAGAGCTCCTCAACGTCAAAGGTATCAAAGGAGGCAGCTTTCAAAGCTATGAAACACTTGAAGATAAAAGAAGAGGAAGAATCATCCAGTGAGGATGATGATGATGATGAGGAAGAAAGTGAAGGTGAAGTGTTGGCATACTTCACAAGGAAATTCAAAAAGGGGTCTAAGAAGGGAAAAAGGACAGTTGTCCTTGAGATGTTATCGTTGTGGACAGACTGGACACTTTGCTTCTCAGTGCAAAGTGAAACTTGATGATGAAGATGAGGATGGTGATGATGAGCAGAATTCAAAATGGAGAAGACCATCATTCAAGTCAAGGAAGTCCAGCAAGAAGACTGCTAGCCCACAGAAGAAGAAGAAGAGAGGCTCATTCAAGAGTTATGTGAACCAGACAAAAGAAGCCGATGAGGAGGAAGATGTAGACTCATCAGATGAGCATGCCTTTATGGCATCAACTCAAGGTGGTAGTTCAACCTCTGAAGAGGAAGAGGAGGTTGATGAAGAAGAACCAGATCTTGAAGCTGAGTTGGAAGCAGCTTCAAAGGAGATAATCAGAAGGGGCAGAACCATAAGAAGGTTGGAGGCCCACATAAAACAAGTTGAAGCAAAGTCTGAGGAAGCTGAAAGTCAAAAGGATGAAATAAGGGCTGAACATATTGACTTGAAGAGAAGATTTGAAGAACAGATCAAAATATTTGAAGACCTTACTATGGAGCTTGGCTCAAGGACTTCAACAATTGAAGAAATGGAGATAGAGTTGCTGAGACTTCAGCAACAACTCAAAAGGAGTGAAGAGAACGTGCAGAAGCTTGAAATGATAGGAGAAACAAGTTATGCAAGAGAAAAGAAGAATGAAGAGAAAGTGCAGCAATCTGAGGCTGCATTGCCTAAAGATAATAAGAATGTGCCACAGAAGTTGAAAGAGAAGGTTGTGACTCAGGAGAAGATAGCTGAGAATAAAGAGGATTTGAAGAAGCAACCTAGGGTGGCAAACAAAAATGAAGAAAAGAAGGTCAGCCAGCAAAGGGCTATGGCTGAACAGAAGAAGGAGAAAAAGGTGGCTGAAATGAAAGCCACACAAGCAAAGAAGCCAGCCACGTTGCCTACACAGTAAGTAATGAACAAAAGAAAACAAGCTGTGATTAGACCCAAGAAGAGGCAGTTTCAAGGTCACTGTCTTTATTGTGGAGTTTGGGGTCATAAGGCAAGTAACTGCTGGTGGAGAAGGCCAGTATATGTCTCCAACTTGAGAAGATATGATGCTGCATACAGGGGGAGACAATACAAAATTCAGAGGAGAACATCTGTCGTGAGTTCTTGCACATATTGTAAAAAGCAAGGACACACTGACAAGGATTGTTGGTGGAAGCCCAAAACAATGGTTTCAAAGAACAAGTTTGCTATATTGGGAGACTTGGAACAGTGTGAAAGGTGTGGGCAGGATGGCCATAATGCCAAGAGATGCATGACACTTCTCCCTGAGCAAGAGAAGGCACTCAATGGCATAGTGAAAACAAGCGGTGTAGTCAAAGCTGAGAAAAAAGAGAAAGCTATCTTCCAGCCAATTCAAAAGAAGGAATATAAAGCTAAAAGGGAGGTGGCTAATATAGCTGAAATTGCACTCAAAGCTGACTACAAGGATAAGCAGTGGATCCTTGACAGTGGATGCACTTCACACAAGACGGGAGACAAGAGTAAATTGTCAAAGCTAAACAAGTCAAGATAAGGCAGAGTCAAGTTTGGCAATGATGATTCACTCAACATTAGTGGTCAAGGGTCAGTAAATATTGGAAAAGGAAAGCTGAAAGATGTTCTGCATGTTGAAGGACTCAGATATAATCTAGCATCTGTTAGCCAACTATGCAATGAAGACCATAAAGTGATATTCACAAAAACAGGTTGCCAAGTAAAGAGTAAAGAAGGCAATACTGTTGCAGCTGGGAAAAGAACAGCTGGAAATTTATATGTAATTGATGAGGACAAGACAAACAGTTGTTTACTTACAAAAGAAGAAGAAAATCAACTCTGGCATCGGAGGCTGGGACACTTAACACAGAAGAACATGAGGAAGTTGACCACTACTCATGCAATCAGAGACATTCCAGACCTTAAGAGAGAGAGGGAGTATGTCTGCTCAGCATGCTCTAAAGGAAAACAGGTCAGAAAGCAGTATAAGACCAAAGAGGTCAGTTTTGAAGCAGTGCTTGACATTGTGCATACTGATTTGTGTGGGCCGATGAGAACAAAAGGGTTGAATGGTGAGAGGTACTTTATCTTGTTTGTTGATGATTATTCCAGAAGGACCTGCATCATGCACCTCACACATAAGTCAGAAGTTTTGAAATGCTTCAAGAGATACAGAAGATTGGCTGAAAATGAGAGTGGAAAGAAGATCAAAGTATTGAGGTCAGATCAAGGCACTGAATTCACAAATGAAGCTTTTGAAGATTACCTTGAGAAGCATGGAATTCACCATCAGATGGCAGCAGCAAGAACTCCTTAACAAAACGGGGTGGTAGAGAGGAAAAATAGAGCTGTGGTTGAAATGGCAAGAACTCTACTGCTAGAATCCAAGCTTCACACAAGATTTTGGACAGAAGCAACATTTACAGCCATGCACCTATTGAACAGAGTTTCACTAAGGCCCAATACTGATAAGACTCCATATGAGCTATGGAGTGGGAAGAAGACAACAACCAAGTATCTTAGAATCTTTGGCAGCCCATGTTTTGTGAAAAACAAGGAGCAAAACTTGGGAAAATTCCATGCTAGGTCAGATGAAGGCATCTTTGTGGGATACTCAGCAAAGATAAAAGGTTACAGAGTTTTTCTGCATAAACTGGGAAAAGTGGTCACTTCCAATGATGTGAGAATAAATGAAAACTGGAAAACAACGCATAATGGAGAAGCTGAGGATAGTGAAAAAGATGACTTCAAGATAGATGAAGAATCTGACCAACATGAAGAAGTGGGAAAAGAAGTAAGTTTAGACTCAGAGAAGAGTGAGTCTAAAGATGAAGAAGGAGATTCTCTTGCAACTAATACTGTGCAAGAAAGAAAGCCAAAGAAAACGTGGACTAGTGCTCATCAAGAAAATCAGATCATAGGTGACCCATCAACAGGAGTTACAGCAAGAAGAAGAATTGTGGGAGCTACTGCTTTACTCTCACAAGTTGAACCTAAATCTGTTGAAGAGGCTACACAAGATCTAACTAAATCTTTGTCCACAGAGCTGTTTGAAAAGCACAGAATGAGTTTGTTTGTGCGAATGCCTCCTCAAGCCTGAAAATCAGGTGAATCCTCCATCTCTACTTTGCGAGTTCTTCAGATTTGTAATTGGTTGGCAAAGGGGGAGAGAAGCAACAGTGCAGGGGGAGCTGTTAAGAAAGGGGGAGTTGTAATTCATCTGCTTCTGGATTATTACTCTAAGAAGATTATAAAGGATTGTTGCATAATGGTTTTTGTTATGAGTGTTGCCAACAATTACAAAGGGGGAGATTGTTGTTCCCACAGCCTTGTATGGGTTGTAATTGTTGTCAACTAGGGTTAAGTGTGCAAGAAAGTAAAGCCACATGGAAGGGCAAGATAGTAAATTTGCCGTGTAAGGGCAAGAACGTAAATCCACCACGTAAGCCCTATTAGGGTTTCATGGAAGAGAGTATATAAAGGCCTTGGAAGACAAAACTAGGGAAGAGGGCCAACACAATTGAAAAAACGGCAACCCTACAACAACTGGCCAAAAAGGAAGAGAGAGCAGAACGGCAAGAGATCAGAAACGACACAACTGGGAGAGCAAACCAGAAACGTCACCACCGGGAGAGCAAACCAGAACGTGCGACCTCCTGCAAGCAAACCAGAAACGCCTCCTGCAAGCAAACCAGAAACACCTTCTGCAAGCAAACTAGAAACACATCCTGCAAGCAAACCAGAAATGCACAACCAGCAAGAGGAGAAATAAGAAACAGACCACCCGGAAGAGAAGACAGCAGGCCTGGTATCCGTGAGACCACCCGGAAGAGAAGACAGCAGACCAGAAGCTTGAGTGCAAGCTGTGAAACCGTGAGACGGTGAAAGCAGGAGTTGTGTGAAACAACCTAGAGAAAGAATTCGGCGAAGCATCGGAAAGAACTCAACGTATTTCCAGATTTCTTCAAGAGAGGTTAGAGAGCGTTGCGGTGAACTTCTAAGCGGCAGTGGAGCAGCCTTTCAATTCAACAGAGGCAAGACAAGCTAGAAGAAGGGTAGACACAGTAAGTGATACTCTTTGTATTGTACTTGCTTAGTAATTGCAATAGTGAAAGGAGCAGAAGATTAAGACATCCATTGTAACTGTAATTCTCAAGTATAGTGGATAGTCTCGATAAGGGAGAGTCCCTACCACCGTGGATGTACATCACATTGACAGAACCACGTAAATCTCGTGTGTCCTTAATTTGCTTTACGTTCTGTGTTTTGAATTGAGTTGTGAACGCAGCTAAAGTATCAGCCAACCCATAACCTAACGAAGACCTAAACAAGAACATTCGAATTGTCTATTAGGCAAGGTGTCTGAAAGGTGACTTTAGGGACTATTGTGATTAGTAGGTAGCAATAGATCTACCTTAGTCGAATCTGAGAAAGAGTTTGCTTTTAAGAAGAGATTGAAGTTCTTCACTTTCCTACGAATTGCAAATTGTGGTGATACTGATTCACCCCCCTCTCAGTATCACAAACTAGTAGATCCTAGGGTGAAGTTGGGAACTTCAATTTATATAATTTTATTGTAGTAACATATTACTTAAGAAAAAGCAAATGCAATGGACTTTAAGAAGTTTCCCCACTCCACTTAAAAGCAATATGCTTGGCACAACATTGAATCTTGGGATTGCTATTTATAATTGTCATCTACTAAAGTGAATTTTAAACAATTTAGACCATTACTTGAATTTTTGTTAAATTAACTTATTCAAATATTATGTTTTCTCACCATTCAAATATAATGGCATTTACAATAAATTTAAAAATCAAAAGTTGCAATTTTCAATTTTTAGAATTTAAAGTCTTACAAGTATAAAAGCACTGGTTATAATTAGTTCAATCTAGATTTTGTAATGTTTTTAATTGTTACCTTTGCGACTATACTATATGAAATGATTTACATAATTTTAGTCCACAAACATATCACTTAAAAAAAAGTAAGTGCAATGGACTCCAATAAGAATATTTGCCACTACCCTCTTGAGAGATATGCTCTTGAGAGATATGCTTGACCCAATATTGAAACTTGGGATTGCTGGTTATAATATTCATCCACTAAAGTGTATTTTTTACAATTTAGTCCACTACCTATATTTTTGTTCAATTAACAAATTCAAATATTATGTTTTTTTTTTCACCATTCAAATGCAATGACATTTACAATAAATTTAAAAAACAAAACATTGCATTTTTTCAATTTTTAGAATTTTGAAGTCCTATAGGGACAAATGCATTGCTAATAATCAGTTGAATTTAAATTTTATAGTTTCTTTAATTGTCTCCTTTGCCACACTACAATTTGAAAGGATTTGTATAATTTTATTGTACAAACATATTACTTAAAAAAAAGCAAATACAATGGACTCTAAGAAGAAGTTTCCCCACTCTCCTCAAAAGCAATATGATTGGCACAACATTGAATCTTGGGATTACTATTTATAATTGTCATCTACTAAAGTGAATTTTAAACAATTTAGACCATTACTTGAATTATTGTTAAATTAACTTATTCAAATATTATGTTTTTCTCACCATTCAAATGCAATGGCATTAACAATAAATTTCAACATTAGAACGCTGCACTTTTTCAATTTTAGAATTTTAAAGTCCTATAGAGACAAATGCATTGTTAATAATCAGTTGATTTTAAATTTTGTAATTTTTTTAAATGTCTCCTTTGCCACAATGCAATTTGGAATGATTTATATAATTTTAGTCCACAAACATAGTACCTAAGAAAAAGTAAATGCAATGGATTCAAAAAAGAAGTTTTGCGACTACCTTCCAGAGATATATGCTTGATCCAACATTAAAGATCAACATTGCTATTTATAATATTCGTCCATTAAAGTGTATTTTATACAATTGAGTCCATTACCTATATTTTTGTTCAATTAACATATTTAGATATTATGTTTTCACACCTTTTAAATGTAATGGCATTAACAATAAATTTAAAAGCCAAAACATTACACTTTTCCAATTTTTAGAATTTTCTAGACCTATAAGGTAAATGCATTGTCAATAATCAGTTGAATTTAAATTTTGTAATTTTTTTAATTGTCTCCTTTGCCACAATGCAATTTGAAATGATTTATATAATTTTAGTCTACAAACTTATTACTTAAGAAAAAGCTAATGCAATAGACTCTAATAAAAGTTTTGCCACTACCCTCGAGAGATATATGTTTGACCTAACATTGAAGCTTGGGATTGCTATTTATAATATTCATCCACTAAAGTTTATTCTATGCAATTGAGTCCATTACTTGTATTTTGTTGAATTAACATATTCAAATATTTCGTTTTTCTCACCATTCAAATGTAATGACATTAACAATAGATTTAAAAATCAAAACATTGCATGCTTTTAATTATTAGAATTTTAAGGTCTTATAAGGACAAATGCATTATAAATAATCAGTTAAAGTAAAATTTTGTAATTTTGTAATTTCTTTCATTGTCTCCTTTGCGACAATGCTCTTTGAAATGATTTATATAATTTTAGTTTACAAACATATTATTTAAGAAAAAGCAAATGCAATGGACTCTAATAAGAAGCTTACCTACTGCTCTCAAGAGCAATATGCTTGGCCCAACATTGAAACTTAGGATTGCTATTTATAATATTCATCCCTTAAAGTGTATTTTATACAATTGAGTCCATTACTTGAATTTTTGTTGGATTAACATATTCAAATATATGTTTTTCTCACCATTCAAATGCTATGGCATTTACAATATATTAAAAATCAAAACATTGCACTTTTCACTTTTTAGAATTTCAAGACCTATAGGGATAATAATCAGTTGAATTTAAATTTTGTAACTTTTCTAATTGTCTCCTTTGTCACAATACAATTTGAAGTGATTTATATAATTTTAGTCTAAAAATATATTACTTAAGAAAAACCAAATGCAATGGACTCTAATAAGAAGTTTCCCCACTCCCCTTAGGAGCAATATGCTTGGCACAACATTGAAACTTGGATTGTTATTTATAATATCATCCATTAAAGTGAATTTTATACAATTGAGTCCATTATTTGAATTTTTGTTCAATTAACTTATTCAAATATTATGTTTTTCTCACCATTCAAATGCAATGACATTTACAATGAATTTAAAAATCAAAACGTTGCAATTTTTCAATTTTTAGAATTTAAAATCTTATAGGGATAAATGCTCTGTTAATAATCAGTTAAATTTCAATTCTGTAATTTTTTTAACTATCACCTTTACGACAATGCTAATTGAAATGATTTATCTAATTTTTGTCGAAAAATATATTACTTAAGCAAAAGCAAATGCAATGAAGTCTAATAAGAAGTTTCCCCACTCCCCTCAAGATAAATATACTTGACTGAACATTGAAACTTGAGATTGCTATTTATAATATTCATCCACTAATGTGTATTTTATACAATTACATCCATTACTTGTATTAACATATTCAAATATTATATTTTTCTCACCATTCAAATGCCATTGCATTCACAATAAATTTAAAAATCAAACCATTGCACTTTTTCAATTTTTAGAATTTTAAAGTCCTATAGGGATAAATGCATTGTTAATAATCAATTAAATTTAAATTTTGTAATTTTTTTATTGTCTCATTTGCCACAATGCAATTTGAAATGATTTATATAATTTTAGTCTACAAACATATTACTTAAGAAAAAGCAAATGCAATGGACTCTAATAAGAAGTTTCCCCACTCCCCTCAAGAGCAATATCGTTGACCCAAGATTGAAACTTGGGATTACTATTTATAATTTTCATTCACTAAAGTGTATTTTGTAGAATTGAGTCCATTACTTGTATTTTTGTTCAATTAACATATTCAAATATTATATTTTTCTCACCATTCAAATGTCATTGCATTCACAATAAATTTAAAAATCAAACCATTGCACTTTTTCAATTTTTAGATTTTAAAGTCTATCGGGATAAATGCATGTTGTTAAAATCAATTAATTTAAAGTTTTGTAATTTTTTTTATTGTCTCATTTGCCACACTGCAATTTGAAATGATTTATTTTTATTTTAAGTATAGAAACATATTATTTGAGTAAAAGCAAAATACAGATGGACTCTAATAAGAAGTTTCCTCACTCCCTTAAGAGCACTATGCTTAAACATAACATTGAATCTTGGGATTGTTATTTATAATATTCCATCCACTAAAGTAAATTTTATACAATTGAGTCCATTACCTGTATTGTTGTTCAATTAACATATTCAATATTAATGTTTCTCACCATTCAAGATGATAATGACATTTATACAAATTTAAAAATCAAAATCATTACAATTTTTTCAACTTTTAGAAATTAAAGTCTTATACGGGATAAATACATTGTTAATAATCTATTAAATTTTAACTTTTGTAATTTTTTTTACTTGCCCCTTTGCAAACAATGCTATTTGAAATGATTTATATATTTTAGTCTAAAAATGTATTACTTAAGGAAAACCTAATGCAATGGATTGCAAAAGGAAGTTTCCCCACTTCCTCTAGAGCAACATGCTTGACTCAACATTGAAGCTTGGGATTGATATTTGTAATATTCATCCACCAAAGTTGTATTTAATACAATTGAGTCCATTACATGTATTTTTGTTCAATTAACACATTCAAATATTATGTTTTTCTCACCATTCAAATGTAATGCCATTAACAATAAATTTAAAATTCAAAACATTGGATGTTTTTGAAATTTTAGAATTTTAAAGACATATAAGGGTAAATGTATTGTTAATAATCAGTTGAATTTAAATTTTGTAATTTTTTTAATTGTCTCCTTTACGACAATGGTATTTGAAATCATTTATATAATTTTAGCCTAAAAATATATTACTTGATCAAAAGCAAATGTAATGGACTCTAACAAGAAGTTTCCCCACTCTCCTCAAGATTAATATGCTTGACTCAATATTGAAGTTTGGGATTGCTATTTATAATATTCATCCACTAAAGTGTATTTTATACAATTGAGTCCATTACTTGTATTTTTGTTCAATTAACATATTCAAATATTATATTTTTCACACTATTCAAATGCAATTGCATTAACAATAAATTTAAATATCAAAACATTGCACTTTTTCAATTTTTAGAATTTTAAAGTCCAATAAGGTGAAATGCATTATTAATAATTAGTTGAATTTAAATTTTATAATTTTTTTTATTGTCTCCTTTGCCACAATGCAATTTGAAAAGAGTTATATAATTTTAGTCTAAAAACATATTACTTAAGAAAAAACAAATGCAATGGACTCTAATAACAAGTTTCCCCACTCCCCTTAAGAGCAATATGCTTGACCCAACATGGAAGCTTTGGATAGCTATTTATAATATTCATCCACTAAATTGTATTTTATACAATTAAGTCCATTACTTGTATTTTTGTTCAATTAACATATCTAAATATTATGTTTTTCTCACCATTCAAATGCAATGACATTAACGATAAATTTAAAAATCAAAACATGACACTTTTTCAATTTTTAGAAATTTGAAGTCTTATAGGGATAAATGCATTCTTAATAATCTATTGAATTTAAATTTTATTATTTTTTTAATTGTCTCATTTGCCAAACTACAATTTGAAATGATTTGTATAATTTTATTCTACAAACATATTACGTAAAAACAAGCAAATGCAATGGAGTATAATAAGAAGTTTCCCCACTTCCCTTAAAAGCAATATGGTTGGCGCAACATTGAATCTTGGGATTACTATTTATAATATTCATCCACTAAAGTGAATTTTATACAATTGAGCCAATTACTTGTATTTTTGTTCAGTTAACATATTGAAATATTATGTTTTTCTTACCATTCAAATGCAATGAGATTTACAATAAATTTAAAAATCAAAACATTCTAACTTTTCAATTTTTTGAATTTAAAGTCTTATAAAGATAAATGCTTTGTTAATAATCAGTTAAATTTAAATTTAGTAATTTTTTAAATGTCACCTTTGCAACAATGCTATTTGAAATAATTTATATAATTTTAGTCTAAAAATATATTACTTAAGCAAAAAAAATGCAATGTACTCTAATAAGAAGTTTCCCCACTCCCCTCAAAACCAATATGCTTGACCCAACATTAAAGCTTGAGATTGCTATTTATAATATTTATCCACTAAAGTGTATCTTATATAATTGAGTTCATTACTTGTATTTCTTTCATTTAACATATTTAAATTTTATGTTTTTCTTATCTTTCAAATGCAATTGCATTAACAATAAATTTAAAAATCAAAACATTGCACTGTTTCAAATTTTAGAATTTTAAAGTCCTATAAGGATAAATGTATTATTAATAATCAGCTGAATTTAAATTTTGTAATTTTTTTAATTGTCTCATTTGCCACATTGCAATTTGAAATGATTTATATAATTTTAGTCTACAAACATATTACTTAAGAAAAAACAAATGCAAAGAACTCTTATAAGATGTTTCCCCACTCCCCTTAAGAGTAATATGCTTGACACAATATTGAATCTTGAGATTGCTATTTATAATATTCATCCATTGAAGTGTATTTGATACAATTGAGTTCATTATCTGTATTTTTGTTCAATTAACATATTTAAATATTATGGTTTTCTCATCATTCAAATGCAATGGCATTTACAATAAATTTAAAAATCAAAACATTACAATTTTTCAATTTTTAGAATTTTGAAATCTTATAGGGATAAATACATTGATAAAAATCAATTGAATTTAACTTTTGTAATTTTTTTAATTGTCTCCTTTACGATAATGCTATTTGAAATGATTTATATAATTTTAGTCTAAAAATGTATTACTTAAGAAAAACCAAATGCAATGGACTTTAAAAAGAAGTTTCCCTACTCTCCTCAAGAGCAACATGCTTGACTCAACATTGAAGCTTGAGATTGATATTTGTAATATTTATCCACTAAAGTGTATTTATATCATTGAGTCCATTACATGTATTTTTGTTCAATTAACATATTCAAATTTTTTTTTCTCACCATTCAAAAGTAATGCCATTAATCATAAATTTACAAAGCAAAACATCAGATTTTTTCAATTTTTAGAATTTTAAAGACGTATAGGTGTAAATGTATTGTTAATAATCAGTTGAATTGAAATGATTTATATAATTTTAGCCTAAAAATATATTTAATTGTCTCCTTTGTGCCAATGATATTTGAAATGATTTATATAATTTTAGCCTAAAAATATATTACTTAAGCAAAAGCAAATGAAATCGACTCTAATAAGACGTTTCCTCACTCCCCTCAAGACCAATATTCTTAACCCAACATTAAAGCTTGGAATTGTTATTTATAATATTCATCCACTAAAGTGTATTTTATACAATTGAGTCCATTACATGTATTTTTGTTTAATTAACATATTCAAATATTTTGTTTTTCTCACCATTCAAATGCCATTGCATTAATAATAAATTTAAATATCAAACCATTGCACTTTTTCAATTTTAGAATTTTAAAGTCTTATAGGGATAAATTCATTGTTAATAATCAGTTGAATTGAAATTTTGTAATTTTTTTAATTGTTTCCTTTGCCACAATGCAATTTGAAATGATTTATATAATTTGGTCTACAAACATATTTTTTAAGAAAAACCAAATGCAAAGGACTCTAATAAGAAGTTTTGCCACTACCCTTTAAAGATATATGCTTGACCCAAAATTGAAGTTTAGGATTGTTATTTTTAATATTCATCCACTAAAATTTATTTTATTCAATTGAGTCCACTACTTGTATTTTTGTTGAATTAACATATTCAAATATTATGTTTTTCTCACCATTTAAATGTAATGACATTAACAATAAATTTAAAAATCAAAACATTGCAATTTTTCAATTTTTAGAATTATAAAGTCTTATAGGGACAAATGCATTGTTAATAATTAGTTGAAATTAAATTTTGTTATTTTTTTAATTGTCTCCTTTGCCACAATGCAATTGGAAATCATTTACATATTACTGAAGAAAAAGCAAATGCTATGGACTCTAATATGAAGATTTGCCACTCCCCTATTAAGTTATATGCTTGACCCAAAATTGAAGTTTAGGATTTCTATTTATAATATTTATCCATTAAAGTGTATTTTTTAAAATTAAGTCCATTATGTGTATTTTTATTCAATTATCATATTCAAATATGATGTTTTTATCACCATTCAAATGCAATGACATTTACAATAAATTTAAAAATCAAAACATTGCAATGTCTCAATTTTTAGAATTTTAAAGTCTTATAGGGATAAATAAATTCTTAATAATCAGTTGAATGTAACTTTTGTAATTTTTTTAATTGTTTGCTTTGCAACAATGCTATTTGAAATGATTTATATAACTTTAGTCTAAAAATATATTACCGAAGAAAAACCAATGCAATGGACTTTACTAAGAAGTTTTCCCACTCCCTTCAAGAGCAATATGTTTGACCAAACATTGAAGTTTGGGATTGCTATTTAAGATATTCATCCATTAAAGTGTATTTTATACAATTGAATTCATTACTTGTATTTTTGTTCAATTAAAATATTAAAATATCATGTTTTTCTCACCATTTAAACCGCAATAACATTAATAATAAATTTAAAAATCATAACATTGCACTTTTTCAATTTTAAGAATTTTGAGGTCCTATAAGAATAAATTCATTGTTAATAATTAGTTGAATTTAAATTTTGCTATTTTTTTAAAATTCTAATTTGCCACATTGCAATTTGAAATGATTTATATAATTTTTGCCTAGAAACATATTCCTTAAGAAAAAGAAAATGCAATGGACTCTAATAAGAAGTTTCCCTATCGTCCTCAAGAGTAATATGATTGACCCAACATTAAAACTTAGGATTGCTAATTATATATTCATCCACAAAAGTGTATTTTATACAATTGACTCCATTACTTGTATTTTTGTTCAATTAAAATATTCAAATATTATCTTTTTCCCCACCATTCAAATGCCAGTCGCATTAACAATAAATTTAAAAATCAAACATTGCACTTTTTTAATTTTTAGAATTTGATGTCCTGTAGGGATAAATGCATTATTAATAATCAATTGAATTTTAATTTTATAATTATTTTAATTGTCTCATTTGTTGCACTACAATTTGAAATGATTTATATAATTTTAGTCTACAAACATAATTACTTAAGAAAAAGTTAATGCAATGGACTCTCCACTCCCCTTAAAAACAATATGCTCGACACAACATTGAATCTTGGGATTGTTTATTTATAATATTCATCCACTAAAGTGAATTTTATACAATTGAGTTCATTACTTCAATTTTTGTTCGATTAACAAATTCAAATATTATTTCTTACTGTTCAAATGCAATGACATTTATAATAAATTTAAAAACTAAAACATTATACCTATTTTAATTTTTAAAATTTTAAAGTCCTATAGGTGTAAATGCATTGTTAATAATCAGTTGAATTTAAATTTTGTAATTTTTTTAATTATCTCCTTTGCGACAATCCTATTTAAAATGATTTATATAATTTCAATCTAAAAATATATTACTTAAGAAAAAGCAAATGTAAAGGACTCTAATAAGAAATTTTGCCATTACCCTCTAAAGATATATGCTTGACTCAACATTGAAACTTGAGATTGCTATTTTTAATATCCAACCACTAAATTTTATTTTATACAATTGAGTCCATTACTTGTATTTTTTTTTCAATTAACATATACAAATATTATATTTTTCTCATCATTCAAATGTAATGACATTAAAATAAATTTAAAATTCAAACATTGCTTTTTTTCAATTTTTAGAATTTTAAAGTCTTATAAGGATAAATGCATTGTTAATAATTAGTTGAATTTAAATTTTACAATTTTTTTAATTGTCACCTTTATCATAATGCAATTTGAAATGATTTATATAATTTTAGTCTACAAACATATTACTTAAGAAAAAGCAAATATATTGGACTCTAATAAGAAGTTTCCCTACTCCCCTAAAGAGTAATATGTTTAACCCAACATTAAAAATTAGGATTACTATTTATAATATTCATCCACTAAAGTGTATTTTACACAATTTAGTCTATTACTTGTATTTTTGTTCAATTAACAAATTCAAACATTATGTTTTTCTGATCATTCAAAATTGAGTGGGATTAACAATAAATTGAAAAATCAAAATATTGTATTTTTTCAACTTTTTGAATTTTAAACTTTTTGAGGGATTTATACATTGCAAATATTCAGTTGAATTTAAATTTTGCCATTTTTTTAATTTTCTCCTTTGCCATAATGCAAGTTGAAATGATTTATAGAATTTTAGTGTAGAAACATATTACTTATGAAAAATCAAATGCAATGGGCTATAATAAGAAGTTTCCCCACTTACCTCAAGAGGAATATGCTTGACCCAACATTAAAGTTTAGAATTGCTATTTATAATATTCATCTGCTAAAGTCTATTTTGTACAATTGAGTCCATTACTTATATTTTTGTTAATTAACAAATTAAAATAAGATGTTTTCTCACCATTCAAAATGCAATGGGATTAACAATAAATTGAAAAATCAAAAGTGTATTTTATACAATTGAGTCCATTACTTGCATTTTTGTTCAATTAACAAATTCAAACATTATGTTTCTCACCATTCAAAATGCAGTGATATTAACAATAAATTGAAATGATTTCTATAATTTGTGTCAAAAAAACATATTAGTTAAGAAAAACCAAGCAAATGCAATGAAGTCTAATAAGAAGTTTCCGCACTCCTCTTAAGAGGAATATGCTTGACCTAACATTAAAATTTAGGATTTCTATTTCTAATATTAATCCATTATAACGTATTTTGCACAATTGAGTCCATTACTTGTATTTTTGTTCAATTAACAAATTAAAACATTATGTTTTTCTCACTATTCAAAATTAAGTGGGATTAACAATAAATTGAAAAATCAAAACATTGTATTTTTTCAACTTTTTGAATTTTAAACTTTTTGAGGGATTTATCCATTGTAAATAATCAGTTGAATTTAAATTTTGCCATTATTTTAATTTCTCCTTTGCCATAATGCAAGTTGAAATGATTTATAGAATTTTAGTGTAGAAACATATTACTTATGAAAAATCAAATGCAATGGATTATAATAAGAAGTTTCCCCACTCCCTCAAGAGGAATGTGCTTGACCCAACATTAAAGTTTAGGATTGCTATTTATAATATTAATCCACTAAAGGATTTTATACAATTGAGTCCATTATTTGTATTTTTGTTCAATTAACAAATTTGAACATTATGTTTTTCTCAGCATTCAAAATGCAGTGAAATTAATAATAAATTTGAATGATTTTATAATTTGTGTCAACAAACATATTACTTAAGAGAAAGCAAATGCAATGAACTCTAATAAGAAGTTTCCGCACTCCCCTCAAGAGGAATATGCTTGACCCAACATTAAAACTTAGGATTGTTATTTATAATATTCATCCATTATAGTGTACTTTGCACAATTGAGGTCCATTACTTGTGTTTTGTTTCAATCAACAAATTCAAATCTTATATTTTTGTCACCATTCAAAATGTAGTGGGATTAGCAATAAATTGAAAACTCAAAACATTGTTTTTTTTTCGACCTTTTGAATTTTAAACTCTTATAGGGATTTATGCATGGTTAATAATTAGTTTAAATTTAAATTTTGTAATTTTTTTAATTGCCTTGTTTTGCCACAATGCAAGTTGAAATGATTTGTATATATTTGATTCTACAAACATATTACTTTAGAAAAAGCAAATGCAATGGACTATAATAAGAAGTTTCCCCACTCCCTCAAAGTAATATGCTTAACCCAACATTAAAGATTAGGATTGCAATTTATAATATTCATCCATTAAAGTGTATTTTATACAATTCAGTCTATTACTTGTATTTTTGTTCAATTAACAAATTCAAATATTATGTTTTTCTCACCATTCAAAATGCAGTGGGATTAACAATAAATTGAAATATCAAAACATTGTATTTTTTTCAACTTTTTGAATTTTAAACTCTTTGAGGGATTTATGCATTGTGAATAATCAGTTGAATTTAAATTTTGTCATTTTTTTAATTGTCTCCTTTGCCATAATGCAAGTTGAAATGATTTATAGAATTTTAGTGTAGAAACATATTACTTATGAAAAATCAAATGCAATGGACTATAATAAGAAGTTTCCCCACTCCCCTCAAGAGCAATATGCTTGACCCAACATTAAAGCTTAGGATTGCTATTTATAATATTCATCCACTAAAGTGTATTTTATACAATTGAGTCCATTACTTGTATTTTTGTTCAATTAACAAATTCAAATATTATGTTTTTCTCACCATTCAAAATGCAGTGGGATTAACAATAAATTGAAAAATCAAAACATTGTATTTTTTCAACTTTTTGAATTTTAAACTCTTTGAGGGATTTATGCATTGTGAATAATCAGTTGAATTTAAATTTTGTCATTTTTTTAATTGTCTCCTTTGCCATAATGCAAGTTGAAATGATTTATAGAATTTTAGTGTAGAAACATATTACTTATGAAAAATCAAATGCAATGGACTCTAATAAGAAGTTTCCCCACTCCCCTCAAGAGCAATATGCTTGACCCAACATTAAAGCTTAGGATTGCTATTTATAATATTCATCCACTAAAGTGTATTTTATGCAATTGAGTCCATTACTTGTATTTTTGTTCAATTAACATATTCAAATATTATATTTTTCACATATTATATTTTTCTCACCAATTAAATCAAACGACATTAACAATAAATTTAAAAATCAAAATATTTCAATTTTGCAATTTTTAGAATTTTAAAATCTGCTAGGGATAAATGAATTGTCAATACTCTGTTGAATTTAAATTTTGCAATTTTCTGAATTGTCTCCTTTGCCTCAACGCAATTTGAAATGATTTATATAATCTTCAGGCAAATTACTTAAGAAAAAGCAAAAGCAATGGACTGTAATAAGAAGGTTCTGCACTCCCATCTAGGGATATATGCTTAACACAACATTGAAACTTGGGATTGCTATTTATAATATTCATCCACTAAAGTGTATTTTATGCAATTGAGTCCATTACTTGTATTTTTGTTCAATTAACATATTCAAATATTATATTTTTCACATATTATATTTTTCTCACCAATTAAATCAAACGACATTAACAATAAATTTAAAAATCAAAATATTTCAATTTTGCAATTTTTAGAATTTTAAAATCTGCTAGGGATAAATGAATTGTCAATACTCTGTTGAATTTAAATTTTGCAATTTTCTGAATTGTCTCCTTTGCCTCAACGCAATTTGAAATGATTTATATAATCTTCAGGCAAATTACTTAAGAAAAAGCAAAAGCAATGGACTGTAATAAGAAGGTTCTGCACTCCCATCTAGGGATATATGCTTAACACAACATTGAAACTTGGGATTGCTATTTATAATATTCATCCACTAAAGTGTATTTTATGCAATTGAGTCCATTACTTGTATTTTTGTTCAATTAACATATTCAAATATTATATTTTTCACATATTATATTTTTCTCACCAATTAAATCAAACGACATTAACAATAAATTTAAAAATCAAAATATTTCAATTTTGCAATTTTTAGAATTTTAAAATCTGCTAGGGATAAATGAATTGTCAATACTCTGTTGAATTTAAATTTTGCAATTTTCTGAATTGTCTCCTTTGCCTCAACGCAATTTGAAATGATTTATATAATCTTCAGGCAAATTACTTAAGAAAAAGCAAAAGCAATGGACTGTAATAAGAAGGTTCTGCACTCCCATCTAGGGATATATGCTTAACACAACATTGAAACTTGGGATTGCTATTTATAATATTCATCCACTAAAGTGTATTTTATGCAATTGAGTCCATTACTTGTATTTTTGTTCAATTAACAATTTCAAATATTATATTTTTATCACCATTCAAAATGCAGTAGGATTAACAATAAATTGAAAAATCAAACATGTGTATTTTTTCAAACTTTTTGAATTTTAAACACTTAGTGGGAATTATGCATTGTTAATAATTAGTTGAATTTAAATTTTGTAATTTTTTTTAATTGTCTCCTTTGCCACAAGACAAGTTGAAATGATTTATAAAAGTTTAGCCTACAAACATATTACTAAAGAAAAAGCAAATGCAATGGACTTTAGTAAAAAGTTTCCCCACTCCCCTCAAGAGGAATATGCTTCACCGAACATCAAAGATTAGGATTGTTATTTATAATATTCATTCGCTAAAGTGTTTTATATATGAGTCCATTACTTATATTGTTGTTTAATTAACAAATTCAAATATATATTTTCTCACCATTCAAAATGTAGTGGGATTACACAATAAATTGAAAAATTAAAAACATTATATTTTTTCAACTTTTTGGAATTTAAATCAAATAGGGATTTATGCATTATCAATAATTAGTTCAATTTAAATTTTGAAATTTTTTTAATTGCCTCCTTTGCCACAATGCAAGTTGAAATGATTTCTATAATTTGTGTTGACAAACATATTACTTAAGAAAAAGCAAATGCAATGGACACTAATAAGAAGTTTCCCTACTCCCTTCAAGAGGAATATGCTTGACCCAACATTAAAATTTAGGATTGCTATTTATAATATTCCTTCACTATAGTGTATTTTGCACAATTGAGACCATTACTTATGTTTTTGTTCAATCAACAAATTCAAATCTTATATTTTACTCACCATTCAAAATGTAGTGAGATTAATAATAAATTGAAAAATCAAAATATTGTATTTTTTCAACTTTTTGAATTTTAAACACTTCGAGGAATTTATGCATTGTTAATAATTATTTGAATTTAAATTTTGTCATTTTTTTAATTGTCTCCTTTGCCACAAGGCAAGTTGAAATGATTTATAAAAGTTTAGCCTACAAACATATTACTAAGAAAAAGCAAATGCAATGGACTTTAATAAAAAGTTTCCCCACTCCCTCAAGAGGAATATGCTTCACTGAACATCAAAGTTTAGGATTGTTATTTATAATATTCATCCGCTAAAGTGTTTTTATACAATTGAGTCTATTACTTATATTGTTGTTCAATTAACAAATTCAAATATTATATTTTTCTCACCATTCAAAATGTAGTGGGATTAACAATAAATTGAAAAATTAAAACATTATATTTTTTTCAACTTTTTGGAATTTAAAATCAAATAAGGATTTATGCATTGTCAATAATTAGTTCAATTTAAATTTTGAAATTTTTTTAATTGCCTCATTTTCCATAACGCAAGTTGAAATGATTTCTATAATTCGTGTTGACAAACATATTACTTAAGAAAAAGCAAATGCAATGGACTCTAATAAGAAATTTCCCCACTTCCTTCAAGAGGAATATGCTTGACCCAACATTAAAACTTAGGATTGCTATTTATAATATTCATTCACTATAGTGTATTTTGCACAATTGAGACCATTACTTATGTTTTTGTTCAATCAACAAATTCAAATCTTATATTTTGCTCACCATTCAAAATGTAGTGGGATTAATAATAAATTGAAAAATTAAAATATTGTATTTTTTCAACTTTTTGAATTTTAAACACTTTGAGGAATTTAAGCATTGTTAATAATTAGTTGAATTTAAATTTTGCCATTTTTTTAATTGTCACTTTTGCCACAAGGCAAGTTGAAATGATTTATGGAATTTTAGCCTAAAAACATATTACTTAAGAAAAAGCAAATGCGATGGACTACAATAAGAAGTTTCCCCACTCTCCATAATAGGAATATGCTCTACCCAACATTAAAGCTTATGATTGCTATTTATAATATTAATCTACTAAAGTGTATTTTATACAATTGAGTCCATTACTTGTATTTTTGTTCAATTAACAAATTCAAACATTATGTTTTTCTCACCATTCAAAATGCAGTGAAATTAACAATAAATTGAAATGATTTCTATAATTCGTGTTGACAAACATATTACTTAAGAAAAAGCAAATGCAATGAACTCTAATAAGAAGTTTCCCCACTTCCCTCAAGAGAAATATGCTTGACCCAACATTAAAACTTAGGATTGCTATTTATAATATTCATCCATTATAGTGTATTTTGCATAATTGAGTCCATTACCTGTGTTTTTGTTCAATCAACAAATTTAAATCTTATATTTTTATCACCATTTAAAATGTAGTGGGATTAATAATAAATTGAAAACTCAAAACATTGTTTTTTTTTTCGACTTTTTGAATTTTAAACTTTTATAGGGATTTATGCATTGTAAAAAATTAGTTAAATTTAAATTTTAGAATTTTTTTAATTGCCTCCTTTGCCATAATGCAAGTTGAAATGATCTATATAATTCAAGTCAACAAACATATTACTTAAGAAAAAGCAAAAGCAATGAATTCTAATAAGAAGTTTCCCCACTCTCCTCAAGAGGAATTTGCTTGACCTAAAATTAAAGCTTAGGATTGTTATTTATAATATTCGTTCACTAAAGTGTATTTTATACAATTGAGTCTATTACTTGTATTTTTGTTCAATTAACAAATTCAAACATTATGTTCTTCTTACCATTCAAAATTGAGTGGGATTAACAATAAATTGAAAAATCAAAACATTGTATTTTTTCAACTTTTTGACTTTTAAACTCTTTGAGGGATTTATACATTGTAAATAATTAGTTGAATTTAAATTTTGTCAATTTTTTAATTGTCTCCTTTGCAATAATGCAAGTTGAAATGATTTATGGTATTTTAGTGCAGAAACATATTACTTCAGAAAAAGCAAATGCAATGGACTCTAATAAAAGGTTTCCCCACTCCCCTCAAGAGTAATATGCTTGACCGAACATTAATGCTTAAGATTGCTATTTATAATATTCATCCACTAAAGTGTATTTTATAAAATTGAGTCCATTACTTATATTGCTGTTTAATTATCAAATTCAAATAAGATGTTTTTCTCACCATTCAAAATGCAGTGGAATTAACAATAAATTACAAAATCAAAATATTGTATTTTTTCATCTTTTGGAATTGTAAACTTTACGAGAGATTTATGCATTGTTAATAATCAGTTGAATTTAAATTTTGCCATTTTTTTAATTGTTTCCTTTGCCACAAGGCAAGTGGAAATGATTTATAGAATTTTAGCCTACAAACACATTACTTATGAAAAATCAAATGCAATGGATTCTAATAAGAAGTTTCCCCACTCCCCTTAAAAGTAATATGATTGACCCAACATTAAATCTTAGGATTGATATTTATAATCTTCATCCCTTATAGTGTATTTTGCACAATTGATACCATTACGTATGTTTTTGTTCAATCAACAAATTCAAATCTTATATTTTGCTCACCATTTAAAATGTAGTGGGATTAGTAATAAATTGAAAAATCAAAACATTATATTTTTTCAACTTTTTGAATTTTAAACACTTTGAGGAATTTATGCATTATCAATAATTAGTTCAATTCAAATTTTGAAATTTTTTTAATTGCCTCCTTTGCCACAACGCAAGTTGAAATGATTTCTATAATTCGTGTCGACAAACATAATACTTAAGAAAAATCAAAATTAAGTGGGATTAACAATAAATTGAAAAATCAAAATATTGTATTTTTTCAAATTTTTGAATTTTAAACTTTTTGAGGGATTTATCCATTGCAAATAATCAGTTGAATTTAAATTTTGCCATTTTTTTAATTTTCTCCTTTGCCATAATACAAGTTGAAATGATTTATAGAATTTTAGTGTAGAAACATATTACTTATGAAAAATCAAATGCAATGGATTATAATAAGAAGTTTCCCGACTCTCCTCAAGAGGAATATGCTCTACCTAACATTAAAGCTTAGGATGGCTATTTATAATATTCATCCACTAAAGTGTATTTTTTACAATTGAGTCCATTACTTGTATTTTTGTTCAATTAACAAATTCAAATACTATGTTTTTATCACCATTCAAAATGCAATAGGATTAATAATAAATTGAAAAATCAAAACATTGTATTTTTCCAACTTTTTGAATTTTAAACTCTTTGAGGGAATTATGCATTATTAATAATCAGTTGAATTTAAATTTTGTGATTTTTTTAATTGTCTCCTTTGCCATAATGCAAGTTGAAATGATTTATAGAATTTTAGTGTAGAAACATATTACTTATGAAAGATCAAATGCAATGGATTATAATAAGAAGTTTCCCCACTCCCCTCAAGAGGAATATGCTTGACCTTGCATTAAAACTTAGGATTGCTATTTATAATATTCATCCACTAAGGTGTATTTTGTACAATTGAGTCCATTACTTGTATTTTTGTTCAATTAAAAAATTCAAATATTATGTTTTCTCACCATTCAAAATGCAGTGGGATTAACAATAAATTGAAAAATCAAAACATCGTATTTTTTCAACTATTTGAATTTCCAAAACTTATAAGGATTTATGCATTGTAAATGATTATTTGAATTTAAATTTTGCAAATTTTTTAGTTGCCTCCTTTGCCACAATGCAAGTTGAAATGATTTATATAATTTGAGTCGACAAACAAATTACTTAAACGAAAGCAACTGCAATGGACTCTAATAAGAAGTTTCCGCACTGCCCTTAAGAATAATATGCTTAACCCAAGATTAATGTTTAGGATTGCTATTTATAATATTCATCCACTAAAGTGTAGTTTATACAATTAAGTCGCTTACTTGTATTTTTGTTCAATTAACAAATTCAAATATTATATTTTTCTCACCATTTAAAATGCAGTGGGATTAACAATAAATTGCAAATCAAAACATTGTATTTTTTCAACTTTTTGAATTTTAAACACTTTGAGGGATTTATGCAATATTAATAATTAGTTGAATTTAACTTTTTGTTATTTTTTTAATTGTCTCCTTTGCCACAAGGCAATTTGAAATGATTTATAGAATTTTAGCTTACTAACATATTACTTATCAAAAATCAAGTGCAATGGACTCTAATAAGAAGTTTCCCAACTCCCCTCAAGAGCAATATGCTTGACCTAACATTAGAGCTTAGGATTGCTATTTGTAATATTCATTTACTAAAGTGTATTTTATACAATTGAGTGCATTATTTGTATTTTTGTTCAATTAACAAATTCAAATATTATATTTTTCCAACCATTCAAAAATGTAGTGGGATTAAGAATAAATTGAAAAATCAAAACATTGTATTTTTTCAACTTTTTGAATTTGAAAGAATTATAAGGATTTATGCATTGTTAATAATTAGTTAAATTTAAATTTTGTAATTTTTTAATTGCCTTGTTTGCCACAATGCAAGTTGAAATGATTTGTATAGTTCGATTCTACAAACATATTACTTAAGAAAAAGTAAATGCAATGGACTCTAATAAGAAGTTTCCCCACTCCCCTCAAGAGTAATATGCTTAACCCAAGATTAAAGATTAGGATTGCTATTTATAATATTCGTGCACTAAAGTGTATTTTATACAAATTCAAACATTATGTTTTTCTCACCATTCAAAATTGAGTGGGATTAACAATAAATTGAAAAATCAAAATATTGTATTTTTTTCAACTTTTTGAATTGTCAAAAATTATAGGGATTTTTGAATTGTCAATAATTATTTGAATTTAAATTTGGTAAATTTTTTAATTGCCTCATTTGTCACAATGCAAGTTGAAATGATTTTTATAATTCGAGTCGACAAACAAATTACTTAAACGAAAGCAAATGCAATGGACTCTAATAACCCATCATGAAAGCTTAGGATTGTTATCTATAATATTCATCAACCAAAGTGTATCTTATACAATTGAGTCTATTACTTGTATTTTTGTTCAATTAACAAATTCAAACATTATGTTTTTCTCACCGTTCAAAATGCAGTGAAATTGACAATAAATTGGAAAATCAAAACATTGTATTTTTTCAACGTTTTGAATATTAAACTCTTTGAGGGATTTATGCATTGCAAATCATCAGTTGAATTTAAATTTTGTCATTCTTTTAATTGTCTCCTTTGCCATAATGCAAGTTGAAATGATTTACAGAATTTTAGTGTAGAAACATATTACTTATAAAAAATCAAATGTAATGGGCTCTAATAAGAAGTTTCCCCACTCCCCTTAAGAGCAATATGCTTGACCCAACATTAAAACTTAGGATTGCTATTTATAATATTTATCCACTAAAGTGTATTTTGTACAATCGAGTCCATTACTTGTATTTTTCTTCAATTGACAAATTCAAATATTTTGTTTTTTTCGCCGTTCAAAAAGCAGTGGGATTAACAATAAATTGAAAAATCAAAACATTGTATTTTTTTCAACTTTTTGAATTGTCAAAACTTATAGGGATTTTTGAATTGTCAATAATTATTTGAATTTAAATTTGGTAAATTTTTTAATTGCCTCGTTTGCCACAATGCAAGTTGAAATGATTTTTATAATTCGAGTCAACAAACAAATTACTTAAACGAAAGCAAATGCAATGGACTCTAATATAAAGATTCCCCACTCCCCTTAAGATTAATATGCTTAACCCAGCGTGAAAGCTTAGGATTGTTATTTATAATATTCATCAACCAAAGTGTATCTCATACAATTGAGTCTATTACTTGTATTTTTGTTCAATTAAAAAATTCAAAGATTATATTTTTCTCACCATTCAAAATGCAGTGGGATTAACAATAAATTGAAAAATCAAAACATTGTATTTTTTCAACTTTTTGAATTTTAAACTCTTTGAGGGAATTATGCATTGTTAATAATCAGTTTAATTTAAATTTTGCCATTTTTCTAATTGTTTCCTTTGTCGTAAGGCAAGTTGAAATGATTTATAGAATTTTAACCTACAAACATATTGCTTAAGAAAAAGCAAATGCAATGGACTCTAATAAGAAGTTTCTCCACTCCCTTCAAGAGTAATATGCTTCACCTAACATTAAAACTTAGGATTGCTATTTATAATATTCATCCACTAATGTGTATTTTGTACAATTGGGTACATTACTTGTATTTTTGTTCAATTAACAAATTCAAATATTATGTTTTTCTCATTATTCAAAATGCAGTGAGATTAACAATAAATTGAAAAATCAAAATATTTTATTTTTTCAACTTTATGAATTTTAAAAGGTTATAGGAATTTATGCATTGTTAATAATTAGTTGAATTTAAATTTTGTAATTTTTTAAATTACCTACTTTGCCACAATGCAAGTTGATATTATTTATATCATTCAAGTTGACAAACATATTACCTAAGAAAAAGCAAATGCAATGGACTATCATAAGAAGTTTTCCCACTCTCTTCAAGAGGAATATGCTCAACCCAACATTAAAACTTAGGATTGCTATTTATAATATTCATCCACTAAAGTGTATTTTATAGAATTAAGTCCATTACTTGTATTTTTGTTCAATTAACAAATTCAACTATTATATTTTTATCACTTTTCAAAATGTAGTGGGATTAACAATAAATTGAAAAATCAAAATATTGTATTTTTTGAACTTTTTGAATTTTAAACACTTTAAGGGAATTATGCGTTGTTAATAATCAGTTGAATTTAAATTTTGTGATTTTTTTAATTGTCTCCTTTGCCACAAGGCAAGTTGAAATGATTTATAGAAGTTTAGCCTACAAACGTATTACTAAAGAAAATGTTGTTCCCACAACCTTGTATGGTTGTAATTGTTGTCAACTAGGGTTAAGTGTGCAAGAAAGTAAAGCCATATGGAAGGGCAAAAAAGTAAATCCGCCACGTAAGGGCAAGAACGTAAATCCGCCACATAAGCCCTATTAGGGTTTCATGGAAGAGAGTATATAAAGGCCTTGGAAGACAAAATTGGTTAAGGCCAACACAATTGAATAAACGACAACCCTACAACAACCAGCCAAAAAGAAGAGAAAAGCAAACCAGAAATGCCTCCTGCAAGCAAACCAGAAACACACAACCAGCAAGAGGAGAAATAAGAAACAGACCACCTGGAAGAGAAGACAGCAGACCTAGTATCCGCGAGACCACCCGGAAGAGAAGACAGCAGACTTGGTATCCAAGAGACCACCCGGAAGAGAAGACAGCTGACCTGGTATCCACGAGACCACTTGGAAGAGAAGATAGCAGACCTGGTATCCGTGAGACCACCCGGAAGAGAAGACAGCAGACCTGGTATCCGTGAGACCACCCGGAAGAGAAGACAGCAGACCTGGTATCTGTGAGACCACCCAGAAGAGAAGACAGCAGACCAGAAGCATGAGGCAGGTCGAAAGATGTGAACCAGAAAAACCAGTAGCGTGAGACAGGCCAAGAGACGTGAAACTGCAGACCAGAAGCGTGGGTGTATGTCAGGAGACGGCATGAGAACAGAACGTGCAACGGCGTGACAGACCAGAAGCATGAGGACAGGCCGTGAAACAGTAAGACCATGAAATAGGAGACGGGTGAGACCGTGAGACAGTGAAAGCAGGAGCTGTGTGAGACAACCTAGAGAAGGAATTCGGCGAAGCATCGGAAAGAACTCAATGTATTTCCAGATTTCTTCAAGAGAGGTTAGAGAGCGTTGCAGTGAACTTCTAAGCGGCAGTGGAGCAGCCTTTCAATTCAACAGAGGCAAGACAAGCTAAAAGAAGGGTAGACACAGTAAGTGACACTCTTTGTATTGTACTTGCTTAGTAATTACAATAGTGAAAGGACCAGAAGATTAAGACATCAATTGTAACTGGAATTCTTAAGTATAGTGGATAGTCTCGGTAAGGGAGAGTCCCTACCACCGTGGATGTACGTCACATTGATGGAACCACGTAAATCTCGTGTGTCCTTAATTTGCTTTACATTCTGTGTTTTGAATTGAGTTGTGAATGCAGCTAAAGTATCAGCCAACCCATAACCTAACGAAGACCTAAACAAGAACATCCGAATTGTCTATTAGGCAAGGTGTCTGAAAGGTGACTTTGGGGACTATTGTGATTAGTAGGTAGCAATAGATCTACCTTAGTCAAATATGAGAAAGAGTTTGCTTTTAAGAAGAGATTGAAGTTGTTCACTTACCTGCGAATTGCGAATTGTGGTGATACTGATTCACCCCCCTCTCAGTATCACAAACTAGTAGATCCTAGGGTGAAGTTGGGAACTTCAGGAAAAGCAAATGCAATGAACTTTAATAAAAACTTTCCCCACTCCGCTCAAGAGGAATATGGTTGACCGAACATTAAAACTTATGATTGCTATTTATAATATTCATCCTCTAAAGTGTTTTTTATACAATTGAGTCCATTACTTGTATTTTTGTTCAATTAACAAATTCAAACATTATGTTTTTTTCACCATTTAAAATGCAGTGAAATTAACAATAAATTGAAAAATCAAAACATTGTATTTTTACAACTTTTTGACTTTTAAACTCTTTGAGGGATTTATCCATTGCAAATAATCAGATGAATTTAAATTTTGTGATTTTTTTAATTTTCTCCTTTGCCATAATGCAAGTTGAAATGATTTATAGAATTTTAGTATATAAACATATTACTTATGAAAAATCGAATGCAATGAGCACTAATAGGAAGTTTCCCCACTTTCCTCAAGAGCAATATGCTTGACCTAACTTTAAAGCTTAGGATTGCTATTTATAATATTCATCCACTAAAGTGTATTTTGCACAATTCAGTCCATTACTTATGCTTTTGTTCAATCAACAAATTCAAATTTTATATTTTGCTCACCATTCAAAATGTAGTGGGATTAACAATAAATTAAAAACTCAAAGCATTGTTTTTTTTTTTTGACTTTTTGAATTTTAAACTCTTCTAGGGATTTATGCATTGTTAATAATTAGTTAAATTTAAATTTTGTAATTTTTTTAATTGCCTTCTTTCCACAATGCAAGTTGAAATAATTTATATAATTCAAGTCAACAAACATATTACTTAAGAAAAGCAAATGCAATGGACTCTAATAAGAAGTTTCCCCACTCCCCTCAAGACCAATATGCTTGACCCAACATGAAAGCTTAGGATTGTTATTTATAATATTCATCCACTAAAGTGTATTTTATACAATTCAGTCTTTTACTTGTATTTTTGTTTCATTAACAAATTCAAACATTATGTTTTTCTCACTATTCAAAAGGCAGTGAAATTAACAATAAATTGAAAAATCAAAACATTGTATTTTTTCAACTTTTTGAATTTTAAACTCTTTGAGGGATTTATGCATTGTAAATGATCAGTTGAATTTAAATTTTGTCATTTTTTTAATTGTCTCCTTTGCCATAATGCAAGTTGAAATGATTTATAGAATTTTAGTGTAGAAACATATTACTTAAGAAAAAGCAAATGCAATGAACTCTAATAAAAAGTTTCCCCACTCCCCTTAAGAGTAATATGCTTCACCGGACATTAAAATTTAGGATTGCTATTTATAATATTCATCCACTATAGTGTATTTTACACAATTGAGTCCATTACTTATGTTTTTGTTCAATCAACAAATTCAAATCATATATTTTGCTCACCATTCAAAATGTAGTGGGATTAATAATAAATTGAAAACTCAAAACATTGTTTTTTTTTTTTTGACTTTTTCAATTTTAAACTCTTTTAGAGATTTATGCATTGTTAATCATTAGTTAAATTTATATTTTTTAATTTTTCTAATTGCCTCCTTTCCACAATGCAAGTTGAAATAATTTATATAATTCGAGTCGACAAACATATTACTTAAGAAAAAGCAAATGCAATGGACTCTAATAAAAAGTTTCCCCACTCCTCTTAAGACTAATATGCTTGACCGTACGTTAATGCTTAGGATTGTTATTTATAATATTCATCTACTAAAGTGTATTTTATACAATTGAGTCCATTACTTATATTGTTGTTTAATTAACAAATTCAAATAAGATGTTTTTCTCACTAGTCAAAATGCAGTGGGATTAACAATAAATTGAAAAATCAAAATATTGTATTTTTTCATATTTTTGAATTGTAAACTCTATGAAGGATTTATGCATTGTTAATAATCAGATGAATTTAAATTTTGTCATTTTTTTAATTGTTTCCTTTGCCACAAGGCAAGTGGAAATGATTTATGGTATTTTAGCCTAAAAACACATTACTTATGAAAAATCAAATGCAATAAATTCTAATAAGAAGTTTCCCCGCTCCCTTCAAGGCCAATATGCTTGACCTAACATTAAAGTTTAGGATTGCTATTTATAATATTCATCCGCTAAAGTGTTTTTTTTATACAATTGAGTCCATTACTTGTATTTTTTTTCAATTAACAAATTCAAACATTATGTTTTTCTTACCGTTCAAAATGCAGTGAAATTAACAATAAATTGAAAAATCAAAACATTGTATTTTTACAACTTTTTGACTTTTAAACTCTTTAAGGGATTTATGCATTGTAAATAATCAGTTGAATTTAAATTTTGTCATTTTTTTAATTGTCTCCTTTGCCATAATGCAAGTTGAAATGATTTATAGAATTTTAGTGTAGAAACATATTACTTCTGAAAACGTAAATGTAATTGACTCTAATAAAAGTTTCCCCACTCCCCTCAAGAGTAATATGCATAAATGGACATTAAAGCTTAGGATTGCTATCTATAATATTCATCCGCTAAGTGTATTTTATACAATTGATTCCATTACTTATATTGTTATTCAATTAACAAATTCAAATAAGATGTTTTTCTCACCATTCAAAATACAGTGAGATTAACAATAAATTGAAAAATCAAAACATTGTATTTTTTCAAAAGGTGGAGCCTTGTTAGGAAGAAATCAAGAGACAGTCTTATTAGTTAGTAATTAAGTAAAAAATACTTGTAAGAAATGCTAGTCATCATCAAAGACTCCTTGTTTACTGAAATTCAATGGATTCTTAATTCTAAGGGAGTATAGATGTACTTGTTGCCACGAATATAGTGCATATTGTGGGCACAGAAGCTATTTTCAAGATCATTAAGAGTGAATGGGTAATTACAACAAAAAGTGGAGCATTGTTAGAAGGAAATCAAAAGACAGTCTCATTAGTCAGTAATTAAGTAGAAAATAGACGTAAGAAATGCTAGTCAACATCAAAGACTCCTTGTTTAATGAAATTCAATGGATTCCTAATTCCAGGGGAGTATAGATATGCTTGTTACCATGAATATATTGCCTATTGTGGGCACATAAGCTATGTTTAAGATCATTAAGAAGGAATGGGTAATTACAATAAAAGGTGGAGCATTATTAGAAAGAAATCAAGAGATAGTCTCATTAGTCAGTAATTAAGTAGAAAATACTCGTAAGTAGTGCTAGTCATCATCAAAGACTACCTTGTTTAATGAAATTCAATGGATTTCTAATTCTAAGGGAGTATAAATGTGGTTGTTTCCATGAATAGCTTTGACCATAAAGGACATGTCAATAGCTCCTTCCTGAGCAGCACCTTTGTCTTTCAAAGTCATATTATTTCTTTTGATTTAGAGTCAGGCTCTGATACCAACTGATGCGAAAAGCCCTAAAAAGACGTGGCTTAGGAACCCAACGCACACATGGAACACATGGAATCAAGGGACAACTAAGAAAGCTAAATCAGAGTTTAATAACTCGAACCCTAGACCTAACATTCGAAGGAGCACAAACCTAAGGTTTTTAAGAAGGATATGGATGCCACACTCTAGAAAAGAAAGGAATTGGGAGTGATAAATCAATTTGAACGCCACAAGAAGAAGTACCTCTTGATAAGTTCTTTAGTTCTCAAAAGAACCGAAGGAGAAAATCCTTGCTTTCTATTTCACTTAAAGTTGTCTTATCTGATTGTCTAATCTTACAAAGGGAGCTTATTTATAGGCTTAGATGGCAATCCTAAAGAGGCACAAATTCTTACGTAGGACAATTCCTTATTTAAGAGGTATTCCTATCTAGGGACAAATTCTTACATAGAAAATAAACTCCTAACTTGGAGTGACTGCTATTACTTAGTTCTAACTCTTTAAGTACTCCAATGATATTAATAAGGCCTGGACTCTCTTTCAAGCTTGAATTCACACCTTTTGAAGCTTGTTTGGCCTGAACGTCTTTAATAAGCCCATTTAGTGCTTCTTTCATCTTTTTGGCTCTAGCTCATTTTTTGGGCCTTCTAGAATGTGCAATGGACCTCTTACATCCATTAAAGCTCTAGTTCGTGTTATTTGGCTGTTTGGAACGTGCAATGGATCTCTTGCACCCTTTGACACTCTAGCTTGTGTTATTAGGCCTTCTAAAATGTGGAATGGACCTTTTGCATCCATTGAAACCTTCCATTTATCATCTCTATGGTTCTCATCAGTCTCATTAGTTAGTAATTAAGTAGAAAATACTCGTAAGAAATGCTAGTCATTATTAAAGACTCATTCTTTAATGAAATTCAATGGATTCCTAGTTCCAAAGGAGTATAGATGTGCTTCTTGCCATGAATATAATGCCTGTTGTGGGCACATAAGTTATTTTCAAGATCATTAAGAGTGAAAGGATAATTACAACAAAAGGTTGAGCATTGTTAGAAAGAAATCAAGAGATAGTTTTATTAGTCAGAAATTAAGTAGAAAATAGTCATATAAAATGCTAGTCATTATCAAAGACTCCTTTGTTTAATGAAATTCAATGGATTCCCAATTCCAAGGAAGTATAGATGTGGTTGTTGTCATGAATATAGTGTCTATTGTGGGCATACAAGCTATTTTCTAGATCATTAAGTGTGAATGAGTTATTGCAACAAAAGGTGGAGCCTTGTTAGGAAGAAATCAAGTGACGGTCTTATTTGTCTGTAATTAAGTGGATAAAACTTGGAAGAAATGCTAGTCATCCTTAAAGACACCTTGTTTAAGGAAATTCAACGGATTCCTTATTCCAAGGGAGTATAGATATGCTTGTTGCCTTGAAAATAGTGCCTATTGTGGGCACACAAGCTATTTTTAAGATCATTAAGTGTGAATGGGTAATTACAACAAAAAGTAGAGCATTGTTAGAAAGAAGTCAAGAGACAGTTTCTTCAGTCTGTAATTAAGTAGAAAATACTTGTAAGAAATGCTAGTCATTACCAAAGATTCCCTTCTTTGATGAAATTCAATGGATTCCCAATTCCAAGGGAGTATAGAATGTGGTTGTTACCATGAATAGAGTGCTTGTTGTGGGCACATATCTTTTTTCAAGATCATTAAGTGTGAGTGAGTAATTATAGCAAAAAGTGGAGGTTTTTTAGGAAGAAATCAAAAGACGGTGTCATTAGTTAGTAATTAAGCAGAAAATACTTCTAAGAAATGCTAGTCATCATCAAAGACTCCTTATTTAATGAAATTCAACAGATTCCTAGTTCCAAGGGAGTACAGATGTGCTTGTTGCCATGAATATAGTGCCTATTGTGGGCACATAAGCTATTTTCATGATCTTAAAGTGTGAATGAGACAAGGCAATAAAGCCTTGCTATGAAGAAATGAGGAGATGGCCTCCTTGTTAAGTAATTATACTGCAAATACTTGGAAGAAATGCTACTCATCAATAGATTCCTAGTTCCAAGGGAGTATAAATGTGCATGTTGCCATGAATATAATGCTTGTTGTGGGACACAAGCCATTTTTAGGATCATTAAGTCTAAATGGGTAATTACAACAAAAAGTGGAGCATTGTCAGGAAGAAATTAAGACACAGTCTCATTAGTCTATAATTAAGTGAAAAATACTTGTTAGAAATACTTGTCATCACCAAACACACCTTGTTTAAGAAATTCAACGAATTCCTAGTTCTAAGGAAGTATAAATGTGTTTGTTGTCATGGATATAGTGCCTATCATAGGCACACAAGCTATTTTCTAGATTGTTAAGTGTGAATGAGTTATTGCAACAAAAGGTGGAACCTTGTTAGGAAAAAATCAAGAGACAATCACATTAGTCCATAATTAAGAAGAGAAAACTTGTAAGAAATGCTAGTCGTTTTCAAAGACAACTTTTTTAAAGAAATTCAATGGATTCCTTATTCCGAGGGAGTATAGATGAGCTTGATGGATTCCTTGAAAATAGGGCCTATTGTGGGCACACAAGCTATTTTCAAGATCATCATGTGTGAATGAGTAATTATAGCAAAAAGTGGAGCCTTATTAGGAAGAAATCAAGAGATGGTCTTATTAATTAGTAATTAAGTAGAAAATACTTGTAAGAAATGCTAATCATCATCAAAGAATCCTTGTTTAATGAAATTCAACAGATTCCTAGTTCCAAGGGAGTATTAATGTGCTTTTTGCAATGAATATAGTGCCTGTTGTGGGCACACAAGCTATTTTTAAGAACATTAAGTCTAAATGAGTTATCACAACAAAAGGGCTAGCCTTGTTAGGATGAAATGAAGAGACGATCTCATTATTCAGTAATTATATCGAAAATACTTGTAAGAAATGCTAGTCATCATCAAAGACTCCTTGTTGAATGAAATTCAACAAATTCCTTGTTCCAAGGAAATATAGATGTTTTTATTGTCATGAATATAGTGCCTATTGTGGGCGCATAAGCTATTTTCAAGATCATTAAGTGTAAATGGGTAATTACAACAAAAACTGGAGCATTCTTATGAAGAAATGAAGAAATGGTCTCATTAGTCTGTAATTAAGTAGAAAATACTTGTAAGAAAAGCTAGTCATCATCAAAGGCTCCTTGTTGAATGAAATTCAATGGATTCCTAGTTCCAAGGGAGTATAGATGTACTTGTTGCCGTTAATATAGTGCCTGTTGTGGACAAACAAGCAACTTTAAACATCATTATTTGTAAATGAGTAATTACAACAAAAAGTGGAGCATTGTTTGGAAGAAATGAAGAGACAATCTCACTAATCTATAATTAAATAGAAAATACTTGTAAGAAATGCTAGACATCACCAAAGACTCCTTGTTTAATGAAATTCAACGGATTCCTAATTCCAAGGGAGTATAGATGTGCTTGTTGCTATAAAGATAGTCCTTAATGTGGGCACACAAGCTATTTTCAATATCATTAAGTGTGAATGATTTACTATAACAAAAGGGGGAGCCTTGTTAGGAAGAAATGAAGAGACAGTCTCATTATTTAATTATTATGCAGAAAATAATTGTAACAAATGCTAGCCATCGTCAAAGACTCCTTGTTGAATGAAATTCAATTGATTCTTAGTTTCAAAGGAGTATAGATGTGCGTCTTGCGATGACTATAGTGCCTATTATGGGGACCCAATCTATTTTCATGATCATTAAGTGTGAATGGGTAATTATAACAAAAAGTGGAGCATTGTTAGGAAGAAATCAAGAGACAGTCTCATTAGTCTGTAATTAAGTAGAAAATACTTGTAAGAAATGCTAGCCATCACCAAAGACTCCTTGTTTAATGAAATTCAATGGATTTCTTCTTCTAAGGGAGTATAGATGTGCTTGTTGCCATGAATATAGAACTTGTTATGGGCACACAATCTATTTTCAAGATCATTAAGTGTGAATGAGTTACTGCAACAAAAGGGGGAGCCTTGTTAGGAAGAAATGAAGAGACAGTCTCGTTATTCAGTAATTATACCGAAAATACTTATAAGAAATGCTAGTCATCATCAAAGACTCCTTATTGAAAGAAATTTAACAAATTCATAGTTTGAAGGGTATATAGATGTTTCTTTTGCCTTAAATATATTGCCTATTGTGGGTGCAAAAGCTATTTTCAAGATCCTTAACTGTGAATGGGTAATTATAACAAAAAGAGGAGCATTGTTAGGAAGAAATCAAGAGACAGTCTAGTTAGTGTGTAATTAGGTAGAAAATAATTAAAAGAAATGCTAACCATCACCAAAGACTCCTTATTTATTGAAATTCAATTGATTTCTTGTTTCAAGGGAGTATAGATGTGCTTGTTGCCTTGAATATAGAGTCTGTTACGGGCACACAAGCTATTTTCAACATCATTAAGTGTCAATGAGTTACTGTAACAGAAGGGGGAGTTTTGTTAGGAAGAAATGAAGAGACGGTCCAATTATTTAGTAATTATACAGAAAATACTTGTAAGAAATGCTAGTCATCACCAAAAACTCCTTATTTAATGAAATTCAATGGATTTCTTTTTCCAAGGGAGTATAGATGTGCTTGTTGCCATGAATATAATGCCTATTATGGGCACACAAGCTATTTTCAAGATCATTAAGTGTGAATGAGTTACTGCAACAAAAGGGGGAGCCTTGTTAGGAAGAAATGAAGAGAGTCTCATTATTGAATAATTATGCAGAAAATACTTGTAAAAAATGCTAGTCATCGTCACAGATTCCTTATTGAATGAAATTTAACTTATTCTTAGTTCCAAGGGAGTATTGATGTGCTTATTGCCATGAATATAGTCCCTGTTATGGGGACCCAAGTTGTTTTCAAGATCATTAAGTGTGAATCGGTAATTATAACAAAAAATGGAGCATTGTTAGGAAGAAATCAAAAGGCGGTCTTGTTAGTGTGTAGTTAAGTAGAAAATACTTGTAAGAAATGGTAGTCATCGTCAAAGACTCCTTTTTGAATGAAATTCAACTAATTCCTACTTCTAAGGGAATATAGATGCACTTGTTGCCATGAATATAGTGCTTATTGTGGGCAAACAAGTAATTCTTAACTTTATTATGTGTGAATGGGTAATTACAAAAGAAAGTGGAGCATTGTTCGGAAGAAAATGATGAGACGATCTCATTAGTTTGTAATTAAGTAGAAAATACTTGTAAGAAATGCTAGCCATCACCAAAGATTCCGTGTTAAATGAAATTCAATGGATATCTTGTTCCAAAGAAGTATAGATGTGCTTGTTGCCATGAACATACTACCTATTATGGGCATAAAAGCTATTTTCAAGATCATTAAGTGTGAATGAGTTACTGCAACAAAAGGGGGAGCCTTGTTAGGAAGAAATGAAGTGACAATCTCATTATTCAATTATTATGCAGAAAATAATTGCAAGAAATGCTAGTCATCGTCAAAGACTTCTTGTTGAATGAAATTCAACTGATTCCTAGATCCAAGGGAGTACAGATGTGCTTCATGCCATGAATATAGTGCCTATTATGGGGACCCAAGCTATTTTCAAGATCATTAAGTGTGAATGGGTAATTATAACAAAAATGGAGCAATGTTAGAAAGAAATCAAGAGACGGTCTCTTTAGTATGTAATGAAGTAGAAAATACTTGAAAGAAATGCTAGCCATCACCAAAGACTCCTTCTTTAATGAAATTCAAGGGATTTCTTGTTCCAAGGGAGTTTAAATGTGCTCGTTGCCTTGAATATAGAGACTGTTATATGCACACAAGCTATTTTCAACATCATTAAGTGTGAATGAGTTACTATAACAAAAGGGGGACCCTTGTTAGAATGAAATGAAGAGATGGTCTCATTATTCAGTAATTATACCAAAAATACTTGCAAGAAATGGTAGCCATCACCAAAGTCTCCTTATTTAATGAAATTCAATGGATTTCTTGTTCCAAGGGAGTATAGATGTGCTTGTTGCCAAGAATATAGTGCCTATTGTGGGCATATAAGCTATTTTCAAGATCATTAAGTATGAATGAGTCACTGTAACAAAAAAGGGAGCTTTGTTAGGAAGAAATGAAAAAACAGTCTCATTATTCAATTATTATGCAGAAAATAATTGTAAGAAGTACTAGTCATCGTCAAAGATGCCTTGTTGAATGAAATTCAACTGATTTCTAGTTCCAAGGGAGTACATATGTGCTTCATGCCATGAATATAGTCCTTGTTATGGGGACCTAAGCTATTTTCAAGATCATTAAGTGTGAATGGGTAATTATAACAAAAAGTGGAGCATTGTTAGGAAGAAATCAAGAGACAATCTATTTAGTCTATAATTAAGTATAAAATACTTGAAAGAAATGCTAGCCATCCTTGTTTAATGAAGTTTAATGGATTCTTGTTCAAAGGGAGTACAGATGTGCTTATTGCCTTGAATATAGAGCCTATTATGGGCACACAAGCTATTTTCAAGATCATTAAGTGTGAATGAGTTACTGCAATAAAAGAGGGAGCCTTGTTAGGAAGAAATCAAGGGATGGTCTCGTTAATGTGTAATTAAGTAGAAAATAATTGTAAAAAATACTAGTCATTGTTAAAAACTCATCGTTGAATGAAATTCAATTGATTCCAAGTTCTATGGGAGTATAGATGTGCGTCTTACCATGAATATAGTGCCTATTATGGGGACCTAAGTTATTTTCAAGATCATTAACCATGAATGGGTAGTTATAACAAAAGGTGGAGAATTGTTAGGGACAAATAAAGAGATGGTCTAATCAGTCTGTAATTAAGTAGAAAATACTTGTAAGAAATGCTAGCCATCACCAAAGACTCCTTGTTTAATGAAATTCAATGGATTTCTAGTTCCAAAAGAGTATAGATGTGCTTCTTGCCATGAATATAGAGCCTGTTATGGGCACACAAGCTGTTTTCAAGATCATTAACTATGAATGAGTTACTGCAACAAAATGGGGAGCCTTGTCAAGAAGAAAAGAAGAGACGGTCTCATTATTCAGTAATTATACCAAAAATACTTGTAAGAAATGGTAGTCATCATCAAAGACTCCTTGTTGAAGGAAATTTAACAGATTCCTAATTCCAAGGGAGTATAAAAGTGCTTGTTACCTTGAATATATAGCCTATTATGGACACATAAGCTATTTTCAAGATCATTAAGTGTGAATGAATTATTACAACAAAAGGGGGAGCCTTATTAGGAAAAAATGAAGAGACAGTCTCATTATTCAATAATTATACAGAAAATACTTGTACGAAATGCTAGTCATTATCACAGACTCCTTGTTGAATGAAATTCAACTGATTCTTAGTTTGAAGGGAGTATAGATGTGCTTGTTGCCATGAATATAGTGCTTGTTATGGGGACCCAAGCTATTTTCATGATCATTAATTATAAATGGGTAGTTATAACAAAAATTCGAGCATTGTTAGGAGGAAATCAAGAGACGGTCTCGGTAGTATGTAATTAAGTAGAAAATACTTGTAAGAAATGCTAGTCATTGTCAAAGACTCCTTGTTGAATGAAATTCAACTTATTTCAACTTCCAAGGGAGTATAGATGTGCTTGTTGCCATAAATATAATGCCTATTGTGGGCAAACAAGTAATTTTCAACTTCATTATGTGTGAATGGGTAATTATGATGAGACAGTCTCATTCGTCTATAATTAAGTAGAAAATACTTGTAAGAAATGCTATTCATTACCAAAGACCCCTTGCTTAATGAAATTCAAGGGATTTCTTGTTCCAAGGGAGTATAGATGTACTTATTGGCATGAATATAGTGCCTATTATGGGCACATAAACTATTTTCAAGATCATTAAGTGTGAATGAGTTACTGTAACAAAAGGGGGAGCCTTGTTAGAAAGAAATGAAGAGACAGTCTCATTATTCAATTATTATGCAGAAAATAATTGTATGAAATACTAGTCATTGTCAAAGACTCCTTATTGAATGAAATTCAACTGATTCTTAATTTGCAAGGGATAATAGAGGTGCTTCTTACCATGAATATAGTGCCTCTTATTGGGACCTAAGCTATTTTCAAGATCATTAAATGGGAATGGATAATTATAACAAAAAGTAGAGCATTATTAGGAAGAAATCAAGAGATGGTCTCATTAGTCTATAATTACGAAGAAAATACTTGTAAGAAATGCTAGTCATTGCCAAAGACTCCCTGTTTAATGAAATTCAATGGATTTCTTGTTCCAAGGGAGTATATATGTGCTTGTTGCCATGAATATAGTGCCTATTATGGGCACACAAGCTATTTTCAAGATCATTAAGTGTGAATGAGTTCCTACAACAAAAGGGGGAGCCTTGTTGGGAGGAAAAGAAAAGACAGTCTCATTATTCAATAATTATGCAGAAAATACTCATAAGAAATGCTAGTCGTTGTCATAAACTCTTTGTTGAATGAAATTCAACTAATTCTTAGTTCCAAGGGAGTAGAGATGTGCTTGTTGCCATGAATATATTGCCTATTATAGGGATCCAAGCTATTTTCAAGATCATTAAGTGTGAATGGGTAATTATAACAAAAAGTGGAGCATTGTTAGAAAGAAATCAAGAGACGGTCTCGTTAGTGTGTAATTAAGTAGAAAATACTTGTAAGAAATGCTAATCATCATTGAAGACTCATTGTTAAATGAAATTCAATTGATTCATGCTTCCAAGGGAGTATAGATGTAGTTATTGCCATGAATATAGTGCTTGTTATGGGCAAACAAGTAATTTTCAACTTCATTTTGTGTGAATGGGTAATTACAAAAAAAAGTGCAGCATTGTTTGGAAATGCTAGTCATCATCAAAGACTCCTTGTTGAATAAAATTCAACTGATTCTGAGTTCCCAGGGAGTATAAATGTGCTTCTTGCCATGAATATAGTGCCTGTTATGGGGACCCAAGCTATTTTCAAGATCATTAAGTTTGAAAGGGTAATTATAACAAAAGGAGAGCATTGTTTGGAAGAAATCAAGAGACAGTCTCATTAGTCTGTAATTAAGTAGAACATACTTGTAAGAAATGCTAGCCATCACTAAAGTCTCCTTGTTTAATGAAATTCAATTATTTCTTGTTCCAAGGGAGTATAGATGTACTTGTTTCCATGAATATCGAGCCTGTTATGAGCACACAAGCTATTTTCAAGATCATTAAGTCTGAATGAGTTACTGCAACAAAAGGGGGAGACTTGTTAGGAAAAAGTGAAGAGACGGTCTTATTATTCAGTAATTATACCGAAAATACTTGTAAGAAATGCTAGTCATCATCAAAGACTCCTTGTTGAAGGAAATTCAACAAATGCTCAGTTCCAATACATGTTCTTATTGCCATAGATATTGATGAGAACTATAGAGATGATGGGCAGAAGGCTTCAATGGATGCAAGAGGTCCATTGCACATTCCAAGAGGCCCAATAACATAAGCTAGAGCAAGAAAGATGAAAGAAGCACTAAATGGGCTGATTAAGGTCGTGTAGGCCAACCATTCTTCAAATGGTGCAAAATCAAGCTTGAAAGAGAGTGCAGGTCTTATTAATATCATTGGAGTACTTAAAGTGTTAGTACTAAGTAATAGCAGTCACTCCAATTTAGGAGTTTATTTTTTGTGTAAGAATTTGTACCTAGACAGGAATTCCTCTTAGATAAGGAATTGTCCTAAGTAGAAATTTGTACCTCTTTAGGATTGCTATCTTAGCCTATAAATATGCACCCCTTGTAATATCAGACAAAAAGAAAGATTAGACAACTTTGAGTGAAATAGAAAGCAAGGGTTTTTCTCCCTCGGTTCTTTTGAGAACTAGCAAACTTATCAAGAGATATTTCTTCTTATGGCGTTCCAATCGACTTATCACTCCTAATTTCTTTCTTTTTTGGAGTATGACATCCATATCATTCTTAAATACCCTAGGTTTGTGTTCCTTTGAATGTTGGGTCTAGGGTTTGTGTTATTAAACTTAGATTTAGCTTTCCTGGTTGTTCTTTGATTCCTTGTGTGCGTTAGGTTCCTAAGCCATGTCTTTTTGGGGTTTTCCGCATCAGTTGATATCAAAGCCTAACTCTAAATCAAGTTGAATCCACTCACTCTTCAATTATCTACCTTGTGATTTATTTATTTCTAGCTAGTTTGTCTATTAAGTGCATTTCCATTCAAATGCACTAATCTGTTTGTTTGCAATCCTTCTCTTTGCTTGTTTGTTTGAGATCAGAACTATAAAAAATGTGCTAATTCCAATTCCAATTGTTATGTCTAAGTATTCTACTGTTGTTTTGTGTTGAGCAAAATAAAAGAAATTAAAAAAAAAAAGCAACGAAAAAAAAAGGGAGAAAAGGAAGGAAGAAGACATCAAATTCTAGTTATTGATAAAGTTAACAGTTTGGTCATATTGGCCACAATTATAACAAAGTTTTCTTGCTCAACTCCAATTCTACCATCCATTTTCCTATTTTGTTATCCAAGTTTGTCCTCTAGGTTTAACTACCCTTTTCCTGATTTTTGAGAGTTTAGTTCATTAAATTCGTTTGCCTTGATATCCATTTTCGTTTTTGATTTCTTGTTCTCCAATTTCTTTAATTCTACGTCATTTATCTTATTCTGTTCTAAATCAATACTCTTGATTTATATTGTTTATTTCTTTATAGAGCTGAAAGAGGAAATCCGAGTGGTAAAAGGTAAGTGTGAAAGTTCATATAAAGAAAAAGCCATAAAAGTGTAAACACGAGGGAGTGTGACACCTTCTTTTGAGTGAAACACGTGAGGGAGTGTTCTATGAGGTATCCTAATTATTTTGTGGAGAAGTAATACTATGACATCCAAAGACAAAGGTGCAGCTCAGGAGGGAGCTGGTGATATGACCTTCATGATCAAAGCTATGCAACAACAATTTAAGCGCATGAATACCAAATTTGATGATATAAGGGAGAGGATGGAGGAGCAAGTTAATACAATAGTAGAGTTGCAAAGGAGGCATGGGGAATATAAGGCTCCTAAAGCAAAAGGCATGCCCATGACAATGAAGATGATGTAGAAGATGATGAATTTGACGATCAAACTTCTATTGTCAGAACTACTAACAGTAGAAGGGATCGAAGAGAATTTAGGAGGCAAGGCACCTATGACCATAATTTGGGCAGCATTAAAATGACAATTCCTCTATTCCAAGGTAAGAATGATCCTGATGCATACCTAGAATGGAAGAAGAAGGTTGAATTGGTTTTTGACTGCCACAACTATTTTGAGGAGAAAAAGGTAAAGCTTGCTACAATTGAATTTACTGATTATGTTATTATTTGGTGGGATCAACTTGTTTTGACTAGGAGAAGGAATCATGAGTAGCCTATTGATACATGGGAGGAGATGAAGGCTATTGTGAGGAGGAGGTTTGTCCCTAATCACTTTACAAGGAGCTGTACCCAAAGGCTGCAAGGGCTTACTTAAGGCACCAAAAAGTGTGGAGGACTACCACAAGGAGATGGAGATTACCATGATTAGGGCGAATAAAGAAAAAGATGGAGAAGCAACCCATGGCTCGATTTTTGCAAGGGCTAAATAAGGACATAGCAAACATAGTTGAATTGCAACACTATGTGGAATTAGAAGACATGGTGCACATGGCAATGAAAGTTGAAAGGAAACTCAATCCAAAGGGTTTCACACGGTTTGGGCAGAACTCAGGTTCTACCTCATCTTGGAGCCAAATTGGAGTAAAAGGAATGAGATGGCCAATTACAAGTCTANATTGCATTTGAATGGTAAGAAAATCATAATATTTGAACATGTTAACTAAAAAAAGACTTAATGTGTATAAAATACAATTTAGTGGATGAATATTATACAATAGCAATCGCATATTTCAATGTTGGGACAAGCATATATCTGTTGAGGGGAATGAGACACTTTTTATTAGTGTGCATTACATTTACTTTTTCTTAAGAAATATGTTTTGTAAACTAAAATCATATAAATCACTTCCAAATTGCACTATGGCAAGGGAGACAAATAAGAAAATTAAAATTTAAAATTGAATGTATATTAGTAATGCATTTATCCTTATAAGACTTTAAATTCTAAAAAGTGAGAATTTCCAAGTTTTTGATCTTTAAATTTATTGTAAATGCCAACTGCATTTGAATGGTAAGAAAAACATAATATTTGAACATGTTAATTGAAGTATCAGAGCCTAACTTTAAATCAAGTTGAATCCACTCACTCTTCAATTATCTACCTTGTGATTATTTATTTCTAGCTAGTTTGTCTATTAAGTGCATTTTCATTCAAATGCACTAATTTGTTTGTTTGCAATCCTTCTCTTTGCTTGTTTGTTTGTGATCAGAACTATAAAAAATGTGCTAATTCCAATTCCAATTGTTATGTCTTAAGTATTCTACTGTTTGTTTGTGTTGAGCAAAAGAAAAGAAATTAAAAAAAAGCAACGAAAAAAAAAGGGAGAAAAGGAAGGAAGAAGACATCAAATTCTAGTTATTGATAAAGTTAACAGTTTGGTCATATTGGCCACAATAATAACAAAGTTTTCTTGCTCAACTCCAATTCTGCCATCCATTTTCCTGTTTTGTTATCCAAGTTTGTCCTCTAGGTTTAACTACCCTTTTCCTGATTTTTGAGAGTTTAGTTCATTAAATTCGTTTGCCTTGATATCCATTTTCGTTTTTGATTTCTTGTTCTCCAATTTCTTTAATTCTACGCCATTTATCTTATTCTGTTCTAAATCAATACTCTTGATTTATATTGTTTAGTTCTTTATAGAGCTGAAAGAGGAAATCCGAGTGGTAAAAGGTAAGAGTGAAAGTTCATATAAAGAAAAAGCCATAAAAGTGTAAACACGAGGGAGTGCGACACCTTCTTTTGAGTGAAACACGTGAGGGAGTGTTCTGTGAGGTATCCTAATTATTTTGTGGAGAAGTAATACTATGACATCCAAAGACAAAGGTGCAGCTCAGGAGGGAGCTGGTGATATGACCTTCATGATCAAAGCTATGCAACAACAATTTAAGCGCATGAATACCAGATTTGATGATATAAGGGAGAGGATGGAGGAGCAAGTTAATACAATAGCAGAGTTGCAAAGGAGGCATGGGGAATATAAGGCTCCTAAAGCAAGAAGGCAGTTAAGACGTGCCTATGACAATGAAGATGATGTAGAAGATGATGAATTTGACGATCAAACTTCTGTTGTCAGAACTACTAACAATAGAAGGGATCGAAGAGAATTTAGGAGGCAAGGCACCTATGACCATAATTTGGGCAGTATTAAAATGACAATTCCTCTATTCCAAGGTAAGAATGATCTTAATGCATACCTAGAATGGAAGAAGAAGGTTGAATTGGTTTTTGACTGCCACAACTATTCTGAGGAGAAAAAGGTAAAGCTTGCTGCAATTGAATTTACTGATTAAGCTATTATTTGGTGGGATCAACTTGTTTTGACTAGGAGAAGGAATCGTGAGTAGCCTATTGATACATGGGAAGAGATGAAGGCTATCATGAGGAGGAGGTTTGTCCCTAATCACTTTTACAGGGAGCTGTACCAAAGGCTGCAAGGGCTCACTCAAGGCACCAAAAGTGTGGAGGACTACCACAAGGAGATGGAGATTACCATGATTAGGCGAATATAGAAGAAGATGGAGAAGCAACCATGGCTTGATTTTTGCAAGGGCTAAATAAGGACATAGCAAACATAGTTGAATTGCAACACTATGTGGAATTAGAAGACATGGTGCACATGGCAATGAAAGTTGAAAGGAAACTCAATCCAAAGGGTTTCACATGGTTTGGGCAGAACTCAGGTTCTACCTCATCTTGGAAGCCAAATTGGAGTAAAAGGAACGAGATGGCCAATTACAAGTCTAAAGCCAAGCTATCCATGTACAAGAATGTGGGTTCTAGCAAGGAGGCAAGTAATTCTAACCCCCAACCCAGTAGAAATAGAGATGTTAAATGTTTTAAGTGTTTGGGCAAGGGTCGCATTGCATCTCAATGTCCAAATAAGTGTACAATGATCTTGAGAAGTAATGGTGATGTTGAAATTGAAAGTGAATCAGATGATGATTTTGTGCCATCATTAGAGGGTGAAAGTGATGGAGATGGGTATCCAGTTAATGGAGTAGCTCTCATAACAAGGCAAGCATTGAATGTGCAAGTAAAGGAAGAAAATGAGGTGCAACAAGATAACATCTTTCAAACAAGGTGTCTCATCAAAGATAAGGTATGTAGTATGATTATTGATGGTGGGAGTTCCACTAATGTTGCTAGCACAACTATGGTTGAAAAGCTGAATTTACCTACTATGAAGCACCCTAGGCCATATAAGCTTCAATGGTTGAATAAGAGTGGTGAAGTCAAGGTAAATGAGCAAGTGCTAATGTCATTTTCTATCAAAAGGTACCATGATGAAGTTTTATGTGATGTTGTACCTATGCATGCGGGCCATATTCTATTAGGAAGGTCATGGCAGTTTGACAGGCGAGTTATGCATAATGAATTCAAGAATCGATATTCCTTTGTAATGAATGAAAAAACCCGTCACTCTTATACCATTATCACCTCAACAAGCTTATGAGGATCAATTAAGGATTAAAAATGAGAGTGAACAGAAAAGAGAGATTGAAAAGAGAGAAAAGAGAGGAGAAAACATGAGAACACAAGAGATAGAGAAGAAAACAAAAAGTTTCTATGCAGAAGAATGTGATGTCAAAAGAGCAATTTTTGCCAAACAACCTATGATCATACCATACAAAGAGGCTTATTTTAACACTCACAAACTTGAACCATCTTTGCCTAGTGTTGTTGTTGCTCTATTGTAGGAGTTTGAAGATGTATTCTCTGACAATGACCCAAGTGGATTGCCACCCAAGAGAGGAATTGAGCATCAAATTGATTTCATCCCTAATGCATCCATCCCAAACCAACCAACATATAAAAGTAATCCTAAGGAGACAAAGGAGCTTAAAAGAGAGGTTGAAGAACTTGTTTTGAAAGGATATGTAAGGGAAAGCATGAGTCCTTGTGCAGTTCCTATCCCACTTGTACAAGGAAAGTTGCACAAAAGACATGCCAAGTGGATCAAATTCATTTAAACATTTCCCTACATCATCAAGTATAAACAAGGTAATGATTTGAGGACGAATCCTTTCGAGGAAAGGGGGAATGATGAGAACTATAGAGATGATGGGTAAAAGGCTTCAATGGATGCAAGAGGTCCATTGCACATTCCAAGAGGCCCAATAACACGGGCTAGAGCGAGAAAGATGAAAGAAGCACTAAATAGGCTGATTAAGGACGTTCAGGCCAACTAAGCTTTAAATGGTGCGAATTCAAACTTGAAAGAGAGTTTAGGTCTTATTAATATCATTGGAGTATTTAAAGTGTTAGGACTAAGTAATAGTAGTTACTCCAAATTAGGAGTTTATTTTCTGTGTAAGAATTTGTACCTAGATAGGAATTCCTCCTAAATAAGGAATTGTCCTAAGCAGAAATTTGTACCTCTTTAGGATTGCTATCTTAGCCTATAAATATGCACCCCTTGTAACATCAAACAAAAAAACAAAAAGATCAGACAATTTTGAGTGAAATAGAAAGCAAGGGTTTTTCTCCCTCAATTCTTTTGAGAACTAAAGAACTTATCAAGAGGTACTTCTTCTTGTGGCATTCAAATTGACTTATCACTCCCAATTCCTTTCTTTTCTAGAGTGTGGCATCCATATCCTTCTTAAATACCTTAGGTTCGTGCTCCTTCGAACATTGGGTCTAGGGTTTGTGTTATTAAACTCTGATTTAGCTTTCCTGGTTGTTCTTTGATTCCTTATGTGTGTTAGGTTCCTAAGCCACGACTTTTGGGGTTTTCTGCATCAAATATATTGTCTATTATGGGACAATCTTGTTAGTGTGTAATTAAGTAGAAAATACTTGTAAGAAATGTTAGTCATCATCAAAGACTCCTTGGTGAATGAAATTCAATTGATTCCTACTTCTGAGGGAGTATAGATGTGCTTGTTGCCCTAAATATAATGCCTGTTGTGGGCAAACAAGCAATTTTCAACTTCATTATGTGTGAATGGGTAATTACAAAAAAAAGTGGAGCATTGTTTAGAAGAAAATGATAAGACGGTCTCATTAGTCTATAATTAAGTAGAAAATACTTGTAAGAAATGCTAGACATCACTAAAGACTCCTTGTTTAATGAAATTCAATGGATTTCTTGTTCTAAGGTAGTATAGATGTGCCTGTTGCCATGAATATAGTGCCTATTATGGGCACACAAGCTATTTTCATGATCATAAAGTGTGAATGAGTTACTGCAACAAAAAGGGGGAGCCTTGCTAGGAAGAAATGAAGAGACAGTCTCATTATTCAATTATTATGCAGAAAATAATTATAAGAAATGCTAGTCATCATCAAAGACTCCTTGTTGAATGAAATTCAATTGATTCCTAGTTCTAAGGGAGTATAGGTGTGCTTCTTACCATGAATATAGTGCCTGTTTTAGGGACCCATGCTATTTTCAAGATCATTAAGTGTGAATGGGTAATTATAACAAAAAGTGGAGCACTATTAGGAAGAAATCAATAGACGGTCTCATTAATTTGTAATTAAGTAGAAAATACTTATAAGAAATGCTAGCCATCACCAAGGACTCCTTGTTTAATGACATTCAATGGATTTCTTGTTCCAAAGGAGTATAGATGTGCTTGTTGCCATGAATACAGTGCCTATTATGGGCACACAATCTATTTTCAAGATCATTAAGTGTGAATGAGTTACTACAACAAAAGGGGAAGTATTGTTAGGAAGAAATAAAGAAACAGTCTCATTATTCAATAATTATACAAAAAATAATTGTAAGAAATGCTAGTCATCATCAAAGACTCCTTATTGAATGAAATTCAACTAATTCATAGTTCCAAGGGAGTCTCGATGTGCTTCTTCCCATGAATATAGTGCTTGTTATGGGTACCCAAGGTATTTTCAAGGTCATTAAGTGTGAATGGGTAATAATACAAAAAGTGGAGCATTGTTAGGAAGAAATCAAGGGACGATCTCATTAGTGTGTAATTAAGTAGAAAATACTTGTAAGAAATGTTAGTCATCATCAAAGACTCCTTGGTCAATGAAATTCAATTGATTCCTACTTTCAAGGGAGTGTAGATGTGCTTGTTGCCCTAAATATAATGCCTGTTGTGGGCAAACAAGCAATTTTCAACTTCATTATGTATGAATGGGTAATTACGAAAAAAAGTGGAGCATTGTTCGGAAGAAAATGATGAGACGGTCTCATTAGTCTGTAATTAAGTAGAAAATACTTGTAAGAAATGCTAGCCATCACCAAAGACTCTTTGTTTAATGAAATTAAATGGATTTCTTGTTCCAAAGGAGTATAGATGTACTTATTGCTATGAAAATGGTGCCTATTATGGGCACCGAAGCTATTTTCAAGATCATTAAGTGTGAATGAGTTACAGCAACAAAAGGGGGAGCCTTGTTTGGAAGAAATGTAGAGACAGTCTCATTATTCAATAATTATGCAGAAAATACTTATAAGAAATGCTAGTCATCGTCAAAGACTCCTTGTTGAATGAAATTCAACTAATTCCTTGTTCTAAAAGAGTATGGATGTGCTTCTTGCCATGAATATAGTGCCTATTATGGAGACCCAAGCTATTTTCAAGATCATTAAGTGTGAATGGGTAATTACAACAAAACATGGAGCATTGTAAGGAGGAAATTAAGAAACAGTCTCATTAGTCTTAAATTAAGTAGAAAATACTTGTAAGAAATGGTAGTCATTACTAAAGACTTCTTGTTCAATGAAAGTCAACTAATTCCTAGTTCCAAGGGTGTATAGATGGGCTTGTTGCCATGAATATAGTGCTTGTTGTGGGCACAGAAGCTATTTTCAAGATCTTTAGGTGTGAATGATTTATTGTAACAAAAGGAGGAGCCTTGTTAGGAGAAAATAAATAGACAATCTCATTTTTTAGTAATTATACCGAAAATACTCGTAAGTAATTCTAGTCATCATCAAAAGCTCTTTGTTGAATGAAATTCAACAAATTCCTAGTTCCAAGGGAGTATTGATGTGCTTGTCGCCAAGAATATAGTGTCTGTTGTGGTTAAACAAGCAATTTTCAAGATCATTAAGTGTCAATGGGTAATTACAACAAATAATGGAGTACTGTTTGGAAGAAATGAAGGGACGGTCTCATTAGTCTGTAATTAAGTAGAAAATACTTGTAAGAAATACTAGTTACCGTTAAAGAATCCTTGTTGAATGAAATTCAACTGATTTTTATTTCTAGGGGAGTATAGATGTGGTTGTTTCCATGAATATAGTGCCTGTTGTGGGCACACAAGCTATTTTCAAGATCATTAGGTGTGAATGAGTTATCGCAGCAAAAGGGGTAGCCTTGTTAGGAGGAAAAGAAGAGATAGTCTCATTATTCTTTAATTATACCGAAAGTAAGTAATGCTAGTCATCATCAAAGGCTCTTTGTTGAATGAAATTCAACAGATTCCTAGTTCCAAGGGAGTATAGATGTGTTTGTTGCCATGAATGTAGTGCCTATTGCGGGCAAACAAGCAATTTTCAAGATCATTAAGTGTGAATGGGTAATTACAACAAAAGTGGAGCATTGTTAGGAAGAAATCAAGAGACGATCTCATTAGTCTGTAATTAAGTAGAAAATACTTATAAGAAATTCTAGTCATCACAAAAAGACTCCTTGTTTAATGAAATTCAACAAATTCCTAATTTTAAGGGAGTATAGATGTGCATGTTACCATGAATATAGTGTTTGTAGTGGGAGCACAACCTATTTTCAAGATCATTAAGTGTGAATGGGTAATTACAACAAGTGGAGCATTGTTAGGAACAAATCAACAGACAGTCTCATTAGTCTGTAATTAAGCAAAAAATACTTGTTGAATGAAATTCAACTAATTCCTAATTCCAAGGGAGTATAGATGTGCTTGTTGCCATGAATATTGTGCTCGTTGTGGGCACACAATCTATTTTCATGACCATTAAGTGTGAATGGGTAATTACAACAAAAAGTGGAGCATAGTTAGGAAGAAATCAAGAGACAGTCTCATTAGTTTTAAACTAAGTAAAAAATACTAGTAAGTAATTATAGTCATCAACAAAGACTCCTTGTTTAATGAAATTCAATGGATTCCTAGTTCTAAGGGAGTATAGATGTGATTGTTGCCTTGAATATAGTGCCTATTGTGGGCACACAAGCTATTTTCAAGACCATTAAGAGTGAATGAGTTATTGCAACAAAAGGTAGAGCCTTGTTCGGAAGAAATGAAGAGACTTTCTTGTTATTGAGTAATTATGCTGCAAACACTTGAAGGAAATGCTAGTCATCATCAAAGACTTCTTGTTTAATGAAATGGAATGGATTCCTAGTTCCAAAGGAGTATAGATGGGGTTGTTGCCATGAATATAGTGCCTGTTGCAGACATATAAGCTATTTTCAAGATCATTTAAAGGGAATGTGTTATTACAACAAAAGGTGAAACCTTGTTAGGGAGAAATGAAGAGATGGTCTTGTTTTTTAGTAAGTATACCGCAAACACTTGAAAGAAATGCTAGTTATCATCAAAGACTCTTTGTTTAATGAAATTGAATGGATTCCTAGTTCTAAAGGAGTATATATGTGCTTGTTACCTTGAATATAATGCCTATTATGGGCACATAATCTATTTTCAAGATCATTAATTGTGAATGAATTATTGGAACAAAATGTTGGGCCTTATTAGGAAGAACTGAAGAAACGGTCTCATTATTTAGTAATTATACAGAAAATATTTGTAAGAAATGCTAGCCATCATCTAAGATTCCTTATTTAATGAAATTTAACAGATTCCTAATTCCAAGGGAGTATAGATGTGTATGTTGCCATGAATATAATGCCTGTTGTCAGAACACAACCTATTTTCAAGATCATTAAGTGTGAATGGGTAATTATAGCAATAAGTGATAAGAATCGTAATGATGATGGGTGGAAGGCTTTAATGGATGCAAGAAGTTCATTGCATATTCCAGAAGGCCTGATCACATGAGCTAGAGCTTTAATCGATGCAAGAGGTCCATTGCACATTCCAGAAGGCCTAATAACACGAGTTAAAGCCAGAAAGATGAAAGAAGCACTAAATGGGCTGATTAAGGACATTCAAGCCAACCAAGTTTTAAATGGTGCCAATTCAAGCTTGAATGAGAGTCCAAGCCTTGTTAATATGATTAGAGTACTTAATAAGTTACAACTAAGTAATAGCATTCACTCCTAAATAAGAGTTTATTGTCTGTGGTAGAATTTGTCCCTAGTTAGGAATCCCTCCAAAATAAGGATTTGTCCTAAGTAGGAATTTGTGCCTCTTTAGGATTACTATCTTAACCTATAAATAAGCACCTCTTGTAAGCTCTAGAACATCAGACAATTTTGAGTGAAATAGAAAGCAAGGGTTTTTCTCCCTCGATTCTTTTGAGAACTAAAGAACTTATCAAGAGGTACTTCTTCTTGTGGCATTCAAATTGACTTATCATTCCCAAGTCCTTTCTTTTCTAGAGTGTGGCATCCATATCCTTCTTAAATACCCTAGGTTCTTGCTCCTTCGAACGTTGGGTCTAGGGTTTGTGTTATTAAACTCTGATTTAGCTTTCCTGGTTGTTCTTTGATTCCTTATGTGTGTTAGGTCCTTAAGCCATGTCTTTTTAGGGTTTTTCACATCAATAAGTGGAGCACTGTTAAGAAGAAATCAACATACAGTCTCATCAGTCTTAAATTAAGTAGAAAATATATATAGGAAATGGTAGTTATAACCAAAGTCTCCTTGTTTAAAAAAAATTGAACGGATTCCTATTTCTAAAGGAGTATAGGTGTGCTTGTTGCCTTGAATATGATGCCTATGGTGGGCACACAAACTATTTTCAACATCATTGAGCGTGAATGCATTATTGCAACAAAAGGTGGAGTCTTGTTAGGAAGAAATAAAGAGACAACCTCATTATTCAGTAATTGTACAGCAAATACTTGAAAGAAATACTAGTTATGGTCAAAGATTGCTTGTTTAATGAAATTCAATGGATTCCTACTTCCAAGATAGTCTAGATGTGGATGTTGCCTTGAATGTAGTGCCTGTTGTGGGAAACAAGCAATTTTCAAGGTCATTAAGTGTGAATGGGTAATTAGAACAAAAAGTGGAGCATTGTTAGGAAGAAATCAAGAGACGATCTCATTAGTCTGTAATTAAGTAGAAAATACTTATAAGAAATTCTAGTCATCACAAAAAGACTCCTTGTTTAATGAAATTCAACAAATTCCTAATTTTAAGGGAGTATAGATGTGCATGTTACCATGAATATAGTGTTTGTAGTGGGAGCACAACCTATTTTCAAGATCATTAAGTGTGAATGGGTAATTACAACAAGTGGAGCATTGTTAGGAACAAATCAACAGACAGTCTCATTAGTCTGTAATTAAGCAAAAAATACTTGTAACAAATGGAAGTTATAACCAAAGTCTCCTTGTATAATGAAATTGAATGGATTCATATTTCTAGGGGAGTATAAATGTGCTTGTTGCCTTGAATATAGTGCCTATTGTGGGCACACAAGCTATTTTCAACATCATTAAGTGTGAATGTGTTATTACAACAAAAAGTAGAGCATTGTTAGGAAGAAATACTAGTCCTCATCAAAGACTCCTTGTTGAATGAAATTCAACTAATTCCTAGTTCCAAGGGAGTATAGATGTTCTTGTTGCCATGAATATTATGCCCTTTATAGGCACACAATCTATTTTCAAGATCATTAAGTGTGAATGGGTAATTACAACAAAAGTGGAGCATTGTTAAGAAAAAATCAAAAGACAATCTCATTAGTCTTAAATTAAGTAGAAAATACTTGTAAGAAATTATAGTCATCACCAAAGACTCCTTGTTTAATGAAATTCAATAGATTCTTAGTTCCATGGGAGTATAGATGTGGTTATTGCCTTAAATATAGTGCCTGTTGCGGGCATACAAGCTATTTTCAAGATCATTAAGAGTGAATAAGTTACTACAACAAAAGGGGGAGCCTTGTTAGGAAGAAATGAAGAGACCATCTCATTATTCAATAATTATACCGAAAATACTTGTAAGAAATGCTAGTCATCATCAAACATCAAAGACTCTTTGTTGAATGAAATTCAACTGATTCTTAGTTCCAAGGGAGTATAGATGTTCTTGTTGTGATGGATATAATGCTTGTTGTGGATGCACAAGCTATTTTCAATATCATTAAGTGTGAATGGGTAATTATAACAAAAAGTGAAGCATTGTCAGGAAGAAATCAAGATACAGTCTCATTAGTCTGTAATTAAGTAGAAAATACCTGTAAGAAATGCTAGACATCACCAAAGACTCCTTATTTAACGAAATTCAACAGATTCCTAGTTTTAAGGGAGTGTAGATGTGCTTGTTGCCATGAATATTATGCCGAATATTGTGCCCTTTGTGGGCACACAATCTATTTTCAAGATCATTAAGTGTCAATGGGTAATTACAGCAAAAAGTGGAGTCTTATTAAGAAAAAATTAGAAGATAACCTCACTATTCAGAAATTATACCCCAAATACTTGAAAGGAATGCTAGTCATCATCAAAGACTCCTTGTTTAAGGAAATTCAACGGATTCCTTGTTCCAAGGGAGTATAGATGTGCATATTGCCATGAATAAAGTGCTTGATGTGGGCACATAAGCTATTTTCAAGACCATTAAGTGTGAATGGGTAATTACAAAAAAAGGTGGAGCATTGTTAGGAAGAAATCAAGAGACGGTTTCATTAATGTGTAATTTAGTAGAAATACTTGTAGGAAATGCTAGTCATCACCACAAACACCTCGTTTAATAAAATTGAACAAATTCCTAATTCCATGGGAGTATAGATGTGGTTGTTGCCTTGAATATAGTGCTTGTTGTGGGCATACAAGATATTTTCAAGATCATTAAGAGTGAATGAGTTACTGCAACAAAAAAGGGAGCCTTGTTAGAAAGAAATGAAGAGACCATCTCATTATTCAATAATTGTACCAAAAATACTTGTAAGAAATGCTAGTTATTATCAAATACTTTTTATTGAATGAAATTCAACAGATTCTTAGTTCCAAGGGAGTATAGATGTTCTTGTTGTGATGGATATAGTGTCTGTTGTGGATACACAAGCTATTTTCAATATCATTAAGTGTGAATGGGTAATTATAACAAAAAGTGAAGCATTGTTAGGAAGAAATCAAGAGACAGTCTCATTAGTCTGTAATTAAGTAGAAAATACCTGTAAGAAATGCTAGACATCACCAAAGACTCCTTATTTAACGAAATTCAACAGATTCCTAATTTCAAGGGAGTGTAGATGTGCTTGTTGCCATGAATATTGTGCCCTTTATGGAAACAAAATCTATTTTCAAGATCATTAAGTGTCAATGGGTAATTATAACAAAAAGTGGAGTCTTATTAGGAAGAAATGAGAAGACAACCTTATTATTCAGAAATTATACCCCAAATACTTGAAAGGAATACTAGTCATCGTCAAAGACTCATTGTTTAATGAAATTCAATGAATTCCTTTTTCCAAGGGAGTATAGATGTGCATATTGCCATGAATAAAATGCCTGATGTGGTTGTTGCAAAGGTAACAGTTAAAAAAATTACAAAATTTAAATTTAACTAATTATTAACAATGCATTCATCTTTATATGACTTTACAATTCTAAAAATTGAAAAGGTGCAATGTTTTGATTATTAAATTTATTGCTAACACCATTGCATTTGAATGCTGAAAAAAATATAACATTTGAATGTGTTAATTGAAGAAAAATACAAGTAATAGACTCAATTGTATAGAGTACACTTTAGTGGATTAATATTATAAATAACACTCCTAAACTCTAATGTTGGGTCAAGTATATTGCTCTTGAGGGGAGTCAGGAAACTTCTTATTAAAGTCCATTGTATTTGTTTTTTCTTAAGTAATATGTTTGTAGACTAAAATTATATAAATCTTTTCAAATTGCATTATAGCGAAGAAGACAATTAAAAAATTACAAAAATTAAATTCAACTAATTATTAATAATGCATTTATCCCTATAAAACTTTAAAATTCTAAAATTTGAAAAAATGCAATGTTTTGATTTTTTAATTTATTGTTACTGCCTTTGTATTTTGAATGGCAAGAAAAATATAATATTTGAATATGTTAATTGAACAAAAATTCAAGTAATGGTCTCAATTGTATAAAATACACTTTAGTGTATGAATATTATAAATAGCAATCACAAGTTTCAATGTTAGTTCGAGCATATTGCTCTTGAGGAGGGTAGGGAAACTTTTTACTAGAGTTCATTGCATTTGCTTTTTCTTAAGTTGTATATTTTTAGACTAAAACTATATAAATCATTTCAAATAGCATTGTGGCAAAGGAGATAATTAAAAAATTTTCAAAATTTAAATTCAACTAATTATTAACAGTGCATTTATCCCTATAGGAACTTAGAATTCCAAAAATTGAAAAAGTGCAATATTTTGATTTTTAAATTTATTGTTAATGTCATTACATTTGGAATGGTGAGAAAAACATAATATTTGAATAACTTAATTGAACAAAAATACAAGTAATGGACTCAATTGTATAAAATACACTTTACTGTATAAATATTATAAATAACAATCCCAAATTTCAATATTGGGTCAAACATATTACTCTTGAGGGGAGTTGGAAAACTTCTTATTAGAGTCCTATAGATTAGTTTGTTCTTAAGTAATATATTTTTAGACTAAAATTATATAAATCATTTCAAATAGCATTGTCACAAAGGGGACAATTAAAAAAATTACAAAAGTAAAATTTAACTGGTAATTAACAATGCATTTATCCCTATAGGACATTAGGATTCTAAAAATTCAAAAAGTACAATGTTTTGATTTTAAAATTTATTTCTAATGTCATTGCATTTGAATGGTGAGAAAAATATAACATTTGAGAATGTTAATTGAACAAAATTACCAGTAATGGACTCAATTGTATAAAATAGACTTTAATGGATGAATATTATAAATAACACTCCCAAATTTTAATATTGGGTCAAGTATATTGCTCTTGAGGGGAGTAGGGAAATGTCTTATTAGAGTCCATTGCAATTGCTTTTTCTTAAATAATATGTTTGTAGACTAAAATTATACAAATCACTTCAAAATGCATTGTGACAAATGAGACAATTAAAAAAAATACAAAAGTAAAATTCAACTGATAATTAACAATACATTTATCTTTATACGACTTTAAAATTCTAAAAATTGAAAAAGTGCAATGTTTTGATTTTTAAATTTATTGTTAATGTCATTGCATTTTAATGGTGAGAAAAGCATAATATTTAAATATGTTAGTTGAACAAAAATATAAATAATGGACTCAGTTGTATAAAATACACTTTAGTGGATGAATATTATAAATAACATTCCCAAGCTTTAATGTTGGGTTAATATTGGGTCAAGTATATTGTTCTTAAGCGAAATCGGGAAACTTCTTATTAGAGTCCATTGTAATTACTTTTTCTTAAATAATATGTTGTAGACTAAAATTATATAAATTATTTGAAATTGCATTATGGAAAAGGAGATAATTAAAAAAATTATAAAAGTAAAATTCAACTAGTAATTAACAATGCATTGATCCCTGTAGGACTTTAGAATTCAAAAAAGTGAAAAAGTACAATGTTTTGATTTTTAAATTTGTTCTTAATGCCATTGCATTTAAATGGTGAAAAAGTATAAATTTGTTTTGAATATGTTAATTGAATAAAAATACAAGTAATGGACTCAATTGTATAAATATACTTTAGTGGATGAATATTATAAATAGTAATCCCAAGTTTTAATCTTGGGTCAAGTATATTACTCTTGAGGGGAGTGGGGAAACTTCATATTAGAGTCCATTGCATTTACTTTTTCTTAAGTAGTATATTTTTAGACTAAAATTATATAAATCATTTCAAGTAGCATTATGGCAAAGGAGACAATTTAAAAAATTAAAAAATTTAAATTCAACTGATTATTAATAATGTATTGATCCCTACAGGACTTTAGAATTCTAAAAATTGAAAAAGTGCTAAATTTTGGTTTTTGAAATTATTACTAATGCCATATTATTTGGAAGATGAAAAAAACATAATATTGGAATATGTTAATTGAACAAAAATTCAAGTAATGGTCTCAATTGTATAAAATACACTTTAGTAGATGGATATTATAAATAGCAATCCCAAGTTTCAATGTTGGGTCAAGCATATTGCTCTTGAGGGGAGTAAGGAAACTTATTATTAGAGTCCAATACATTAGCTTTTTCTTAAGTAATATATTTTTTGACTCAAATTATATAAATTATTTCCAATAACATTGTTGCAAAGGAGATAATTAAAAAAATTACAAAAGTAAAATTCAACAAGTAATTAGCAATGCATTTATCCTTATAGGATTTTAGAATTCTAAAAATTGAAAAAGTGCATTGTTTTGATTTTTAATTTTATTGCTAATGTCATTGCATTTGAATGGTGAGAAAAACATACTATTTGAATATGTTAATTGAACAAAAATACAAGTGATGGACTCAAATGTATAAAATACACTTTAGTGGATGAATATTATAAAAAGCAATCCCGAGCTTCAATGTTAGGTCAAGAATATTGCTCTTGAGGGGACTAAGGAAACTTCTTTTTAGTCTTCATTTCATTTTCTTTTCTCAAGTAGTATATTTTAGACTAAAAATATATAAATCATTTCAAATAGTATTGTTGCAAAGGATGCAATTAAAAAAATTAAAAAATTTAAATTCAACTGATTATTAAGAATGCATTGATTCCTATAGGACTTTAGAATTCTAAAAATTGAAAAAGTGCAATGTTTTGATTTTTGAATTTATTGCTAATGCTATTGCATTTTAATGGTGAGAAAAATATAATATTTGAATAAGTTAATTGAACAAAAATTCAAGTGATGGTCTCAATTATATAAAATACACTTTAGTGGATGGATATTATAAGTAGCAATCCTAAGTTTCAATGTTGGGTCAAGCATATTACTCTTGAGGGGAGTGGGAAAACTTTTTATTAGAGTCCAATATATTAGCTTTTTCTTAAGTAATATATTTTTAGACTAAAATTATATAAATTATTTCCAATAGCATTGTCGCAAAGGAGATAATTAAAAAAATTACAAAAGTAAAATCCAACAGGTAATTAACAATGCATTTATCCTTATAAGACTTTAGAATTCTAAAAATTGAAAAAGTCCATTATTTTGATTTTTAATTTTATTACAAATGCCATTACATTTGAATGGTGAGAAAAAATACCATTTGAATATGTTAATTGGACAAAAATATAAGTAATGGACTCAATTGTATAAAATACACTTTAATGGATAAATATTATAAATAGCAATCCTAAGTTTCAATATTAGCTCAATCATATTGCTCTTGAGGGGAGTAGGGAAACTTCTTGTTAGAGTCCATTGCATTTACTTTTTCTTAAGTTGTATATTTTTAGACTAAAACTATATAAATCATTTCAAATAGCATTGTTGCAAAGGATGCAATTAAAAAAATTAAAAAATTAAACTTCAACTAATTATTAACAATGTAATTATCCCTATAGGACTTTAGAATTCTAAAAATTTAAAAAGTGTAATGTTTTGATTTTTAAATTTATTCATTTTGAATGGTAAGGAAAACATAATATTTGAAAATGTTAATTGAACAAAAATACAAGTAATGGACTCAATTGTATAAAATACACTTTAGTGGAAGAATATTATAAATAGCAATCCCAAGCTTCAATGTTAGCTCGAGCATATTGCTCTTAAGGGAGTAAGGAAGTTTCTTATTAGAGTCCATTGCATTTGTTTTTCTTAAGTTGTATATTTTTAGACTAAAGCTATATGAATCATTTCAAATAGCATTGTGGCAAAGGAGATATTGAAAAAAAATTTCAAAATTTAAATTCAACTGATTATTAACAATGCATTTATACCTGTAGGACTTTAGAATTCTAAAAATTGAAAAAGTGCAATGTTTTGATTTTCAAATTTATTCTTAATGACATTGCATTTTGAATAGTGAGAAAAAGATAATATTTAAATAAGTTAATTGAACAAAAATACAAGTAATGAATTCAATTGTATAAAATACACTTTAGAGGATGAATATTAAAAATAGCGATCCCAAGTTTCAATCTTGAGTCAACCATATTGCTCTTAAGGGAAGTGGGGAAACTTCTTATTAAAGTCCATTGCAATTGCTTTTTCTCAAGTGATATGCTTGTCGACTAAAATTTTATAAATCATTTTGAAATGCATTATGGCAAAAGAGACAATTAAAAAAAATACAAAAATTAAAGTTAACTGATTATTAAAAATGTATCTATTCCTGTAAGTCTTTAAAATTCTAAAATTTGAAAAAATGCAATGTTTTGATTTTTAAATTTATTGTTAATGCCTTTGCATTTTGAATGGTGAGAAAAACATAATATTTGAATATGTTAATTAAAACAGAAATTCCAGTAATGGCCTTAATTGTATCAAATACACTTTAGTGGATAAATATTATAAATAACACTCTCGAGTTTTAATGTTGGGTCAAGCATATAGCTCTTGAGGAGAATGGGGAAACTTCTTACTAGAGTGCAATGCTTTAGCTTTTTCTTAAGTAATATATTTTTAGACTAAAATTATATAAATCATTTCCAAAAGCATTGTTGCAAAGGAGATAATTAAAAGAATTACAAAAGTAAAATACAACTCGTAATTAACAATGCATTTATCCTTATAGGACTTTAAAATTCTAAAAATTGAAAAAGGGCATTGTTCTGATTTTTAAATTTATTGCTAATGACATTGCATTTGAATGGTGAGAAAAACATAATATTTGAATATGTTAATTAAACAAAAATATAAGTAATGGACTCCATTGTATAAAGTACACTTTACTGTATGAATATTATAAATAGCAATCCCAAGTTTCAATGTTGGGTCAAGCATATTGCTCTTGAAGGGAGTGGGGAAACTTCTTATTAGAGTCCAATAGGTTAGCTTTTTCTTAAGTAATATATTTTTAGACTAAAATTATATAAATCATTTCAAATACCATTGTCGCAAAAGGGGCAATTAAAAAAATTACAAAATTTAAATTTAACTGATTATTAACGATGTATTTATCCCCATAGGACTCTAACATTCTAAAAATTAAAAAACTACAATGTTTTGATGTTTAAATTTATTGCTAATGGCATTGCATTTGAATGGTGAGAAAAACATAATATTTGAATATGTTAATTTAATAAAAATACAAGTAATGGACTCAATTTTATAAAATACACTTTAGTGGATGAATATTAAAAATGGCAATCTCAAGTTTAATGTTGGGTCAAGCATATTGTACTTGAAGGGAGTGGGGTAACTTCTTATTAGAGTCCATTGCATTTTCATTTTCTTAAGTAATATGTTTGTAGACTAAAATTATATAAATCATTTTAACTTGCATTGTGGCAAAGGAGAAAATTAAAAAAAATACAAAAGTAAAATTCAACTGATAATTAACAATGCATTTATCCTTACAAGACTTTAGAATTCTAAATATTGAAAAAGTGCAATGTTTTAATTTTTAAATTTAGTGCTAATGTCATTGCATTTGAATGGTGAGAAAAACATAATATTTGAAAATGTTAATTGAACAAAAATACAAGTAATGGGTTCAATTGTATAAAATACACTTTAGCAGCAGAATATTATAAATAGCAATCCCAAGTTTCAATGTTAACTTAAGCATATTGCTCTTAAAGGGAGTGGGAAAACTTCTTGTTAGAGTCCATTGCATTTGGTTTTTCTTAAGTTGTATATTTTTAGACTAAAGCTATATAAATCATTTCAAATAACACTGTAGCAAAGGAGATAATTAAAAAAATTTTCAATATTTAAATTCAATAGATTATTAACAATGCATTTATCCCTGTAGGACTTTAAAATTCTAAAAATTGAAAAAGTGCAACGTTTTGATTTTTAAATTTATTCTTAATGCCATTACATTTTGAATAGTGAGAAAAATATAATATTTGAATAAGTTAATTGAACAAAAATACAAGTAATGAACTCAATTATATAAAATACATTTTAGAGGATGAATATTAAAAATAGCAATCCCAAGTTTCAATCTTGGGTCAACCATATTGCTCTCGAGGGGAGTGGGGAAATTTCTTATTAAAGTCCATTGCAATTACTTTTTCTCGAGTGATATGTTTGTAGACTAAAATTATATAAATCATTTCAAAATGCATTATGGCAAAAGTGACAATTAAAAAAAATACAAAAATTAAAGTCAACTAATTATTAAAAATGTATTTATCCTTGTAAGTCTTTAAAATTCTAAAATTTGAAAAAAATGCAATGTTTTGATTTTTAAATTTATTGTTAATGCCTATGCATTTTGAATGATGAGAAAAACATAATATTTAAACATGTTAATTGAATAGAAATTGAAGCAATGGTCTCAATTGTATCAAGTATACTTTAGTGGATAAATATTATAAATAACACTCTCAAGTTTCAATGTTGGGTCAAGTATATAGCTCTTGAAAAGAGTGGGGAAACTTTTTATTAGAGTACAATGCATTTGCTTTTTCTTAAGTAATATATTTTTAGACTAAAATTATATAAATCATTTCAAATAACATTATCACAAAGGTCACAATTAAAAAGATTACAAAAGTAAAATTCAACAAAAATACAAGTAATGGACTCAATTGAAAAAGTGAAATATTTTGATTTTAAAATTTATTGCAAATGTCATTGCATTTGAACAGTAAGAAAAACATAATATTTGAATAAGTTAATTGAATAAAAATACAAGTAATGAACTCAGTTGTATAAAATATACTTTAGTGGATGAATATTATAAATAGCACTCTCAAACTTCAATGTTGGGTCAAGCATATTGGCCTTGAAGGGAGTGAGGAAACTTCTTATTAGAGTCCAATAGATTAGCTTTTTCTTAAATAATATATTTTTAAACTAAAATTATATAAATCATTTCAAATAGCATTGTCGTAGAGGGGACAATTAAAAAGATTATAAAATTTAAATTCAACTAATTATTAACAATGTTTTAATTTCTAAATTTAGTGCTAATGTCATTGCATTTGAATGGTGAGAAAAACATAATATTTGAAAATGTTAATTGAACAAAAATACATGTAATAGACTCAATTGTATAAAATACACTTTAGTGGTAGAATATTATAAATAACAATCTTAAACTTCAATGTTGGGTCAAGCATTTTACTCTTGAGAGGAGTCCAATACATTAGCTTTTTCTAAAGTAATATTTTATTTTTTTGACAAAAATTATATAAATCATTTCAAATAGCATTGCCGTAAAGGCCACAATTAAAAAGATTACAAAAGTATAATTCAACAAAAATACAAGTAATGGACTTAATTGAAAAAATGAAATGTTTTGATTTTTAAATTTATTGCAAATGTCATTGCATTTGAATGGTGAGAAAAACATAATATTTGAATAAGTTAATTGAACACAAATACAAGTAATGGACGCCCAAGCTTCAATGTTGGGTCAAGGATATTGCTCTTGAGGGGAGTAGGGAAACATCTTATAGGAGTCCATTGCAATTACTTTTTCTTAAGTAATATTTTTTTAGAATAAAATTATATAAATCATTTCAAATAGCATTGTCACAAAGAAGACAATTAAAAAATTACAAAAGTGAAATTCAACTAATAATTAATAATGCATTTGTGCCTATAGGACTTTAGAATTCTAAAAATTGAAAAAGTGCAATCTTTTGATTTTTAAATTTATTGCAAATGTCATTGCATTTGAATGGTAAGAAAAACATAATATTTGAAAATATTAATTGAACAAAAATACAAGTAATGGACTAAATTGTATAAAATACACTTTAGTGGTAGAATATTATAAATAGCAATCCTAAACTTCAATGTTAGCTCGAACATATTGCTCTTGAGGGGAGTGAGGAAACATTTTATTAAAGTCCATTGCATTTGCTTTCTCTTAAGTTGTATATTTTTAGACCAAAATTATATAAATCATTTCAAATAGCTTTGTGGCAAAGGAGATAATTAAAAAAATTTCAAAATTTAAATTCAACTGATTATTAACAATGCATTTATCCCTATAGGACTTTAGAATTCTAAAAATTTAAAAAGTGCAATGTTTTTATTTTTAAATTTAGTGCTAATACTATTGCATTTGAATGGTGAGAAAAATATTATATTTGAAAATGTTAATTAAAGAAAAATACAAGTAATGGACTCAATTGTATAAAATACACTTTAGTGGTAGAATATTATAAATAACAATCTCAAGCTTCAATGTTAGGTCGGGCATATTGCACTTAAGGGGAGTGGGGAAACCTTTTATTATAGTCCATTGCATTTGTTTTTTCTTAAGTTGTATATTTTTAAACTAAAACTATATAAATCATTTCAAATAGCTTTGTGGCAAAGGAGATAATTAAAAAAATTTCAAAATTTAAATTCAACTGATTATTAACAATGCATTTATCCCTATAGGACTTTAGAATTCTAAAAGTTGAAAAAGTGCATTGTTTTGATTTTTAAATTTATTGTTAATGTTGTTCAATTTTGAATGGTGAGAAAAATATAATATTTGAATAAGTTCATTGAACAAAAATACAAGTATTGGACTCAATTGTATAAAATACACTTTAGTAGATGAATAATATAAATAGCACTCCTAAACTTCAATGTTGGGTCAAGTATATTGCTCTTGAGATGAGTAGGGAATCTTCTTAGTAAAGTCCATTGCAATTTCTTTTTCTTAAGTAAAATTATTTTAGACTAAAATTATATAAATCATTTCAAATAGAATTGTCGCAAAGAAGACAATTAAAAAATTACAAAAGTAAAATTCAACTGATAATTAATAATGCATTTATCCTTATAGGACTTTAGAATTCTAAAAATTGAAAAAGTGCAATATTTTGATTTTTAAATTTATTACAAATGTCATTGTATTTGATTGGTGATAAAAACATAATATTTGAATATGTTAATTGAACAAAACTCCAAGTAATGGTCTCAATTGTATAAAATACACTTTAGTGAATGAATATTATAAATGGTACTCCCAAGCTTCAATGTTAGGTCAAGTATATTGCTTTTGAGGGGCGTAGGGAATCTTCTTATTAGAATCCATTGCAATTACTTTTCCTTATGTAATATTTTTTAGACTAAAATTATATAAATCATTTCAAATAGAATTGTCACAAAGAAGACAATTAAAAAATTACAAAAGTAAAATTCAACCGATAATTAATAATGCATTTATCCTTATAGGACTTTAGAATTCTAAAAATTGGAAAAGTGCAATATTTTGATTTTTAAATTTATTGCAAATGTCATTGTATTTGATTGGTGATAAAAACATAATATTTGAATATGTTAATTGAACAAAACTTCAAGTAATGGTCTCAATTGTATAAAATACACTTTAGTGGATGAATATTATAAATAGCACTCCCAAACTTCAATGTTAGGTCAAGTATATTGCTTTTGAGGGGAGTAGGGAATCTTCTTATTAGAGTCAATTGCAATTACTTTTCCTTATGTAATATTTTTTAGACTAAAATTATGTAAATCATTTCAAATAGAATTGTCTCAAAGAAGACAATTAAAAAATTACAAAAGTAAAATTCAATTGATAATTAATAATGCATTTATCCCTATAGAACTTTAGAATTCTAAAAATTGAAAAAGTGCAATGTTTTGATTTTTAAATTTATTACAAATGTCATTGCATTTGAATGGAGATAAAAACATAATATTTGAATATATTAATTGAACAAAACTTCAAGTAATGGTTCCAATTGTATAAAATATACTTTAGTATATGAATATTATAAATAGTAATCCCTAACTTCAATGTTGGGTCAAGCATATAACTCTTGAGGATAGTGGGGAAACTTCTTATTAGAGTCCAATACATTGGCTTTTCTAAAGGAATATTTTTTTAGACTAAAATTATATAAATCATTTCAAATAGCATTGTCACAAAAGAGACAATTAAAAAAATTATAAAAGTAAAATTCAACTAATAATTAACAATGCATTTATCCTCGTAGGACTTTTGAATTCTAAAAATTGAAAAAGTGCATCGTTTTGATTTTTAAACTTATTGCAAATGTGATTGCATTTGAATGGTGAGAAAAATATAATATCTGAAAATGTCAATTGAACAAAAATACATGTAATAGACTCAATTATATAAAATACACTTTAGTGGATGAATATTATAAATAGCAATCTCAAACTTCAATGTTAGTTCGGGCATATTGCTCTTGAGGGGAGTAGGTAAACTTCTTATTACAGTCTATTGCTTATGCTTATTCTTAAGTTGTATATTTTTAGACTAAAACTATATAAATCATTTCAAATAGCTTTGTGGCAGAGGAGATAATTTAAAAAATTTTAAAATTTAAATTCAACTAATTATTAACAATGCATTTATCCCTATAGGACTTTAGAATTCTAAAAATTTAAAAAGTACAATTTTTTAATTTTTAAATTTAGTATTGATGCTATTGCATTTGAATGGTGAGAAAAACATAATATTTGAAAATTTTCATTGAACAAAAATACAAGTAATAGACTCAATTGTATAAAGTACACTTTAGTGGTAGAATATTATAAATAGTAATCTGAAACTTCAATGTTAGCTTGAGCATATTGCTGTTGGGGGAGTGGGGAAACTTCTTATTAGGGTCCATTGCCTTTACTTTTTCTTAAGTTGTATATTTTTAGACTAAAACTATATAAATCATTTCAAATAGCTTTGTGGCAAAGGAGATAATTTAAAAAATTTCAAAATCTATTGTTCTTGACGAGAGTAGGGAATTTTCTTATTAGAGTCCATTGCAATTGCTTTTTCTTATGCAATATTTTTCTAAGACTAAAATTATATAAATCATTTCAAATAGAATTCTTGCAAAGAAGATAATTAAAAAATTACAAAAGTAAAATTCAACTGATTATTAACAATGTATTTATCCTTATAGGACTTTAGAATTCTAACTGAAAAGTGCAATGTTTTGATTTTTAAATTTATTGTTAATGCCATTGAATTTTGAATGGTGAGAAAAACATAATATTTGTATAGGTTAATTAAACAAAAATACAAGTAATGGACTCAATTGTATAAAATATACGTTAGTGGATGAATATTATAAGTAGTACTCTCAAACTTCCATGTTGGGTCAAAGATATTGCTTTTGAGCAGATTAGGGAAATTTCTTATAAGAGTCCATTGCAATTGCTTTTTCTTAATTAATATTTTTTTAGACTAAAATTATATAAATCATTTCACATAGCATTGTCCCAAAGAAGAGAATTAAAAAATTACAAAAGTAAAATTCAACTGATGCATTTATGCCTATAAGACATTAGAATTCTAAAAATTGAAAAAGTGCAATGTTTGATTTTTAAATTTATTACAAATGTCATTGCATTTGAATGGTGATAAAAACATAATATTTGAATAAGTTAATTGAACAAAAATTCAAGTAATGGTCTCAATTGTATAAAATACACTTTAGTGTATGAATATTATGAATAGCGATCCTGACCTTCAATGTTGGGTCAAGCATATTGCTCTTGAGGATAGTGTGGAAACCTCTTATTAGAGTCCAATGCATTGGCTTTTTCTAACATAATATTTGAAGTTCCCAACTTCACCCTAGGATCTACTAGTTTGTGATACTGAGAAGGGGGGTGAATCAGTATCACCACAATTCGCAATTTGCAGGAAAGTGAACAACTTCAATCTCTTCTTAAAAGTGAACTCTTTCTCAGATTCGACTAAGGTAGATCTATTGCTACCTACTAATCACAATAGTCCCCAAAGTCACCTTTCAGACACCTTGCCTAATAGACAATTCAGATGTTCTTGTTTAGGTCTTCGTTAGGTTATGGGTTGACTAATACTTTAGCTGCGTTCACAACTCAATTCAAAACACAGAACGTAAAGCAAATTAAGGACACACGAGATTTACGTGGTTCCGTCAACGTGACGTACATCCACGGTGGTAGGGACTCTCCCTTACCGAGACTATCCACTATACTTGAGAATTCCAGTTACAATGGATGTCTTAATCTTCTGCTCCTTTCACTATTGCAATTACTAAGCAAGTACAATACAAAGAGTGTCACTTACTGTGTCTACCCTTCTTCTAGCTTGTCTTGCCTCTGTTGAATTGAAAAGCTGCTCCACTGCCGCTTAGAAGTTCACCGCAACGCTCTCTAACCTCTCTTGAAGAAATCTGGAAATACGTTGAGTTCTTTCCGATGCTTCGCCGAATTCCTTCTCTAGGTTGTTTCACACAACTCCTGCTTTCACCGTCTCACGGTTTCACAGCTTGCACTCAAGCTTCTGGTCTGCCGTTTCACGTCTCACAGCCTGCCCCACGCTTCTGATCAGTCACGCCGTTGCACGTTCTGGTCTCACGCTTCCGGTCTGCTGTTTCACGTCTCTTGGCCTGCCTCACGCTACTGGTTTTTCTGGCTCATGTCTCTCGGCCTGCCTCACGCTTCTAGTCTGCTGTCTTCTCTTCCGGGTGGTCTCACGGATACCAGGTCTGCTGTCTTATCTTCCAGGTGGTCTCACGGATACCAAGTCTGCTGTCCTCTCTTCCGGGTGGTCTGTTTCTTATTTCTCCTCTTGCTGGTTGTGCATTTCTGGTTTGCTCGCAGGATGTGTTTCTGGTTTGCTTGCAGGAGGCGTTTCTGGTTTGCTTGCAGGAGGTCGCACGTTCTGGTTTGCTCTCCCGGTGGTGATGTTTCTGGTTTGCTCTCCCAGTGGTGTTGTTTCTGATCTCTTGCCGTTCTGCTCTCTCTTCCTTTTTGGCCGGTTGTTGTAGGGTTGCTGTTTTTTCAATTGTGTTGGCCCTCTGCCCTAGTTTTGTCTTCCAAGGCCTTTATATACTCTCTTCCATGAAACCCTAATAGGGTTTACATGGCGGATTTACTTTCTTGCCCTTCCATGTGACTTTACTGCCCTTCCATGTGACTTTACTGCCCTTCCATGTGACTTTACTCTCTTGCACACTTAACCCTAGTTGACAACAATTACAACTCATACAAGGCTGTGGGAACAACAATCTCCCCCTTTGTAATTGTTGGCAACATTCATAACAAAAGCCATTATGCAGCAGTCTTTCATAATCTTCTTAGAGTAATAATCCAGAAGCAGATGGATTATAACTCCCCCTAAATATGCACTCCCCCTTCCTTAACAGCTCCCCCTGCACTGTTGCTTCTCTCCCCCTTTGCCAACCAATTACAAATTTGAAAAACTTGCAAAGTAGAGATGGAGGATTCACCTGAACTTCAGGCTTGAGGAGGCATTTGCACAGACAGACTCATTCTGTGCTTTTCAAACAACTCTGTGGACAAAGGTTTAGTTAGAATATCTGAGATTTGATCTTTAGTACCGACATACTCCAACTGAATTGTGCCCTCTTCCACTTGATCCTTGATAAAGTGATACCGGATGTCAATATGCTTGCTCCTTGAATGTTGAACTGGATTCTTGCTAAGATCAATTGCACTTTGATTATCACAAAGTACACTCACTGGTAACTTCACTTCAACACCCAAATCGGCCAATTGTCTTTGCATCCATATCACCTGAGTACATGCTGCACAAGCAGCCATATACTCAGCCTCCACTGTGCTCAAAGCAACACTATTTTGCTTTCTACTTAGCCATGCAACACACTTTGAACCCAAGTAGAAGCTGCAGCCACTGGTTGATTTTCTATCATCTGTGCTTCCTGCCCAGTCTGCATCAGTGTATGCTCGTAGTTTTACAGAATCCATGGCAGGATACCACAAGCCCATTTCCAATGTCCCCTTGAGGTATCTTAGGATTCTTTTCACTGCCAACACATGAGATTCCTTAGGATTAGCTTGGAATCTGCTGGCGATGCACACAGCTTGCATGAGATCAGGCCTTGATGCTGTAAGGTACAGAAGGCTCCCTATCATCTTCTTGTATCTCTTGAAGCATTTCAAAACTTTTGACTTATGTGTGAGGTGCATGATGCAGGTCCTTCTGGAATAATCATCAACAAACAAGATGAAGTACCTCTCACCATTCAACCCTTTTGTTCTCATCGGCCCACACAAATTAGTATGCACAATGTCAAGCACTGTTTTAGAACTGACCTCTTTGGTCTTATACTGCTTTCTGACCTGTTTTCCTTTAGAGCATGCTGAGCAGACATACTCCCTCTCTCTCTTAAGGTCTGGAATGTCTCTGAATGCATGAGTAGTGGTTAGCTTCCTCATGTTCTTCTGTGTGAAGTGTCCTAGCCTCTGATGCCAGAGTTGATTTTCTTCTCCTTTTGTAAGTAAACAGCTGTTTGTCTTGTCCTCATCAATTACATATAAATTTCCAGCTGTTCTTTTCCCAACTGCAATAGTATTGCCTTCTTTACTCTTTACTTGGCAACCTATTTTTGTGAATATCACTTTATGGTCTTTATTGCATAGTTGGCTGACAGATGCTAGATTATATCTGAGTCCTTCAACATGCAGAACATCTTTCAGCTTTCCTTTTCCAATATTTACTGACCCTTGACCACTAATGTTGAGTGAATCATCATTGCCAAACTTGACTCTGCCTTCTCTTGACTTGTTTAGCTTTGACAATTTACTCTTGTCTCCCGTCATGTGTGAAGTGCATCCACTGTCAAGGATCCACTGCTTATCCTTGTAGTCAGCTTTGAGTGCAATTTCAGCTATATTAGCCACCTCCCTTTTAGCTTTATATTCCTTCTTTTGAATTGGCTGGAAGATAGCTTTCTCCTTTTTCTCAGCTTTGACTACACCGCTTGTTTTCACTATGCCATTGAGTGCCTTCTCTTGCTCAGGGAGAAGTGTCATGCATCTCTTGGCATTATGGCCATCCTGCCCACACCTTTCACACTGTTCCAAGTCTCCCAATATAGCAAACTTGTTCTTTGAAACCACTGGTTTGGGCTTCCACCAACAATCCTTGTCAGTGTGTCCTTGCTTTTTACAGTATGTGCAAGAACTCATGACAGGTGTTCTCCTCTAAATTTTGTATTGTCTCCCCCTGTATGCAGCATCGTATCTTCTCAAGTTGGAGACATATACTGACCTTCTCCACCAGCAGTTACTTGCCTTATGACCCCAAACTCCACAATAAAGACAGTGACCTTGAAACTGCCTCTTCTTGGGTCTAATCACAGCTTGTTTTCTTTTGTTCATTACTTGCTGTGTAGGCAACGTGGCTGGCTTCTTTGCTTGTGTGGCTTTCATTTCAGCCACCTTTTTCTCCTTCTTCTGTTCAGCCATAGCCCTTTGCTGGCTGACCTTCTTTTCTTCATTTTTGTTTGCCACCCTAGGTTGCTTCTTCAAATCCTCTTTATTCTCAGCTATCTTCTCCTGAGTCACAACCTTCTCTTTCAACTTCTGTGGCACATTCTTATTATCTTTAGGCAATGCAGCCTCAGATTGCTGCACTTTCTCTTCATTCTTCTTTTCTCTTGCAGAACTTGTTTCTCCTATCATTTCAAGCTTCTGCACGTTCTCTTCACTCCTTTTGAGTTGTTGCTGAAGTCTCAGCAACTCTATCTCCATTTCTTCAATTGTTGAAGTCCTTGAGCCAAGCTCCATAGTAAGGTCTTCACATATTTTGATCTGTTCTTCAAATCTTCTCTTCAAGTCAATATGTTCAGCCCTTATTTCATCCTTTTGACTTTCAGCTTCCTCAGACTTTGCTTCAACTTGTTTTATGTGGGCCTCCAACCTTCTTATGGTTCTGCCCCTTCTGATTATCTCCTTTGAAGCTGCTTCCAACTCAACTTCAAGATCTGGTTCTTCTTCATCAACCTCCTCTTCCTCTTCAGAGGTTGAACTACCACCTTGAGTTGATGCCATAAAGGCATGCTCATCTGATGAGTCTACATCTTCCTCCTCATCGGCTTCTTTTGTCTGGCTCACATAACTCTTGAATGAGCCTCTCTTCTTCTTCTTCTGTGGGCTAGCAGTCTTCTTGCTGGACTTCCTTAACTTGAATGATGGTCTTCTCCATTTTGAATTCTGCTCATCATCACCATCCTCATCTTCATCATCAAGTTTCACTTTGCACTGAGAAGCAAAGTGTCCAGTCTATCCACAACGATAACATCTCAAGGACAACTGTCCTTTTCCCTTCTTAGACCCCTTTTTGAATTTCCTTGTGAAGTATGCCAACACTTCACCTTCACTTTCTTCCTCATCATCATCATCATCATCATCATCCTCACTGGATGATTCTTCCTCTTCTTTTATCTTCAAGTGTTTCATAGCTTTGAAAGCTGCCTCCTTTGATACCTTTGACGTTTAGGAGCTCTCAGTTGACTTTATTCTCATCTCATATGCAATGAGATTGCACTGGAGATCATGTAGAGACATAGAATTGAGATCTCTACTCTCCTCTATGGCTGCCACCTTTGAGGCAAACCTCTCAGGCAGAATTCTCAGAATTTTCTTCACAATAGATGAGTCCTTCTTGTTCTTCCCATGACTTCTAAGATCGTTTACAGCATCAATAACCCTGGTGAAGAACTCTTGGACTGTCTCATTTTTCTGCATTCTGAGAGATTCATATCTCTCCTTGAAAACTTGAAGCTTGGCCTCCTTCATTCTGCCATCACCTTCATAGACTTTCTGCAATCTGTCCCATATCTCCTTGGCAGATTTGCAGTCCATAACTTTAGCATATTCAGCATCTGTCAATGCTGAAATGATGACATTTGAGGCCTTCCCATTTATCTCAAACTGTCTTAATTCCTCTGGGGTTGGATCTTTACCTTCTTCTGGAGGCTCAAAACCCTCCTGTACAGATTTCACCACGTTCATGCCCATGGTTGCAAATACCACCTGCATTCTCGCTCTCCAGATATGGTAGTTGGTTCCGTTGATGATTGGAACCTTCTTGCTGTAAGTAGTGCTGGTGCTAGTACCAGCGTCCATTTCTCAGTATGCTGAACAAGTTAAAACTTCTGGAGCTCTTCAAACTAGTACACCAAGCTATTAAGCTTTATCCTGGTGAACTTGTGCTCTGATACCAATTGAAGTTCCCAACTTCACCCTAGGATCTACTAGTTTGTGATACTAAGAGGAGGGGTGAATCAGTATCACCACAATTCGCAATTCGCAGGAAAGTGAACAACTTCAATCTCTTCTTAAAAGCAAACTCTTTCTCAGATTCGACTAAGGTAGATCTATTGCTACCTACTAATCACAATAGTCCCCAAAGTCACCTTTCAGACACCTTGCCTAATAGACAATTCGAATGTTCTTGTTTAGGTCTTCGTTAGGTTATGGGTTGACTGATACTTTAGCTGCGTTCACAACTCAATTCAAAACACAGAACGTAAAGCAAATTAAGGACACACGAGATTTACGTGGTTCCGTCAACGTGACGTATATCCACGGTGGTAGGGACTCTCCCTTACCGAGACTATTCACTATACTTGAGAATTTCAGTTACAATGGATGTTTTAATCTTCTGCTCCTTTCACTATTGCAATTACTAAGCAAGTACAATACAAAGAGTGTCACTTACTGTGTCTACCCTTCTTCTAGCTTGTCTTGCCTCTGTTGAATTGAAAAGCTGCTCCACTGCCGCTTAGAAGTTCACCGCAATGCTCTCTAACCTCTCTTGAAGAAATCTGGAAATACGTTGAGTTCTTTCCGATGCTTTACCGAATTCCTTCTCTAGGTTGTTTCACACAACTCCTGCTTTTACTGTCTCACGGTTTCACAGCTTGCACTCAAGCTTCTGGTCTGCCGTTTCACGTCTCACAGCCTGCCCCACGCTTCTGATCAGTCATGCCGTTGCACGTTCTGGTCTCATGCTTCTGGTCTGCTGTTTCACGTCTCTTGGCCTGCCTCACGCCACTGGTTTTTCTGGTTCATGTCTCTCGGCCTGCCTCACACTTCTAGTCTGCTGTCTTCTCTTCCAGGTGGTCTCACGGATACCAGGTCTGCTGTCTTCTCTTCCAGGTGGTCTCACGGATACCAGGTCTGCTGTCTTCTCTTCCGGGTGGTCTATTTCTTATTTCTCCTCTTGCTGGTTGTGCGTTTCTGGTTTGCTTGCAGGATGTGTTTCTGGTTTGCTTGCAGGAGGCGTTTCTGGTTTGCTTGCAGGAGGTGTTTCTGGTTTGCTTGCAGGAGGTCGCATGTTCTGGTTTGCTCTCCCGGTGGTGACGTTTCTGGTTTGCTCTCCCAGTGGTGTCGTTTCTGATCTCTTGTCGTTCTGCTCTCTCTTCCTTTTTGGCCGGTTGTTGTAGGGTTGCTGTTTTTTCAATTGTGTTGGCCCTCTGCCCTAGTTTTGTCTTCCAAGGCCTTTATATACTCTCTTCCATGAAACCCTAATAGGACTTACATGGCGGATTTACTTTCTTGCCCTTCCATGTGACTTTACTGCCCTTCCATGCGACTTTACTCTCTTGCACACTTAACCCTAGTTGACAACAATTACAACTCATACAAGGCTATGGGAACAACAATGTTTTTTTAGACTAAAATTATATAAATCATTTCAAATAGCATTGTCACAAATGAGACAATTAAAAAAATTAGAAAAGTAAAATTCAACTGATAATTAATAATGCATTTATCCCTGTAGGACTTTAGAATTCTATAAATTGAAAAAGTGCAATGTTTTGACTTTTAAATTTACTACAAATGTCATTGTTTTGAATGGTGAGAAAAACATAATATTTAAATAAGTTAATTGAATAAAAATACAAGGGACTCAATTGTATAAAATACACTTTAGTGGAAGAATATTATAAATAGCAATCCTAAACTTCAATGTTAGCTCGAGCATATTGCTCTTAAGGAGAGTGGGTAAACTTCTTATTAGACTCCATTGCATTTCTTTTTTCTTCAATTGTATATTTTTAGACTAAAACTATATAAATCATTTCAAATAGCTTTGTGGCAAAGGAGATAATTTAAAAAATTTAAAAATTTAAATTTAACTGATTATTAACAATGCATTTATCCCTATAGGACTTTAGAATTCTAAAAATTTAAAAAATGTAATTTTTTAATTTTTAAGTTTAGTACTAATGTTATTGCATTTGAATGGTGAGAAAAACATAATATTTGAAAATTTTCATTGAACAAAAATACAAGTAATGAACTCAATTGTATAAAATACACTTTAATGGTAAAATATTATAAATAGCAATTTGAAACTTCAATGTTAGCTTGAGCATATTACTATTGAGGGGAGTGGGGAAACTTCTTATTAGACTCTATTGCCTTTGCTTTTTCTTATGTTGTATATCTTTTGACTAAAACTATATAAATCATTTCAAATAACTTTGTGGCAAAGGAGATAATTAAAAAAATTTCAAATTTTAAATTTAACTGATTATTAACAATGCATTTATCCCTATAGGACTTTCGAATTCTTAAAATTAAAAAAATTGCAATGTTTTGATTTTTAAATTTATACTTAATGCCATTCAATTTTGAATGGAGAGAAAAATATAATATTTGAATAAGTTAATTGAACAAAAATACAAGAAATGGTTTTAGTTGTATAAAATACACTTTAGTGTATGAATATTATAAATAGCAATCCCAAACTTCAATGTTGGGTCAAGCATATTACTCTGGAGGGTTGTGGGGAAACTTCTTATTAAAGTCCAATACATTGGCTTTTTTTAAAGTAATATTTTTTTTAGACTAAAATTATATAAATCATTTCAAATAGCATTATTGCAAAGGAGATAATTAAAAAAATTACAAAAGTAAAATTCAATTGATAATTAATAATGCATTTATCCCCATAGGACTTAAGAATTCTAAAAATTGAAAAGGTGCATTATTTTGATTTATCAATTTATTGCAAATACCATTGCATTTGAATGGTGAGAAAAACATAATATTTGAAAATGTTAATTGAACAAAAATACAAGTAATGGACTCAATTGTATAAAATACACTTTAGTGGATGAATATTATAAATAACACTCCCAGGCTTCAATTGTGGGTCAAATATATTACTGTTGAAGGGAGTAGGGAAACTTCTTATGAGAGACCATCGCAATTGCTTTTTCTTATGTAATATGTTTATAGACTAAAATTACATAAATCATTTCAAATTGCATTGTGGCAAAGGAGACAATTAAAAAAAATACAAAAGTAAAATTCAACTGATAATTAACAATGCAATTATCCCTATAAAACTTTAGAATTCTAAAAATTGAAAAAGTGCAATGTTTTAATATTTAAATTTATTGCAAATGCCATTGCATTTGAATGGTGAAAGAAACATAATAATTGAAAATGTTAATTGAACAAAAATAAGAGTAATGGAATCAATTGTATAAAATACACTTTAATGGTAGAATATTATAAATAGCAATCCCAAACTTCAATGTTAGCTAGAGCATATTGCTCTTGACAAGAGTGGGGAAACTTCTTATTAGAGTCCATTGCATTTGCTTTTTCTTAAGTTGTATATTTTTAGACTAAAACTATATAAATCATTTCAAATAGCTTTATGGCAAAGGTGATAATTTAAAAAATTTCAAAATATAAATTTAACTTATTATTAACAATGCATTTATCCTTATAGGACTTTAGAATTCTAAAAATTGAAAAAGTGCAATGTTTTGATTTTTAAATTAATTGTTAATGCCATTGAATTTTGAATGGTGAGAAAAACATAATATTTGAAAATGTTAAATGAAGAAAAATACAAGTAATAGACTCAATTGTATAAAATACATTTTAGTAGTAGAAAATTATAAATAGTAATCCCAAACTTCAATTTTAGCTAGAGCATATCGCTCTTAAGGGGAGTAGGGAAACTTCTTATTAGAGTCCATTGCATTTGCTTTTTCTTAAGTTGTATATTTTTAGACTAAAACTATATAAATCATTTCAAATAGCTTTGCGGCAAAGGAGAAAATTTAAAAAAATTCATAATTTAAATTTAACTAATTATTAACAATGCATTTATCCTTATAGGACTTTAAAATTCTATAAATTGAAAAAGTGCAATGTTTTGATTTTTAAATTTATTGTTAATGTCATTGAATTTTGAATGGTAATTTATTGTTAATGCCATTGAATTTTTTACTAGTGAGAAAACTGCAATAACTTTTTCTTAAGTAATATTTTTTAGACTAAAATTTTATAAATCATTTCAAATAGCATTGTTACAAAGAAGACAATTAAAAATTTACTAAAGTAAAATTCAACTAATAATTAATAATGCATTTATGCCTATAGGACTTTAAAATTCTTAAACTTGAAAAAGTGCAATGTTTTAATTTTAAAATTTATTGGAAATGTCATGGCATTTAAATGGTGATAAAAACATAATATTTGAAAATGTTAATTGAACAAAAATACAAGTAATGGACTCAATTGTATAAAATACACTTTAGTAAATGAATATGATAAATAACACTCACAAGTTTCAATGTTGGGTCAAGTATATTGCATTTGAGGGGAGTAGGCAAACTTCTTCTTACAGACAATTGCAATTGTTTTTTCTTAAGTAATATGTTTGTAAAATTATATAAATCATTCCAAATTGCATTGTGGTAAAAGAGACAATTAAAAAAAATACAAAACTATAATTCAACAAATAATTAACAGGATTTACCCCTATAGCACTATAAAAATTTAATGGAGTCAATTGTATAAAATACACTTTAGTGGAAGAATATTATAAATAACAATCCCAAGCTTCAATGTTAGGTCGGACATATTGAACTTAAGGGGAGTGGGGAAACCTTTTATTAGAGTCCATTGCATTTGCTTTTTCTTAAGTTGTATATTTTTAGACTAAAACTATATAAATCATTTCAAATAGCTTTGTGGCAAAGGAGATAATTAAAAAAATTTCAAAATTTAAATTCAACTGATTATTAGCAACACATTTATCCCTATAGGACTTTAGAATTCTAAAAATTGAAAAAGTGCAATGTTTTGATTTTTAAATTTATTGTTAATGCCATTGAATTTTGAATGGTGAGAAAAATATAATATTTGAAAATGTTAAATAAAGAAAAATACAAGTAATAGACTCAATTGTATAAAATACATTTTAGTGGTAGAAAATTATAAATAGTAATCCTAAACTTCAATTTTAGCTAGAGCATATCGCTCTTGAGGGGAATGGGAAAACTTCTTATTAGAGTCCATTGCATTTGCTTTTTCTTAAGTTGTATATTTCTACACTAAAACTATATAAATCGTTTCAAATAGCTTTGTGGCAAAAGTAATAATTAAAAAAATTTCAAAATTTAAATTCAACTAATTATTAACAATGCATTTATCCCTATAGGATTTTAGAATTCTAAAAATTCAAAAAGTGCAATCTTTTGATTATTAAATTTATTGTTAATGCCATTGAATTTTGAATGGTAAGAAAAACATAATATTTGAATAAGTTAATTAAACAAAAATACAAGTAATGAACTCAATTGTATAAAATACACTTTAATAGTAGAATATTATAAATAACAATTCCAAACTTCATTGTTAGCTTCAGCATATTGCCTTTGAGGGGAGTGGGGAAACTTTTTATTAGAATCCATTGCATTTGCTTTTTCTTAAGTTGTATATTTTTAGACTAAAACTATTTAAATCATTTCAAATAACTTTGTGGCAAAGGAGATAATTTAAAAATTTTGAAAATTTAAATTTAACTGATTATTAACAATGCATTTATCCCTATAAAACTTTAGAATTCTAAAAATTGAAAAAGTGCAATGCTTTAATTTTCAAATTTAGTACTAATGCTATTGCATTTGAATGGTGAGAAAAACATAATATTTGAAAATGTTAATTGAACAAAAATTCAAATAAGGAACTCAAATGTATAAAATACATTTTAGTAGTTGAATATTATAAACAACAATTCCAAACTTCAATTTTAGCTAGAACGTATTGCTCTTAAGGGGAGTGGGGAAACATCTTATTAGAATCCATCGCATTTGCTTTTTTTTAAGTTGTATATTTTTAGACTAAAACTATTTAAATCATTTCAAATAACTTTGTGGTAAAGGAGATAATTTAAAAATTTGAAAATTTAAATTCAATTGATTATTAGCAATGCATTTATCCCTATAAGACTTTAGAATTCTAAAAATTGAAATAGTGCAATGTTTTGATTTTTAAATTTAGTGCTAATGCTATTGCATTTGAATGGAGAGAAAAACTTAATATTTGAAAATGTTAATTGAAAAAAAATACAAGTAATGGACTTCAATGTATAAAATACACTTTAAGGCTAGAATATTATAAATAGCAATCCTAAACTTCATTTTTAGCTAGAGCATATTGCTCTTCAAGGGAGTGGAGAAACGTCTTATTAGAGTCCATCACATTTGCTGTTTTTTAAATTGTATATTTTTAGACTAAAACTATTTAAATCATTTTAAATAGCTCAATGGCAGAGGAGTTAGTAAAAAAAATTTCAAAATTTAAGTTCAACTAATTATTAACAATGCATTTATCCCTATAGGGCTTTAGAATTCCAAAAATTGAAATAGTGCAATGTTTTGATTTTTAAATTTAGTGCTAATGCTATTGCATTTCAATGGTGAGAAAAGCATAATATTTAAAAATGTTAATTGAACAAAAATTCAAGTAATGGACTCAAATGTATAAAATACACTTTAGCAGTTGAATATTATAAATAGCAATTCCAAACTTCAATTTTAGCTAGAGCGTATTGCTCTTAAGGGGAGTGGTGAAACATCTTATTAGAATCCATCACATTTGCTTTGTTTTTTTTAAGTTGTATATTTGTAGACTAAAACTATTTAAATCATTTCAAATAGCTTTGTGGTAAAGGAGGTAATAAAAAAATTTCAAAATTTAAGTTCAACTGATTATTAACAATGCATTTATCCCTGTAGGGATTTAGAATTCTAAAAATTGAAATAGTGCAATGTTTTGATTTTTAAATTTAGTGCTAATGCTATTGCATTTGAATGGAGAGAAAAACTTAATATTTGAAAATGTTAATTGAAAAAAAATACAAGTAATGGACTTCAATGTATAAAATACACTTTAAGGCTAGAATATTATAAATAGCAATCCCAAACTTCATTTTTAGCTAGAGCATATTGCTCTTCAGGGGAGTGGGGAAACGTCTTATTAGAGTCCATTACATTTGCTGTTTTTTAAGTTGTATATTTTTAGACTAAAACTATTTAAATCATTTTAAATAGCTTAGTGGCAAAGGAGTTAGTAAAAAAAATTTCAAAATTTAAGTTCAACTCATTATTAACAATGCATTTATCCCTATAGGGCTTTAGAATTCCAAAAATTGAAATAGTGCAATGTTTTGATTTTTAAATTTAGTGCTAATGCTATTGCATTTCAATGGTGAGAAAAACATAATATTTGAAAATGTTAATTGAACAAAAATTCAAGTAATGGACTCAAATGTATAAAATACACTTTAGCAGTTGAATATTATAAATAGCAATTCCAAACTTCAATTTTAGTTAGAGCGTATTGCTCTTAAGGGGAGTGGGAAAACATCTTATTAGAATCCATCACATTTACTTTTTTTTTAAGTTGTATATTTTTAGACTAAAACTATTTAAATCATTTCAAATAGCTTTGTGGCAATGGAGGTAATAAAAAAAATTTCAAAATTTAAGTTCAATTGATTATTAACAATACATTTATCCTTGTAGGGCTTTAGAATTCTAAAAATTGAAAAAATGCAATGTTTTGATTTCTAAATTTAGTGGTAATGCTATTGCATTTGAATGGTGAGAAAAACATATTATTTGAAAATGTTAATTGAACAAAAATACAAGTAATGGGCTCAATTGTATAGAATACACTTTAGAGGTAGAATATTATAAATGACACTCCTCAACTTCAATTTTAGGTAGAGCATATTGCTCTTTAAGGGAGTAAGGAAACTTCTTATTAATGTCCATTGCATTTACTTTTTCTTAAGTTGTATATTTTTAGACCAAAACTATATAAATCATTTCAAATAACTTTATGGGAAAGGAGATAATTTAAAAAATTTTCAAAATTTAAATTGAACTGATTATTAACAATGCTTTTACCCCTATGGGACTTTAGAATTCTATGAATTGAAAAAGAGTAATGTTTTAAGTTTTAAATTTAGTGCCAATGCTATTGCATTTGAATGGAGAGAAAAGTATGATATTTGAAAATGTTAATTGAACAAAAATACAAATAATGGACTCAATTGTATAAAATACACTTTAGTGGTATTATATTACAATTAACAATCCCAAACTTCAATGTTAGCACCAGGATATTGCTGTTGAGGGGAGTGGGGAAGCTTCTTATTAGAGCCCATTGCATTTGCTTTTTTTTAAGCTATACATTTTTACACTAAAATTATATAAATCATTTCAAATAGCTTTGTGGCAAAGGAGATAATTTAAAAAATTTCAAAATTTAAATTCAGCTGATTGTTAAGAATGCATTTATCCCTATAGTACTTTAGAATTATATAAATTGAAAAAGTGCAATGCTTTAATTATTAAATTTAGCTCTACTGCAATTGCATTTGAATGGTGAGCAAAATATAATATTTGAAAATGTTAACTGAACAAAAATAGAAGTAATTGACTCAATTGTATAAAATACATTTTAGTGGTAGAATATTACAAATAGCAATCCCAAACATCAATGTATACTTGAGCATATTGCTCTTAAGCAGAGTAAGGAAACTTCTTATTAGAGTCCATTGCATTTGCTTTTCTTTATGTTGTATATTTTTAGACTAAAACTATATAAATCATTTCAAATAGCTTTGAGGCAAAGAAGATAATTTAAAAAATTTCAAAATTTAAATTCAACTAATTATTAACAATGCATTTATCCCTATAAGACTTTAGAATTATATAAACTGAAAAATTGCAATGTTTTCATTCTTAAATTTAGTGCTAATGCTATTACATTTGAATGGTGAGAAAAACATAATATTTGACAATGTTAATTGAAGAAAAATACAAGTAATGGAGTCAAATGTATAAAAGACACTTTAGTGGTAGAATATTATAAATAGTAATCCCAAACTTCAATTTTAGCTAGAGCATATTGCTCTTCAGGGGAGTGGGGAAACTTCTTATTAGAGTCCACTACATTTGCCTTTTCTTAAGTTGTATATTTTTAGACCAAAACTATATAAATCATTTCAAATAACTTTATGGCATAGGAGATAATATAAAAAATTTCAAAATTTAAATTCAACTGATTATTGACAATGCATTTATGCCTATAGGACTTTAGAATTCTATAAATTGAAAAAGTGCAATGTTTCAATTTTTAAATTTAGTTCAAATGCTATTGCATTGGAATGGTTGGAAAAATATAATATTTGAAAATGTTAATTGAAGAAAAATACAAGTAATGAAGTCAAATGTATAAAAGACACTTTAGTGGTAGAATATTATAAATAGCAATCCCAAACTTCAATTTTAGCTAAAGCATATTACTCTTTAGGGGAGTGGGGAAAGTTCGTATTAGAGTCCACTACATTTGCCTTTTCTTAAGTTGTATATTTTTAGACCAAAACTATATAAATCATTTCAAATAACTTTGTGGCATAGGAGATAATATAAAAAATTTCAAAATTTAAATTCAACTGATTATTAACAATGCATTTATGCCTATATGACTTTAGAATTCTATAAATTGAAAAAGTGCAATGTTTCAATTTATAAATTTAGTTCTAATGCTATTGCATTGGAATGGTTAGAAAAACATAATATTTGAAAATGTTAATTGAACAAAAATACAAGTAATAGACTCAAATGTATAAAATACCCTTTAGTGGTAGAATATTATAAATAGCAATCCCAAACTTCAATTTTTTCTAGAGCATATTGCTCTTTAAGGGAGTGGAGAAACTTCTTATTAAAGTCCATCGCATTTGCTTTTTCTTAAGTTGTATGTTTTTAGGCTAAATCTACATAAATCATTTCAAATAGCTTTGTGGCAAAGGAGATAATTTCATAAATTTAAAAATTTAAATTCAGTTGATTATTAACAATGCATTTATCCCTATAGGACTTTAGAATTCTATAAATTGAAAAAGTGCAATGTTTTAAGTTTTAAATTTAGTGCTAATGCTATTGCATTTGAATGGAGAGAAAAGTATAATATTTGAAAATGTTAATTGAACAAAAATACAAGTAATGGACTCAATTGCATAAAATACACTTTAGTGGTATTATATTACAAATAGCAATCCCAAACTTCAATGTAACCTTGAGCATATTGCTCTTGAGGGAAGTGGGGAAACTTCCTATTAGAATCCATTGCATTTGGGTTTTTTTATGTTGTCTATTTTTAGACTAAAACTATATAAATCATTTCATATAGCTTTATGGCAAAAGAGATAATTAAAAAACTTTCAAAAATTCAATTGATTATTAAGAATGCATTTATCCCTATAGGACTTTAGAATTCTAAAATTTGAAAATGTGCAATGTTTTAATTTTTAAATTTAGTGCTAATGTTATTGCATTTGAATGGTAAGAAAAACATAATATTTGAAAATATTAATTGAACAAAAATACGAGTAATGAACTTAATTGTATAAAATACACTTTAGAGATTGAATATTACCAATAGCAATCCCAAACTTCAAGGTAAGCTCGAGGATATTGCTCTTGAGGTGATGGGGAAACTTCTTATTAGAATCCATTGCATTTGCATTTTTTTAAGTTGTGCATTTTTACACTAAGACTATATAAATCATTTCAAATAGCCTCATGGAAAAGGAGATAATTAAAAACATTTTAAAATTTAAGTTCAACTGATTATTAACAATGCATTTATGCCTATAGGACTTTAGAATTCTAAAAATTGAAAAAGTGCAATGTTTTGATTTTTCAATTTAGTGCTAATGCTATTGCATTGAAATGGTTAGAAAAACATAATATTTGAAAATGTTAGTTGAACAATAGTACAAGTAATGGACTCAAATGTATAAAATACTCTTTAATGGTAGAATATTATAAATAGAAATCCCAAACTTCAATTTTAGCTAGAGCATATTGCTTTTCAGAGGAGTGGGGAAACTTCTTATTAGAATCTATTGCATTTGCTTTTTTTTTTTTTAAGTTGTATATTTTTAAACTAAAACTATATAAATCATTTCAAATAGCTTTCTACCAATGGAGATAATTAAAAAAAATTCTAAATTTAAATTTAACTGATTATTAACAATGTATTTATCCCTATATGACTTTAGAATTCTAAAATTGAAAAAGTGTAATGTTTTGATTTTTAAATTTAGTGCTAATGCTATTGCATTTGAATGGTGAGAAAAATATAATATTTGAAAATGTTAATTGAAGAAAAATACAAGTAAGGGAGTCAAATGTATAAAACACACTTTAGTGGTAGAATATTATAAATAGCAATCTCAAACTTTAATTTTAGCTAGATCATATTGCTCTTCACGGGAGTGGGGAAACTTCTGATTAGAGTCCATAAGATTTGCTTTTTCTTAAGTTGTATATTTTTAGACCAAAATTATATAAATCATTTCAAATAACTTTATGGCAAAGGAGATAATTTAAAAAATTTCAAAATTTAAATTCAACTGATTATTAACAATGCATTTATCCTTATAGGACTTTAGAATTCTATAAATTGAAAAAGTGCAATGTTTTAATTATTAAATTTACTTCTACTGCTATTGCATTTGAATTGTGAGCAAAATATAATATTTGGAAATGTTAATTGAACAAAAATACAAGTAATGGTGTCAATAGTATAAAATACACTTTAGTGGTAGAATATTATAAATAACAATCCCAAACTTCAATTTTAGCTAGAGCATATTGCTCTTTAGGGTAGTGGGGAAACTTCTTATTAGATTCCACTGCATTTGCTTTTACTTAAGTTGTATATTTTTAGACCGAAACTATATAAATGATTTGAAATAACTTTGTGGCAAAGGAGATAATTTAAAAACTTTCAAAATTTAAATTCAACTGATTATTAACAATGCATTTATCTCTATAGGATTTTAGAATTCTATAAATTGGAAAAGTGCAATGTTTTAATTATTAAAGTTAGTGCTAATGCTATTGCATTTAAATGGTGAGAAAAATATAATATTTGAAAATTTTAATCGAACGAAAAAACAAGTAATGGACTCAATTGTATAAAAACCACTTTAGTGGTAGAATATTACAAATAGCAATCCCAAACTTCAATGTAAGCTCGAGCATATTGCTTTTGAAGGGAGTGGGGAAACTTGTTGTTAGACTCCATTGCATTTGCTTTTTTCTATGTTGTATATTTTTAGACTAAAACTATAAAAATCATTTCAAATAGCTTTATGGCAAAGAAGATAATTAAGAAACTTTCAAAATTTAAATTCAACTGATTATTAACAATGTATTTATCCCTATAGGACTTTAGAATTTGAAAAATTGAAAAAGTACAATATTTTAATTTTGATATTTAATGCTAATGCTATTGCGTTTGAATGCAGAGAAAAACATAATATTTGAAAATGTTAATTGAACAAAAATATAAGTAATGGACTCAACTGTATAAGATAAACTTTAGTGGTAGAATATTACAAATAGCAATCCCAAACTTCAATGTTAGAATGAGGATATTGCTTTTGGAGGGAGTGGGGAAACTTCTTATTAGAGTTCATTGCATTTGCTTTTTTTTAAGTTGTACATTTTTACACTAAAACTATATAAATCTTTTCAAATAGCTTTATGGCAAAAGAGATAATTCAAAAAATTTTAAAATTTAAGTTCAACTGATTATTAACAATGCATTTATTCCTATAGGACTTTAGAATTCTAAAAATTGAAAAAGTGCAATGTTTTGAATTTTAAATTTATTGCTAATGCTATTGCATTTGAATGGTGAGAAAAACATAATATTTGAAAATGTTAATTGAACAAAAATACAAGTAATGGACTCAAATGTATGCAATCCTCTTTAGTGGTAGCATATTACAAATAGCAATCCCAAACTTCAATTTTAGCTAGAGTATATTGCTCTTCAAGGGAGTGGGGAAACTTCTTATTAGAGTCCATTGCATTTGCCTTTTCTTAAGTTGTATATTTTTCGACCAAAACTATATAAATCTTTTCAAATAACATTGTCGCAAAGGAGATAATTTAAAAAATTTCAAAATTTAAATTAAACTGATTATTAACATTGCATTTATCCCTATAGGACTTTGGAATTCTAAAAATTGAAAAAGTGCAATGTTTTAATTTTTAAATTTAGTGCTAATGCTATTGAATTTGAATGGAGAGAAAAACATAGTATTTGAAAATGTTAATTGAACAAAAATACAAGTAATGGACTCAATTGAATAAAATACACTTTAGTGGTTCATTTCAGTAATGGACTCATTTCATTTGCTTTTTTTTAAGTTGTTCATTTTTACACTAAAACTATATAAATCGTTTCAAATAGCTTTGTGGCAAAGGAGATAATTAAAAAAATTTCAAATTTAAATTCAACAAATTATTAACAATGCATTTATCCCTCTAGGACCTTAGAATTCTAAAAATTGAAAAGGTGCAATGTTTTGGATTTTAAATTTAGTGCTAATGCTATTGCATTTGAATGGTTAGAAAAATATAATATTTGAAGGTGTTAATTGAAGAAAAATACAAGTAATGGTGTCAAATGTATAAAAGACACTTTAGTGGTAGAATATTATAAACAACAATGCCAAACTTCAATTTTAGCTAGAGCATATTGCTCTTCAGCGAAGTGGTGAGACCTCTTATAAGAGTCCATTGCTTTTGCTTTTTTGAAGTTGTATATTTTTACACTAAAACTATATAAATCATTTCAAATAGCTTTGTGGCAAAGGAGATAATTAAAAAAATTTCAAAATTTAAATTGAACTGATTATTTACAATGCATTTATCCCTATAGGACTTTAGAATTCTAAAAATTGAAAAAATGCAATATTTTGATTTTTAAATTTAGTGCTAATGCTATTGCATTTGAATGGTGAGATAAACTTTATATTTGAAAATGTTAATTGAAGAAAAATACAAGTAATGGACTCAAATGTATAAATTACACTTTAGTGGTAGAATATTATAAATAGCAATCCCTAACTTCAATTTTAGCTAGAGCATATTGCTCTTCAGGGGAGTGGGGAAACTTCTTATTAAAGTCCATTGCTTTTACTTTTTGTTAAGTTGTATGTTTTTAGGCTAAATCTACATAAATCATTTCAAATAGCTTTGTGGCAAAGGAGATAATTTCAAAAATTTAAAAATTTAAATTCAGTTGATTATTAACAATGCATTTATCCCTATAAGACTTTAGAATTCTAAAAATTGAAAAAGTGCAATATTTTGATTTTTAAATTTAGTGCTAATGCTATTACATTTGAATGGTAAGAAAAACATAATATTTGAAAATGTTAATTGAACAAAAATACAAGTAATGAACTCAATTGCATAAAATACACTTTAGTGGTAGAATATTACAAATAGCAAGCCCAAACATCAATGTTAGCTCAAGCATATCGCTCTTGAGGGGAGTGGGGAAACTTCTTATGAGAGTCCATTGCTTTTGCTTTTTGTTAAGTTGTATGTTTTTAGGCTAAATCTACATAAATCATTTCAAATAGCTTTGTGGCAAAGGAGATAATTTCAAAAATTTAAAAATTTAAATTCAGTTGATTATTAACAATGTATTTATCCCTATAAGACTTTAGAATTCTAAAAATTGAAAAAGTGCAATGTTTTGATTTTTAAATTTAGTACTAATACTATTGCATTTGAATGGTGAGAAAAACATAATATTTGAAAATGTTAATTGAACAAAAATAGAAGTAATGGGCTTAATTGTATAAAATACATTTTGGTGGTAGAATATTACAATTAGCAATCCCAAACATCAATGTTAGCTCAAGCATATTGCTCTTAAGGGGAGTGGGAAAACTTCTTATTAGATTCCAGTGCATTTGCTTTTTTTCAAGTTGTATATTCTTAGACTAAAACTATGTAAATCATTTCAAATAACTTTAAGGCAAAGGAGATAATTAAAAAAAGTTTAAAATTTAAATTCAATTGATTATTAACAATGCATTTATCCCTAGAGGACTTTAGAATTCTAAAAATTGAAAAAGTGCAATGTTTTGATTTTTAAATTTAGTGCTAATGCTATTACATTTGAATGGTGAGAAAAACATAATATTTGAAAATGTTAATTGAACAAAAATACAAGTAATGAACTCAATTGCATAAAATACACTTTAGTGGTAGAATATTACAATAGCAAGCCCAAACATCAATGTTAGCTCAAGCATATCGCTCTTGAGGGGAGTGGGGAAACTTCTTATGAGAGTCCATTGCATTTGCTTTTTCTTAAGTTGTATATTTTTAGACTAAAACTATATAAATCACTTCAAATAACTTTGTGCCAAAAGTGATAATTAAAAAAAATTTAATATTTAAATTCAATTGTTTATTAACGATGCATTTATCCCTATTGGACTTTAGAATTATAAAAATTGAAAAAGAGCAATGTTTTGATTTCTAAATTTATTGTTAATGCCATTGAATTTTGAATGGTGAGAAAATCGTAATATTTGAATAAGTTAATTGAACAAAAATACAAGTAATGGACTCAATTGCATAAAATACACTTTAGTGGTAGAATATTACAAATAGTAATCCTAAACTTCAATGTTAGCTTTAGTATATTGCTCTTGAGGGGAGTGAGGATACTTTTTATTAAAATCCATTGCTTTTGCTTTTTCTGAAGTTGTATATTTTTAGACTAAAACTATATAAATCATTTCAAGTAGCTTTGTGGCAAAGGAGATAATTAAAAAAATTTCAAAATTTAAATTCAATTAATTATTAACAATGCATTTATCCCTATAGGATTTTAGAATTCTAAAAATTGAAAAAGTTCAATATTTTGATTTTTAAATTTTGTGCTAATGCTATTGCTTTTGAATGGTGAGAGAAATATAATATTTGAAATTGTTAATTGAACAAAAAAACAAGTAATGTACTCAATTGTATAAAAATCACTTTAGTCGTAGATTATTACAAATAGCAATCCCAAACTTCTATGTTAGCTCAAGCATAATGCTCTTGAGGGGAGTGGGGAAACTTTTTATTAAAGTTCGTTGCATTTGCTTTTTTTTTAAGTTGTATACTTTTACACAAAAACTATATAAATCATTTCAAATAGCTTTGTCACAAAGGAGATAATTAAAAATATTTCAAAATTTAAATTCAATTGATTATTAACAATGCATTTACCCCTATAGTACCTTAGAATTCTAAAAATTAAAAAGGTGCAATGTTTTGATTGTTCAATTTAGTGCTAATGCTATTGCATTTGAATGTTGAGAAAAACATAATATTTGAAAATGTTAATTGAACAAAAATACAAGTAATGGACTCAAATGTATAAAATACAATTTAGTGGTAGAATATTATAAATAATGATCCCAAACTTCAATTTTAGCTAGAGCATATTGCTCTTAAAGGGAGTGGGGAAACATCTTATTAGAGTCCATTGCATTTGCTTTTTTTTTTTTCTAAGTTATATAATTTTAGACTAAAACTATTTAAATCATTTCAAATAGCTTTGTGGCGAATGAGATAACTAAAAAATTTCAAAATAAATTCAACTGATTATTAACAATGCATTTATCCTTATAGGACTTTGGAATTCTAAAAATTGAAAAAGTGCAATGTTTTGATTTTTAAATTTAGTGCTAATGCTATTGTATTTGAATGGTGAGAAAAACATAATATTTGAAAATGTTAATTGAACAAAAATACAAGTAATTGACTCAAATGTATAAAATAGATATTAGTGGTAGAATATTATAAATAGTAATCCCAAATTTCAATCTTAGCTAAAGCATATTGCTCTTATGGGGAGTGGGGAAACTTCTTATTAGAGTCCATTGCATTTGCTTTTTCTTAAGTTGTATATTTTTGGACCAAAACTATATAAATCATTTCAAATAACTTTGTGGGAAAGGAGACAATTTGAAAAATTGCAAAATTTAAATTCAACTGATTATTAATAATCCATTAATCCCTATAAGACTTTAGAATTCTATAAATTGAAAAAGTGCAACGTTTTGATTTTTAAATTTAGTGCTAATGCTATTGCATTTGAATGGTGACAAAAACATAATATTTGAAAATGTTAATTGAACAAAAATACAAGTAATGGACTCAATTGCATAAAATGCACTTTAGTGGTAGAATATTACAAATAGCAATCCCAAACATCAATGTTAGCTCAAGCATATTGCTATTGAGGGGAGTGGTGAAACTTCTTATTAGAGTCCATTGCATTTGCTTTTTTTTAAGTTGTATATGTTTTAGACTAAAACTATATAAATCATTTCAAATAGCTTTGTGGCAAAAGACATAATTAAAAAAATTTCAAAATTTAAATTCAATTGATTATTAATAATGCATTTATCACTATAGGTCATTGGAATTCTAAAAATTAAAAAAGTGCAATGTTTTGATTTTTAAATTTAGTGCTAATGCTATTGCATTTGAATGTTGAGAAAAATATAATATTTGAAATTGTTAATTGAACAAAAATACAAGTAATGGACTCATTTGTATAAAATACACTTTAGTGGTAGAATATTACAAATAATAATCCTAAACTTCAATGTTAGCTCAAGCATATCGCTCTTAAGGGGAGTGGTTAAACTTTTTATTAGAGTCCATTGCATTTGCTTTTTTTTAAGTTGTATATTTTTAGACGAAAGCTATATAAATCATTTCAAATAACTTTGTGGCAAAGGAGATAATTTAAAAAATTTCAAAATTTAAATTCAACTGATTATTAATAATGCATTTATCGCTATAAGTTATTAGAATTCTAAAAATTGAAAAAGTGCAATGTTTTGATTTTTAAATTTAATGCTAATACTATTGCATTTGAATGGCGGAAAAAAACATAATATTTAAAAATGTTAATTGAACAAAAATACAAGTAATGGAGTCATTTACATAAAATATACTTTAGTGGTAGAATATTACAAATAGCAATCTCAAACTTCAAAGTTAGCTCAAGCATATCGCTTTTAAGGGGAGTGGTTAGGCTTTTTATTATAGTCCATTGCATTTGCTTTTTTTTTTAAGTTGTATATTTGTAGATGAAAACTATATAAATCATTTCAAATAACTTTGTGGCAAAGGAGATAATTTAAAAAATTTCAAAATTTAAATTCAACTGATTATTAATAATGCATTTATCCCTATAAGACTATAGAATTCTATAAATTGAAAAAGTGCAATGTTTTAATTTTTAAATTTAGTTCTAATGCTATTGCATTTGAATGGTGAGAAAAGATACTTGACAATGTTAATTGAACAAAAATACAAGTAATGGACTCAATTGTATAGAATACACTTTAGTGGCAGGATATTATAAATAGCAATCCCTAACATCAATGTTAGCTCGAGCATATTACTCGTGAGGAGAGTGGGGAAACTTCTTATTAGAGCCCCTTGTATTTGCTTTTTCTTAAGTTGTATATTTTTAGACTAAAACTATTTAAATCATTTCAAATAACTTTGTGGCAAAGGCGATAATTTAAAAAATTTTAAATTTTAAATTCAACTAATTATTAACAATGCATTTATCCTTATAGGACTTTAGAATTCTAAAAATTGAAAAAGTGCATTGTTTTGATTTTAAATTTATTACAAGTATCATTGCATTTGAATGGTGATAAAAATATAATATTTGAATATGTTAATTGAACAAAAATTCAAATAATTGACTTAATTGTATAAAATACACTTTCGTGGTAAAATATTACAAATAGCAATCTCAAGCTTCAAAGTTAGCTTGAGCATATTGCTCCTGAGGGGAGGAGGGAAACTTGTTATTAGAGTTGTTGTTCCCACAGCCTTGTATGAGTTATAATTGTTGTCAACCAGATTTAAGTGTGTAAGCAGAAGTGGCTCATTCAAGCATTCACGGGACGAGTTTTCAGTAGAAAGAAAAGAGCAAGAAAAATAAATTAAGAAGGAGGATGATGCTGAATTTTGTATGGAACAGTAATATGAAGCCACATGGAGGGGCAAGAAAGGAAATTCGCCGCAGCTCTAATAAACCCTACTAGGGTTTGCATAGAAGGGAGTATATAAACAGGAAGAGCATCCCAGCAGACACATGACCTGCAAGCAAACCAGAAACACCTCCTGCAAGCAAACCAGAAATGCCACCTGTAAGCAAACCAGAAATGCCACCTGCAAGCAAACCAGAAACACGACCTGCAAGCAAACCAGAAACACGACCTGCAAGCAAACCAGAAACGCACAACCAGCAAGAGGAGAAATAAGAAACAGACCACCGGGAAGAGAAGACAGCAGACCTGGTATCCGCGAGACCACCCAGAAGAGAAGACAGCAGACCTGGTATCCGCGAGATCACTCGGAAGAGAAAACAGCAGACCAGAAGTGTGAGGCAGGCCGAAAGACGTGAACCAGAAAAACCAGTAGCGTGAGGCAGGCCAAGAGACATGAAATGGCAGACCAGAAGCGTGAGACCAGAGAAGGGAGTATATAAACAGGAAGAGCATCCCAGCAGACACATGACCTGCAAGCAAACCAGAAACACCTCCTGCAAGCAAACCAGAAATGCCACCTGTAAGCAAACCAGAAACACGACCTGCAAGCAAACCAGAAACGCACAACCAGCAAGAGGAGAAATAAGAAACAGACCACCGGGAAGAGAAGACAGCAGACCTGGTATCCGCGAGACCACCCAGAAGAGAAGACAGCAGACCTGGTATCCGCGAGATCACTCGGAAGAGAAAACAGCAGACCAGAAGTGTGAGGCAGGCCGAAAGACGTGAACCAGAAAAACCAGTAGCGTGAGGCAGGCCAAGAGACATGAAATGGCAGACCAGAAGCGTGAGACCAGAACGTGCCACGGCGTGACTGATCAGAAGCGTGGGGCAGGCCGTTAGACGTGAAATGGCAGACCAGAAGCATGAGTGCAAGCTGTGAAACCGTGAGATGGTGAAAGCAGGAGTTGTGTGAAACAACCTAGAGAAGGAATTCAGTGAAGCATTGGAAAGAACTCAACGTATTTCCAGATTTCTTCAAGAGAGGTTAGAGAGTGTTGTGGCGGACTTCTATGCGGCAGTGAAGCAGCCTATTCAATTCAACAGAGGCAAGACAAGCTAGAAGAAGGGTAGACACAGTAAGTGACACTCTTTGTATTGTACTTGCTTTGTATTTGCAATAGTGAAAGGAACAGAGGATTAAGACATCCATTGTAACTACATTGTGAACATCGGGAGTACCATATTGGTATTCTCAAGTATAGTGGATTGTCTCGGTAGAGGAAGTAGAGGAAGAGTCTTTACCACCGTGGACGTACGTCATATTGACGGAACCACATAAATCTCTTGTGTCCTTACTTTGATTTACATTCTGTGTTTTGAATTGAGTTGTGAATGTAGCTAAAGTATCATCGAACCCATAACCTAAAGAAGACCTAATCAAGAACATTCGATCTATCTAATAGGCAAGGTATCTGAAAGGTGACTTTGGGGACTATTGTGATTAGTAGGTAACAATAGATCTACCTTAGTCGAATCTGAGAAAGAATTCACTTTTAAGAAGAGGTTGAAGTTGTTCACATACCTGCGTATTGACGAGAGCGAAAGTATTAAAGAAGTAGAATACTTTGGCTTAAATTATCAGAGTTTTAAGGGGTGTGATACTGATTCACCCCCCTCTTAATATCATAGACTAGTAGATCCTAGGGTGAAGTTGGGAACTTCAAGAGTACATTGCATTTGCTTTTTTTTAAGTTCTATATTTTTAAACTAAAACTATATAAATCATTTCAAATAGCTTTGTGGTAAAGGAGATAATTAAAAAAAATTTGAAAATTTAAATTCAACTGATTATTAACAGTGCATTTATCCCTATACGACTTTAGAATTCTAAAAATTGAAAAGGTGCAATGTTTTGATTTTCAAATTTAGTGCTAATGCTATTGCATTTGAATGGTTAGAAAAACATAATATTTGAAAATGATAATTGAACAAAAATATAAGTAATGGACTCAAATGTATAAAATAAACTTTAGTGGTAGAATATTATTAATTGCAATCCCAAATTTCAATCTTAGCTCGAGCATGTTGCTCTCTAGGAGAGTGGGGAAACTTCTTATTAGAGTTCATTGTATTTGTTTTTTCATAAGTTGTATATTTTTAGGCCAAAACTATATAAATCATTTCAAATAACTTTGTAGTAAACAAGATAATCTAAAAAATTTCAAATTTTAAATTCAACTAATTGTTGACAATGCATTTATCCCTATAGGACTTTAGAATTCTAAAAATTGAAAAATTGCATTGTTTTGATTTTAAATTTATTGCAAGTATCATTGCATTTGAATGGTGATAAAAACATAATAGTTGAAAATGTTAATTGAACAAAAATGCAAGTAATGGTCTCAATTGTATAAAAAACAATTTAGTGTATGAATATTATAAATAGCAATCCTAAGCTTTAATGTTAGATCAAGCATATTACTCTTGAGGGTAGTGGGGAAACTTTCTATTAGAGTCCAATACATTGGCTTTTTCTAGAGCAATATTTTTTTAGACTAAAATTATATAAATCATTTCAAATAGCATTGTTGCAAAGGAGACAATTAAAAAAATTACAAAAGTAAAATTCAACTGATAATTAACAATGCATTTATCCCCATAGGACTTTAGAATTCTAAAAATTGAAAGAGTGCATTGTTTTGATTTTTAAATTTATTGCAAATGTCATTGCATTTGAATGGTGAGAAAGACATAATATTTGAAAATGTTAATTGAAGAAAAATACAAGTAATGGACTCAATTGTATAAAATACACTTTAGTGGTAGAATATTATAAATAGTAATCCCAAACTTCAATTTTAGCGAGAGCATATTGATCTTGAGGGGAGTGGGAAAACTTCTTATGAGAGTCCATTGCATTTGCTTTTTCTTAAGTTGTATATTTTTAGACTAAAACTATATAAATCACTTCAAATAGCTTTATGCCAAAAGTGATAATTAAAAAAATTTCAATATTTAAATTCAACTAATTAGTAACAGTGCATTTATTCCTATTGGACTTGAGAATTCTAAAAATTGAAAAAGAGCAATGTTTTGATTTCTAAATTTATTGTTAATGCCATTGAATTTTGAATGGTGAGAAAATCGTAATATTTGATTAAGTTAATTGAACAAAAATACAAGTAATGAACTCAATTGTATGAAATACACTTTAATGGTAGAATATTATAAATAGCAACCCCAAATTTCAATTTTAGCTAGAGCATATTGCTCTTAAAGGGAGTAGGGAAACTTCTTATTAGATTCCATTGCATTTGCTTTTTCTTATGTTGTATATTTTTAGACCAAACCTATATAAATCAATTCAAATAGCTTTATGCCAAAGGAGATAATTAAAAAAATTTTAATATTTAAATGCAACTGATTATTAACAATGTATTTGTCCTGTATGTCTTTAAAATTCTAAAATGTGAAAAAATGCAATATTTTTATTTTTAAATTTATTGTTAATGCCTTTTCATTTTAAATGGTGTGAAAAGCATAATATTTGAAAAAGTTAATTGAACAAAAATATAAGTAATGGATTCAATTCTATAAAATACACTTTAGTGGACAAATATTATAAATAGTACTCCCAAACTTCAATGTTGGGTCAAGTATATTGCTCTTGAGAGGAGTGGGGAAATTTCTTATTAGAGTCCATTGGATTTGGTTTTTCTTAAGTAATTTGTTTATGGACTAAAATTATGTAAATCATTTCAAATTGGATTGTGCTAAAGCAAACAATTAAAAAATTACAAAATTTAAATTCAATTCATTATTAACAATGAATTTATCCCTATAATATTTTAAAATTCTAAAAGTTGAAAAAATGCAAGGTTTTGATTTTTAAATTTATTGTTAATGTCATTACATTTTGAATAGCGAGAAAAACATAATATTTGAATATGTTCATTGAACAGAAATTCGAGTAATGGTCTCAATTGTACCAAATACACTTTAGTGGATGAATATTATAAATATCACTCCCAAGCTTTAATGTTGGGTCAAGCATATTGCCCTTGAGGGGAGTGGGGAAACTTCTTATAAGAGTCCAACACAATATCTTTTTTAAGTAATATATTTTTAGACTAAAATTATAAAAATCATTTTCAATAGCATTGTCATAAAGGAGACAATTCAAAAAATTACAAAAGTAAAATTCAACTGGTAATTAACAATGCACTTATCCTTATAGGACTTTAAAATTCTAAAAATTGAAAAAGGGCATTGTTTTGATTTTTAAATTTATTGCTAATGCCATTGCATTTTAATGGCGAGAAAAGCATAACAGTTGAATATCCTAATTGAACAAAATATAAGTAATGGACTCAATTGTATAAAATACACTTTAGTCGATGAATACTATAAATAAAACTCCCTAGCTCTAATGTTGGGTTAAGTATATTGCTCTTGAGGGGAGTCGAGAAACTTCTTATTATAGTCCATTGCAATTGCTTTTTCTTAAGTAATATGTTTGCTGACTAAAATTATAGAAATCATTTCAAATTGCATTGTGGCAAAGGAGATAATTTAAAAAACTTTCAAATTTTAAATTCAACTAATTATTAACAATGCATTTATCCCTATAAGACTTTAGAATTCTAAAAATTGAAAAAGTGTATTGTTTTGATTTTTAAATTCATTGCAAATGTCATTGCATTTGAATGGTGACAAAAACAAAATATTTGAATATGTTAATTGAACAAAAATTTAAGTAATGGTCTCAATTGTATAAAATACACTTTAGTGTATGAATATGATAAATAGCAATCTCAAGCTTTAATGTTGGGTCAAGCATATTACTCTTGATGGTTGTGCGGAAACTTTTAAAAATTGAATAAGTGCAATGTTTTACTTTTTAAATTTATTCCAAATGTGATTGCATTTGAATGTTGAGAAAAACATAATATTTAAAAATGTTAATTGAAGAAAAATACAAGTAATGGACTCAATTGTATAAAATACAATTTAGTGGTAGAATATTATAAATAGTAATCCCAAACTTCAATGTTAGCTCGAGCATATTGCTCTTTAAGGGAGTGGGGAAACTTCTTATTAGAGTCCATTGCATTTGCTTTTTCTTAAGTTGTATATTTTTATACTAAAGCTATATAAATCATCTCAAATAGCTTGGTGACAAAGGAGATAATTAAAAAATTTTAAAATTTAAATTCAACTAATTACTAACAATGCATTTATCCCTATAAGACTTTAGAATTCTAAAAATTGAAAAAGTGCAACGTTTTAATTTTTAAGTTTATTGTTAATGCCATTGCATTTGAATGGTGAGAAAAACATAATATTTGAAAATGGTAATTGAACAAAAATACAAGTAATGGACTCAATTTTATAAAATACACTTTAGTGGAAGAATATTATAAATAGTAATCCTAAACTTCAATGTTAGGTCGAGCACATTGTGCTTGAGGGGAGTGGGGAAACTTCTTATTAGAGTTCATTGCATTTTCTTTTTCTCAAGTTGTTTACTTTTAGACAAAAACAATATAAATCATTTCAAATAGCTTTGTGGCAAAGGAGATAATTAAAAAAATTTCAAAATTTAAATTCAATAGATTATTAACAATTCATTTATCCTTATGGGACTTTAGAATTCTAAAAATTGAAAAAATGTAATGTTTTGATTTTTAAATTTGTTGTTAATGTCATTGCATTTTGAATGGTGAGAAAAACATAGTATTTCAATAAGTTAATTGAACAAAAATACAAGTAATGGACTCAATTGTGTAAAATACAATTTAGTGGATGAATATTATAAATAACACTCCCAAGCTTTAATGTTGGGTCAAATATATAGCCCTTGTCAGGAGTAAGGAAACTTCTTACTAGAATCCATTGCAATTGCTTTTTCTTAAGAAATATGTTGGTAGACTAAAATTACATAAATCATTTCAAATTGCATTATGGCAAAGGAGACAATGAAAAGAATACAAAAGTAAAATTCAACTTATAATTAACAATACATTTATAGAATTCTAAAAATTGAAAAAGTGCAATATTTTAATTTTTAAATTTATTGCTAATGCCATTGCATTTGAATGGTGAGAAAAACCTAATATTTGAAAATGTTAATTGAACAAAAATACAAGTAATGGACTCAATTTTATAAAATACACTTTAGTGGAAGAATATTATAAATAACAATCTCAAGCTTCAATGTTAGGTTGAGCATATTGCTCTTAAGGGGAGTAAGGAAACTTCTTATTAAAGTCCATTGCATTTCCTTTTTCTTAAGTTGTATATTTTTAGAGTAAAGCCATATAAATCATTTGAAATTGCTTGGTGGCAAAGGAGATAATTAAAAAATTTCAAAATTTAAATTCAGTTGATTATTAACAATGCATTTATCCTTATAGGACTTTAGAATTCTAAAAATTGAAAAACTATATTGTTTTGATTTTTAAATTTATTGCTAATACAATTGCATATGAATGGTGACAAAAGCATACTATTTGAATATGTTAACTAAACAAGAATAGATGTAATGGACTGAATTGCATAAAATACAATTTAGTGGACGAATATTATAAATAACACTCCTAATCTTCAATGTTGGGTCAAGTATATTGCTCGTGTGGGGAGTAGAGAAACTTCTTACTAGAGTCCATTGCAATTGCTTTTTCTTAAGTAATATGTTTGTAGACTAAAATTATATAAATCATTTCAAATTGCATTGTGGCAAAGGAGAAAAAGAAAAAAAATACAAATGTAAAATTCAATTGATAATTAACAATGCATTTATCCCTATAAGATTTTAGAATTCTAAAAATTGAAAAAGTGCTATGTTTTAATTTTAGTGGAAGAATATTATAAATAGCAATCCCAAGTTTCAATGTTAGGTCGAGCATATTGCGGTTGAGGGGAGTGGGGAAACTTCCTGTTAGAGTTCATTGCATTTGCTTTTTCTTAAGTAGTATATTTTTAGACTAAAACTATATAAATCATTTCAAATAACTTTATACAAAGGAGATAATTAAAAAAAATTTCAAAATTTAAATTCAACTGATTATTAACAATGCATTTATCCCTATAAAACTTTAGAATTCTAAAAATTGAAAAAGTGTATTGTTTTGATTTTTAAATTTATTGCTAATGCCATTGCAGTTGAATGGTGAGAAAAACATATTATTTGAATATGTTAATTGAACAAGAATACATGTAATGGACTCAATTGTATAAAATACAATTTAGTGGACAAGAATTATAAATAGTAATCCCAAGTTTCAATGTTTGGTCGAGCATATTGCGCTTGAGGGGAGTGGGGAAATTTCTTATTAAAGTCCATTGCATTTGCTTTTTCTTAAGTTGTATATTTTTAGACTAAAGCTATATAAATCATTTCAAAAAATTTTATGGCAAAGGGGATAATTAAAAAAATTTTCAAAATTTAAATTCAACTGATTATTAACAATGCATTTATCCTTATAAGACTTTAGAATTCTAAAAATTGAAAAAGTGCATTGTTTTGATTTTTAAATTTATTGCTAATGCCATTGCATTTGAATGGTGAGAAAAACATACTATTTGAATATGTTAATTGAACAAGAATATATGTAATGGACTAAATTATATAAAATACAATTTAGTGGATGAATATTATAAATAACACTCCTAATCTTCAATGTTGGGTCAATTATATTGCTCGTGAAAGGAGTAGGGAAACTTTTTACAAGAGTCCATTGCAATTGCTTTTTCTTAAGTAATATGTTTGTAGACTAAAATTATATGAATCATTTCAAATTGCATTGTGGCAAAGGAGAAAATGAAAAAAATACAAATTTAAAATTCAACTGATAATTTACAATGCATTTATCCCTATAAGACTTTAGAATTCTAAAAATAGAATAAGTGCAATGTTTTAATTTTTAATTTTATTGCTAATGCCATTGCATATGAACGGTGAGAAAAACATAATATTTGAAAATGTTAATTGAACAAAAATACAAGTAATAGACTCAATTATATAAAATTCACTTTAGTGGAAGAACATTATAAAAAGCAATCCCAAGTTTCAATGTTAGGTCGAGCATATTGCGGTTGAGGGGGGTGGGGAAACTTCCTGTTAAAGTTCATTGCATTTTATTTTTCTTAAGTAGTATATTTTTAGACTAAAACTATATAAATCATTTCAAATTGCTTTGTGAGAAAAGAGATAATTAAAAAAATTTCAAAATTTAAATTCCACCGATTATTAACTATGCATTTATCCCTATAGGACTTTAGAATTCTAAAAATTGAAGAAGTGCAATGTTTTGATTTTTAAATTTGTTGTTAATGCCATTGCATTTTGAATGGTGAGAAAAACATAATATTTGAATAAGTTAGTTGAACAAAAATACAAGTAATGGACTTAATTGTATAAAATACAATTTAGTGGACAAATATTATAAATAGCACTCCCAAGCTTCAATGTTGGGTCAAGTATATTGCTCTTGTAGGGGGTAGGGAAACTTCTTGCTAGGGTCTATGGCAATTGCTTTTTCTTAAGTAATATGTTTGTAGACTAAAATTATATAAATCTTTTCAAATTGCATTGTGGCAACGAAGAAAATGAAAAAATACAAAAGTAAAATTCAACTTATAATTAATAATGCATTTATCCCTATAGGACTTTAGAATTCTAAAAATTGAAAAAGTGCAATGTTTTAATTTTTAATTTTATTGCTAATGCCATTGCATTTGAATGGTGAGAATAACATAATATTTGAAAATGTCAAGTGAACAAAAATTCCAGTAATGGACTCAATTGTATAAAATATTCTTTAGTGGAACAATATTATAAATAACAATCCTAAACTTCAATGTTAGCTCGAGCATATTGCTCTTAAGGGGAGTGGGGAAACTTCTTATTAAAGTCCATTGCATTTGCTTTTTCTTAAGTTGTATATTTTTAGACTAAAGCTATATAAATAATTTCAAATAACTTTGTGGCAAAGGAGATAATTAAAAAAATTTTCAAAATTTAAATTCAACTAATTATTAACAATGCATTTATCCCTATAAGACTTTAGAATTCTAAAAATTGAAAAAGTGCATTGTTTTGATTTTTAAATTTATTGTTAATGCCATTGCATTTTGAATGATGAGAAAAACATAATATTTGAATAAGTTACTTGAACAAAAATACAAGTAAACAACTTAATTGTATAATACAAACTTTAGCAGATGAATATTATAACTAGCAGTTCCAAGCTTCAATGTTGGGTCAAGCATATTGCTCTTGACAAAAGTGGGGAAACTTCTTATTGGAGTCCATTACATTTGCTTTTTCTTAAGTAATATGGTTGTAGACTACAATTATATAAATCATTCCAAATATCATTGTCATAAAGGAGACAATTAAAAAAATTACAAAATTTAAATTCAATTGATAATTAACAATGCATTTATCCCCATAGGACTTTAGAATTCTAAAAATAAAAAAAGTGCAATGTTTTGATTTTTAAATTTATTGCTAATGTCATTGCATTTGAATGACAAAAAAAACATAAGTTTTGAATATTTTAACTGAACAAAAATACAAGTAATGGACTCAATTGTATAAATTACACTTTAGTGGATGAATATTATAAATAGCAATCTCAAGTTTCAATGTTGGGTCAAGCATATCGCTCTTGAGGGGAGTGGGGAAACTTCTTATTAGAGTACATTCCATTTGCTTTTTCTTAAATAATATGTTTGTAGACTGAAATTATATAAATGATTTCAAATATCATTGTCACAAAGGAGACAACTAAAAAAATTACAAAATTTAAATTCAAGTGATAATTAACAATGCATTTATCCCTATAGGACTTTAGAATTCTAAAAATAAAAAAAGTGTAATATTTTGATTTTTAAATTTATAGCTAATGCCATTGCATTTGAATGGCAAGAAAAACATAATTTTTCAATATGTTAATTGAACAAAAATACAAGTAATAGACTCCATTGTATCAAATATACTTTAGTGGATTAATATTATAAATAGCAATCTCAAGCATCAATATGGTGTTAAGCATATTTCTCTTGAGGAGAGTGGGGAAACTTCTTATTAAAGTCCGTTGCATTTACTTTTTCTTAAGTAGTATATTTCTAGACTAAAATTATATAAATCATTTCAAATAGCATTGTCGTAAAAGGGACAATTAAAAAAATTACAAAATTTAAATTCAACAAATTATTAACAATGTATTAATCCTTATAAGACTTAAAATTCTAAAAGTTCAAAAAATGCAATGTTTTGATTTTTAAATTTATTATTAATGCCACTACATTTTGAATGGTGAGAAAAATATAATATTTGAATATGTTAATTGAACAAACATACAAGTAATAGACTCAATTATATAAAATACACTTTAGTGGATGAATATTATAAATAGTAACCCTAAGTTTCAATGTTGTGCCTAGCATATTCCTCTTGAGAGAAGTGGGGAAATTTCTTATTGGAGTCTATTGTATTTGCTTTTCCTTAACTAGTACATTGTTAGACAAAAATTATATAAATCATTTCAAATATTATTGTCGCAAAGGAGACAATTAAAAAATTTATAAAATTTAAATTAAACAAATTATTAAGAAAGCATTAATTCCTATAAGACTTTAAAATTCTAAAAGTTGAAAAAATGCAATATTTTGAATTTTAAATTTGTTGTTAGTGTCATTGCATCTTAAATGGTGAGAAAAACTTAATATTTGAATATGTTAATTGAACAAAAATACAAGTAATTGACTTAATTGTATAAAACAAACTTTAGCAAATGAATATTATCATTAGCAGTCCTAAGTTTCAATGTTAGGTCAAGCATATTGCTCTTAACAAAAGTGGGGAAACTTCTTATTAGAATCCATTGCATTTGCTTTTTCATAAGTAATATGGTTGTAGACTAAAATTATATAAATCATTTCAAATTGCATTGTAGCAATGGAGACAATTAAAAAAATTGCAAAATTTCAATTCAACTGATAATTAATAATGCATTTATCCCCATAGGACTTTAGAATTCAAAAAATCGAAAAAGTGCAATGTTTTGATTTTTGAATTTGGTAATTGAACAAAAATGCAAGTAATGGATTTAATTGCATAGAATACACTTTAGTGGATTAATATTATAAATAGCAATCCCAAGTTTCAATGCTATGTCAAGCATATTGCTCTTGAGTGGAAAGGAAAACTTCTTTTTATAGTACATTGCATTTGTTTTTTCTTAAGTAATATATTTGTAGACTAAAATTATTTAAATCATTTCAAATTGCATTGTGGCAAAGGAGACAATTAAAAAAATTACAAAATTTAAATTCAATTTATTATTAATAAAGTATTAATCCCTATAAGATTTTAAAATTCTAAAAGTTGAAAAAATGCAATGTTATGATTTCTAAATTTATTACTATTGCCATTGTATTTGAATGCTGAGAAAAACATAATATTTGAATAAGTTAATTAAACAAAACTACAACTAATGGACTTAATTGTATAAAATACACTTTAGTGGATGAATATTATAAATAGCAATCCCAAACTTCAATGTTGTGTCAAGCATATTACTCTTGAGAGGAGTGGGGAAACTTCTTATTAGAGTACATTGCATTTGCTTTTTCTTAAGTAATATGTTTGTTGACTAAAATTATTTAAATGATCTCAAATATCATTATCACAAAGGAGACAATTAAAAAATTTAAATTCAACTGATAATTAACAATGCATTATCCCCATAGAACTTTAGAATTCTAAAAATAAAAAAAGTGCAATGTTTTGGTTTTTAAATTTATTGCTAATGCCATTGCATTTGAACTTATTATTAACAATGTGTTAGTCCCTATAAGACTTTAATATTCTAAAAGTTGAAAAAATGCAATATTTTGATTTATAAATTTATTATTAATACCACTGCATTTTGAATGGTGAGAAAAACATAATATTTAAATATGTTAATTGAACAAAAATACAAGTAATGGACTCAATTGTATAAAATACAATTTAGCGGATGAATATTATAAATAGCAATGCCAAGCTTCAATGTTAGGTCAAGCATATTGCTCCTGAGGGGAGTGGCAAAACTTCTTATTGGAGTCCATTGCATTTGCTTTTTCTTAAGTAATATATTTGTACACTAAAATTATATAAATCATTTCAAATTGCATTGTGCCAAAGGACACAATAAAAAAAGTTAGAAAATTTAAATTCAACTAATTATTAACAATACATTTAACCCTATAGGACTTTAAAATTCTAAGAATTGAAAAAGTGCAATGTTTTGATTTTTAAATTTATGGTTAGTGCCACTACATTTGAATGGTGAGAAAAGCATAATATTTGAATATGGTAATTGAACAAAAATATAAGTAATGTACTTAATTGCATAAAATACACTTTAGTGCATAAATATTATAAATAACACTCCCAAGCTTTAATGTTAGGTCAAACATATTGCTATTGAGAGGAGTAGGGAAACTTCTTATGAGAGTCCATTACATTTGCTTTCTCTTAAGTAATATATTTTTTTGACTAAATGCAATTGAATTTGAATGGTGAGAAAACATAATATTTGAATTTGTTAAGTGAACAAAAATACAAGTAATGGACTCAATTGTATAAAATACACTTTAGTGGATGAATACTATAAATAGCAATCCCAATCTTTAACGTTGGGTAAAGCATATTGCACTTAATAGGAGTGGGGAAACTTTTGATTAGAGTCCATTGCATTTGCTTTTTCTTAAGTAATATAATTTTAGATTAAAATTATATAAATCATTTTAAATAGCATTGTCATAAAGGAAACTATTAAAAAGATTACAAAAGTTAAATTCAAGTGATTATTGGCAATGCCTTTATTCCTATAGGACTTTAGAATTCTAAAAATTTAAAAAGTGCAATGTTTTGATTTTTAAATTTATTGTTCATGTCATTGCATTTGAATGGAGAGAAAGACATAATATTTGAATATGTTAATTGAACAAAAATACAAAGAATGGACTCAATTGTATAAAATACATATTTGTGGATGAATATTATAATTAGTAATCCAAAACTTCAATTTTAGGTAAAGCATAATGCTCTTGAGCGACGTGGGGAAACTTCTTATTAGAGTCCATTCCATTTTCATTTTCTCAAGTAATATATTTTTAGACTAAAAATATATAAATCATTTGAAATAGCATTGTCATAAAGGAGACATTTAAAAAAATTATGAAAGTTAAATTCAACTAATTATTAACAACACATTTATCGGTATAGGAATTTAAAATTCTAAAAATTGAAAAATTGCAATGTTTTGATGTTTAAATTTATTGTAAATGTCATTGCATTTGAATGGTGAGAAAAACATGATATTTAAAATTGATAATTGAACAAAAATACAGGTAATGGACTCAATTATATAAAATAGAGTTTACTGGATAAATACTATAAATAGCAATCCCAAACTTCAATGTTGGGTCAAGCATATTGCTCTTGAGGGGAGTGGGGAAACTTCTGATTAAAGTCCATTGCATTTTCTTTTTCTTAAGTAATATATTTTTACACTAAAATTATATAAATCATTTCAAATAGCTTTATCACAAAGGAGACTATTAAAGAAATTCCAAAAGCTAAATTAAATTGATTATTAACAATGTCTTTAGACTTTTAAAAATTGAAAAAGTGCAATGTTTTGATTTTTAAATTTATTATTAATGTCATTGCATTTGAATGGTAAGAAACTCATAATATTTCAATTTGTTAATTGGACAAAAATGCAAGTAATGGACCCAATTGTATAAAATACACTTTAGTGGATGAATATTATAAATAGCAATCCCAAGTTTCAATGTTGGGTCAAGCTTATTGCTCTTGAGGGGAGTGGGGAAACTTCAGATTAAAATCCATTACTTTTGCTTTTCCTTAAGTAATATATTTTAGACAAAAATTATATAAATCATTTCCAATAGCATTGTTGCAAAGGAGACAATTAAAAAAATTACAAAAATTAAATTTGACTAATTATTAACAAGGCATTTATCCCTATAAGAATTTAAAATTCTAAAAATTGAAAAGTTGTAATGTTTTGATTTTTCAATTTATTGTAAAAGTCATGACATTTGAATGGTGTGAAAAATATAATATTTGAATTTGTTAATTGAGCAAAAACACAGGTAATGGACTTAACTGTATAAAATACACTATAGTGGATGAATGTTATAAATAGAAATCCCAAACTTTAATGTTGGGTCAAGCATATTACTCTTGAGGGGAGTGGGGAAACTTCTTATTAAAGTCCATTGTATTTGCTTTTTCTTAAGTAATATATTTTTAGACTAAAATTATATAAATCATTTCAAATAGCATTGTTACGAAGGAGACTATTAAAGAAATTGCAGCACTTAAATTCAACAAATTATTAATAGTGCCTTTATCTCTATAAGATTTTAAAATTCTAAAAAATGAAAACATGCAATGTATTGTTAATGTTAATTGAACAAAATTACAAGTAGGGGACTTAAATGTATAAAATACATTTAGTGGATGAATATTATAAATAGCAATCCTACGCTTCAATGTTGGGTCAGCATATTGCTCTTGAAGGAAGTGGGGAAACTTCTTGTTAGAGTCCATTGCAATTTCTTTTTGTTAAGTAATAGATTTTTAGACTAAAATTATATAAATCATTTCAAATTGCTTTGTGGCAAAGGAGACAATTAAAAAAATTACCAAAGTTAAATTTAACTAATTATTAACAATGTATTTATCCATATATGACTTTAAGATTTTAAAAATTAAAAAATTGCAATGTTTTGATTTTTAAATTTATTGTAAATGCCATTGAATTTGAATGGTGACAAAAATATAATATTTGAATATGTTAATTGAACAAAAATACAGGTAATGGACTGAATTTTATAAAATACACTTTAATGGATGAATATTATAAATAGCAATCCTAAGCTTCAATGTTGGGTCAAACATATTGCTCTTGAGGGGAGTAGGGAAACTTCTTATTAGAGTTCATTGCATTTGCTTGTTCTTAAGTAATATATTTGTAGACTAAAATGATATAAATTATTTTAAATTGCGTTGTGGCAAAGGAGACAATTAGAAAATTACAAAATTTAAATTCAATTGATTATTTACAACGCATTTGTCCTTATGAGACTTTAAAATTCTAAAAATTAAAAAAATGTAATGTTTTGATTTTTTTAATTTATTGTTATTGCCATTACATTTGAACAGTGAGAAAAACATAGTATTTCAATATGTTAATTGAACAAGATACAAGTAATGGACTCAATTGTATATAATACACTTTTGTCGGTGATTATTATAAATAACAATCTCAGGCTTTAATGTTGGGTCAAGCATAGTGCTCTTAAGGGGAGTGAGGAAACTTCTAATTAAAGTCCATTGCATTTGCTTTTTCTTAAGTAATGTACTTTTAGACTAAAATTATGTAATTTATTTCAAATAGCATTCTCGCAAGGGGGACTATTAAAGAAATTAAAAAAGTTACATTTAATTAATTATTAATAATGTCTTTATCCTTATAGGACTTTAGAATTCTAAAAGTCAAAAAAGTAAAATGTTTTGATTTTTAAATTTATTGTAAATGTCATTGCATTTGAATCCTGAGAAATACATAATATTTGAATTTGTTAATTAAACAAAAATACAGGTAATGGACTTAATTGTGTAAAATGCACTTTAGTGGATGAATATTATAAATAGCAATCCTAGGCTTCAAGGCTGGGTCAAGCATATTGCTCTTGAGGGGAGTGGGGAAACTTCTTATTGGAGTCCATTGCATTTGCTTGTTTACAAGTAATATATTTGTAGACTAAAATTATATAAATTATTTCAAATAGCATTGTTACAAAGGACACTATTAAATAAATTCCAAAAGTTAAATTCAACTGATTATTAACAATGTCTTTATCCCTATATGACTTTAGAGTTCTAAAATTGAAAAAGTGTAATGTATTGATATTTAACTTATTGTTAATCCCATTGCATTTTGAATGGTGAGAAAAACATAATATTTGAATATGTTAATTGAACAAAAATACATGGAATGGAATTAATTGTATAAAGTACACTTTAGTGGAAGAATATTATAATTAGCAATCTCAAGCCTCAATGTTGGGTCAAGCATATTGCTCTTGAGGGGAGTGGGAAAACTTCTTATCAGAGTCCATTCCATTTTCTTTTTCTTAAGTAATGTATTTTTAGACTAAAATTATATATATCATTTCAAATAACATTGTCGCAAATGAGACAATTAAAAAAATTACGAAAGTTAAATTTAACTTATTATTAACAACACATTTATCCTTATAAGAATTTAAAATTCTAAAAATTGATAAATTGCAATGTTTTGATTTTTAAATTTATTCTAAATACCTATGTATTTGAATGGTGAGAAAAACATAATATTTGAATATGTTAATTGAACAAAAATACAAGTAATGGACACAATTTTATAAAATACACTTTAGTGGATGAATATTATAAATATCAATCCCAGGCTTTAATGTTGGGTCAACCATATTGCTCTCGAGAGGAGTGGGGAAACTTTTTGTTAGGGTCCATTGCATTTACTTTTTCTTAAGTAATAGATTTTTAAACTAAAATTATATAAATCATTTGAAACAACATTATCGCAAAGGAGACAACTCAAAAAATTACAAAAGTTAAATTCAATTGATTATTAACAATGCATTTATCCATATAAGACTTTAAAATTCTAAAAGTTGAAAAATTGCAATGTTTTGATTTTTAAATTTATTGTAAATGTCATTGCATTTGAATGGCGAGAAAAATATAATATTTGACTATGATAATTTGACAAAAAAATAGGTAATGGACTGAATTGTATGAAATACACTTTAATGGATGAATATTATAAATAGCAATCCCAAGCTATAATGTTGGGCCAAGCATATTGCTCTTGAGGGGAGTGGGGAAACTTCTTATTAGAGTTTATTTCATTTGCTTGTTTTTAAGTAATATATTTGTAGACTACAATTATGTAAATCATTTCAAATTGCATTGTGAATAAAGAGACAATTAAAAAAAATTACAAAATTTAAATTCAACTGATTATTTACAATGCATTTGTCCCTATAAGATTTTAAAATTGAAAAAATTGAAAAAATGTAATGTTTTAATTTTTAAATTTTTTGTTAATGTCATTGCATTTGAATGGTGAGAAAAACATAATATTTGAATTTGTTATTTGAACAAAAATACAAGTAATAGACTCAATTGTGTAAAATACACTTTCTTGGATGAATATTATAAATAGCAATTCCAAGCTTCACTGTTGGGTCAAGCATATTACTCTTGAGGGGAGTGGGGAAACTTCTTTTGAGAGTCTATTGCATTTATTTTTCTTATGTAATATATTTTTAGACTAAAATTATATAAATTATTTCAAATAACATTGTTGCAAAGGAGACTATTGAAGAAATTCTAAAAGTTAAATTCAATTGATTATTAGCAATGCCTTTATCCCTATTGGACTTTAGAATTTTAAAAATTGAAAAAGTGCAATGTATTGATATTTAGATTTATTGTTAATCCCACTGCATTTAAATGGTGAGAAAAACATAATATTTGAATACGTTAATTGAACAAAAATACATGGAATGGACTCAATTATATAAAATAAACTTTAATGGAAGAATATTATAATTAGCAATCCTAAGCCTCAGTGTTGGTTCAAGCATATTGTTCTTGAGGGGCGTGGGGAAACTACTTATTAGAATCCATTCCATTTTCTTTTTCTTAAGTAATATATTTTTAGATTAAAATTATATAAATCATTTCAAATAGCATTGTCGCAAGCGAAACAATTAAAAAAATTACGAAAGTGAAATTCAATTTATTATCAACAACACATTTATCCCTGTAATAATTTAAAATTCTAAAAATTGAAAAATTGCAATGTTTTGATTTTTAAATTTATTCTAAATGTGTATGCATTTGAATGGTGAGAAAAATATAATATTTGAATTTGTTAATTGAACACAAATACAAGCAATGGACTCAATTGTATAAAATACACTTTAATGGATGAATATTATAAATAGCAATCCCAAGTTTTAATGTTGCATCAAGTATATTGCTCTTGAGGGGAGTGGGGAAACTTTTGATTGAGTCCATTGCATTTGCTTTTTCTTAACTAATAAATTTTTAGACTAAAATTATATAAATCATTTCAAATAGTATTGTCGCAAAGGAGACTATTAAAGAAATTGCAAAAGTTAAATTCAATTGATTATTAACAATGTCTTTATTCCTATAGGACTTTAGTGGATGAATATTATAAATATTAATCCCAGACTTTAATGTTAAGTCAAGTATATTGCTCTCGAAAGGAGTGGGGAAACTTCTTGTTAAGGTCCATTGCATTTGCTTTTTCTTAAGTAATAGATATTTAGAATACAATTATATAAATCATTTGAAACAACATTATCGCAAAGGAGACAACTCAAAAAATTGCAAAAGTTAAATTCAACTGATTTTTAACAATGCATTTATCCATATAAGACTTTAAAATTCTAAAAATTGAAAAATTGCAACGTTTTGATTTTTAAATTTGTTGTAAATGCCATTGCATTTGAATGGTGAGAAAAATATAATATTTGAATATGTTAATTGAACAAAAGAATAGGTAATGGACTGAATTGTATAAAATACACTTTCGTGGATGAATATTATAAATAGCAATCTTGTGCTTCAATGTTGGGTTAAGCATATTGCTCTTGAGAGGAGTGGGGAAACTTCTTATCAAAGTTGATTTCATTTGCTTGTTCATAAGTAATATATTTGTAGACTAAAATTATATAAATCATTTCAAATAGCATCGTGGTAGTAAAGATAATTAAAAAAATTACAAAATTTAAATTCAATTAATTATTTACAATGCATTTGTCTTTATAAGATTTTAAAATTATTAAAATTGAAAAAATGTAATGTTTTGATTTTGAAATTTATTGTTAATGTCATTTCATTTCAATGGTGAGAAAAGCATAATATTTGAATTTGTTATTTGAACAAAAGTACAATTAATGGGCTCAATTATGTAAAATACACTTTAGTGGATGAATATTATAAATAGTAATCCCAAGCCTCAAAAGTTGGGTCAAGCATATTGCTCTTGAGGGGCGTGGGGAAGTTTCTAATTAGAGTCCATTGCATTTGCTTTTTCTTCAGTAATATATTTTTAAACTAAAATTATATAAATCATTTCAAATAGCATTGTCGCAAAGGAGTGTATTAAAGAAATTTGAAAAGTTAAATTCAATTGATTATTAACAATGTCTTTATCCCTATAGGACTTTACAATTCTAAAAATTGATAAAGTGCAATGTTTTGATTTTTAAACTTATTGTTAATGCCATTGCATTTGAATGATGAGAAAAACATAATATTTGAATATATTAATTGAACAAAAATACAGGTAATGGACTAAATAGTATAAAATATATTTTAGTCGATGAATATTATAAATAACAATCTCAAGCTTCAATGTTGAGTTAAGCATATTGCTCTTGAAGGGAGTGGGGAAACTTCTTATTAGAGTCCATTGCATTTGCTTGTTCACAAGTAATATATTTGTAGACTAAAATTATATAAATCATTTCAAATTGTATTGTGGCAAAGGAGACAATTAAAAAATTACAAAATTTAAATTCAACTGATTATTTACAATGCATTTGTCCCTATAAGACTTAAAAATTCTAAAAATTAAAAAAATACAAATTTTTTATTTTTAAGTTTATTGTTAATGCCATTGCATTTGAATGGTGAGAGAAATATAATATTTGAATTTGTTATTCGTACAAAAATACAGGCAATGGATTTAATTGTATACAATACACTTTAGTGGATGAATAATATAAATAACAATCCCAAGTTTCAATGTTAGGTCAAGCATATTGCTTTTAAGAGGAGTGGAGAAACTTGTTTTGAGAGTCCATTGCATGTGCTTTTTTTTAAGTAATATATTTGTAAACAAAAATTATAAATCATTTCAAATAGCATTGTCGTAAAGGAGACTATTAAAGAAATTCCAAAAGTTAAATTCAATTGATTATTAACAATGCATTTATTCATATAAGACTTTAAAATTCTAAAAGTTGAAAAAGTGCAATGTTTTGATTTTAAAATTTTTTGTTAATGCCATTGCATTTGAATTGTGAGAAAAACATAATATTTGAATTTGTTATTTGAACAAAAATACAAATAATGGACTCAATTGTATAAAATACACTTTAATGGATGAATATTATAAATAGCAATCCCAAGCTTCAATTTTGGGTCAAGTATATTGCTCTTGACAGGAGTGGGGAAACTTTTGATTAGAGTCCATTGCATTTATTTTTTCTTAAGTAATATATTTTTAAACTAAAATTATATAAATCAATTCAAATAGCATTGTCGCGAAGGAGACTATTAAAGAAATTACAAATGTTAAATTCAATTGATTATTAACAATGTCTTTATCCCTATAGGACTTTAGAATTCTAAAAATTGAAAAAGTGTAATGTTTTGATTTTTAAATTTATTGTTAATGCCATTGCACTTGAATGGTGAGAAAAACATAATATTTGAATATGTTAATTGAACAAAAATACATGTAATGGACTCAATTGTATAAAATACAATTTAGTGGATAAATATTATAAATAGCAATTCCAAGCTTCAATGTTGGGTTAAACATATTGCTATTGAGGGGAGTGGGGAAACTTTTTGTGAGGGTCCATTACATTTGTTTTTTCTGAAGTAATAGATTTTTAGACTAAAATTATATAAATCATTTGAAACAACATTATTGCAGAGGAGACAACTCAAAATATTACAAAAGTTAAATTGAACTGATTATTAACAATGCATTTATCCATATAAGACTTTAAAATTCTAAAAATTGAAAAATTGCAGCATTCTGATTTTAAAATTTATTGTTAATGCCATTGCATTTGAATCATGAGAAAAACATAATAATTGAATTTGTTATTTGAACAAAATTATAGGTAATGTACTCAATTGTATAAAAGACACTTTAGTGGATAAATATTATTACTAGCAATCCTAAGCTTCAATGTTGGGTCAAGCATATTGCTCTTGAGGGGAGTGGGGAAAGTTCTTATTAGAGTCTATTGCATTTGCTTTTTCTTTAGTAATATATTTTTAGACTAAAATTATATAAATCATTTCAAATTCCATTATGGCAAAGGAGACAATTAAAAAAATTACAAAATTTAAATTCAACTGATTATTTACAATGCATTTGTCCCTATAAGACTTTAAAATTCTAAAAATTGAAAAATTATAATGTTTTGATTTTTAAGTTTATTGTTAATGCCATTTCATTTGAATCATGACAAAAACATAATAATTGAATTTGTTATTTGAACAAAAATACAAGTAATGGACTCAATTGTATAAAATGCATTTATTAGATGAATATTATCAATTGCAATCCCAAGCTTCAAGGTTGGGTCAAGCATATTGCTCTTGAGAGGAGTGGGGAAACATCTTTTGAGAGTCGATTGCATTTGCTTTTCTTAAGTAATATATTTTTAGAGTAAAATTATATAAATCATTTCAAATAGCATTGTTGCAAAGGAGACTATTAAAGGAATTCCAAAAGTTAAATTCAATTGATTATTAACAATATTTTTATCCCTATAGGACTTTAGAATTCTAAAAATTGAAAAAGTGCAATGTTTTGATTTTTAAACTTATTGTTAATGTCATTGCATTTGAATGGTGAGAAAAACATAATATTTGAATATGTTAATTGAACAAAAATACATGTAATGGACTGAATTGTATAAAATACACTTTAGTGGATGAATATTATAAATAGTACTCCCAAGTTTCAATGTTGGGTCAAGCATATTGCTCTTGAAAGGTGTGGGGAAACCTCTTATTAGAGTCCATTGCATTTGCTTGTTTTTAAGTAATATATTTGTAGACCAAAATTATATAAATCATTTCAAATTGCATTATGGCAAAAAAGACAATTAGAAAATTACAAAATTTAAATTCAACTGATTATTTACAATGCATTTGTCTTTATAAGACATTAAAATTCTAAAAATTGAAAAAATATAATGTTTTGATTTTTAAATTTATTGTTAATGTCATTGCATTTGAATTGTGACGAAAACATAATATTTGAATTTGTTATTTGAACAAAAATACAAGTAATGGACTCAATTGTACAAAATACATTTTATTAGATGAATATTATAAATAACAATCCCAAGTTTCAAGGTTGAGTCAAGCATATTGCTCTTGAAGGGAGGGGGGAAACTTCTTTTAAGAGTCAATTGCATTTGCTTTTCTTAAGTAATATATTTTTAGCCTAAAATTATATAAATCATTTCAAATAGAATTGTCGCAAAGGAGACTATTAAAAAAATTCCAAAAGTTAAATTCAATTGATTGTTAACAATGTCTTTATCCCTATAGGACTTTAGAATTCTAAAAATTGAAAAATTGTAATGTTTTGATTTTGAAATTTATTGTTAATGTCATTGCATTTGAATGGTGAGAAAAACATAATATTTGAATTTGTTATTTGAACAAAAATGCAGGTAATAGACTCAATTGTATATAATACATTTTAGTGGATGAATATTATAAATAGCAATTCCAAGCTTCAATGTTGGGTCAAGCATATTGCTCCTGAGGGGAGTGGGGAAACTTCTAATTAGAGTTTATTGCATTTGCTTTTTCTTAAGTAATATATTTTTAGACTAAAATTATATAAATCATTTCAAATAGCATTGTTGCAAATAAAAGTATTAAAGAAATTTCAAAAGTTAAATTCAATTGATTATTAACAATGTCTTGATCCTTATAAGACTTTAGAATTCAAAAAATTGAAAAAGTGCAATGTTTTGATTTTTAAACTTATTGTTAATGTCATTGCATTTGAATGGTGAGAAAAACATAATATTTGAATATGTTAATTGAACAAAAATACATGTAATGGACTGAATTGTATAAAATACACTTTAGTGGATGAATATTATAAATAGTACTCCCAAGTTTCAATGTTAGGTCAAACATATTGCTCTTGAGGGGAGTGGGGAAACATCTTATTAGAGTCCATTGCATTTGCTTGTTCTTAAATAATATATTTGTAAACTAAAATTATATAAATCATTTCAAATTGCATTGTGGCAAGGGAGACAATTAAAAAAATTACAAAATTTAAATTCAACTGATTATTTACAATGCATTTGTCCCTATAAGAGTGTAAAATTCTAAAAATTGAAAAAGTACAATTTTTTGATTTTTAATTTTATTGTTAATACCATTGATTTTGAAAGGTGTGAAAAACATAATATTTGAATTTGTTATTCGAACAAAAATACAGGTAATGAACTTAATTATATACAATACACTTTAGTGGATGAATATTATAAATAGCAATCTCAAGTTTCAATGTTAGTTCAAGCATATTGCTCTTAAGGGGAGTGGAGAAACTTCTTTTGAGAGTCCATTGCATTTGCTTTTTCTTAAGTAATATATTTTTAGACTAAAATTATATAAATTATTTCAAATAGCATTGTCATAAAGGACACTATTAAAGAAATTCCAAAAGTTAAATTCAATTGATTATTAACAGTGCCTTTATCCTTATAGGACTTTAGAATTATAAAAATTGAAAAAGTGCATTGTTTTGATTTTTAAATTTATTGTTAACACCATTACATTTGAATGGTGAGAAAAGCATAATATTTGAATATGCAAATTGAACTAAAATACAAGGAATGGACTCAATTGTATAAAATACACTTTAGTGGAAGAATATTATAATTAACAATCTCAAGCCTCAATGTTGGGTCAAGTATATTGCTCTTAAGGGGTGTGGGGAAACTTCTTATTAGAGTCCATTCCATTTTCTTTTTCTTAAATAATATATTTTTAAACTAAAATCATATAAATCATTTGAAATAGCATTGTTGCAAAGAAGATAATTAAAAAAGTTACAAAAGTTAAATTCAACTAATTATTAACAATGCATTTATCCCTATAAAAATTTAGAATTCTAAAAATTGAAAAATTGCAATGTTTTGATTTTTAAATTTATTGTAAGTGGCATTGCATTTCAATGGTGAGAAAAATATAATATTTGAATTTGTTAATTGAACAAAAATACAGGTAATGGACTTAATTGTATAAAATACACTTTAGTGGATGGATATTATAAATAGGAATCCCAAGTTTCAATGTTAGGTCAACCATATTGCTCTTGAGGGGTATGGGGAAACCTCTTATTAAAGGCCATTGCATTTGCTTGATCTTAAGTAATATATTTTTAGACTAAAATTATATAAATCATTTCAAATTGCATTGTGGCAAAGGAGACAATTAAAAAAATTACAAAATTTAAATTCAACTGATTATTTACAATGTATTTGTCCCTATAAGGCTTTAAAATTCAAAAAATTGAAAACATATAATGTTTTGATTTTTAAATTTATTGTTAATGTCGTTGCATTTGAATGGTGAGAAAAATATAATATTTGAATATGTTATTTGAACAAAAATACAAGTAATGGACTCAATTGTATAGAATACACATTAGTGCATGAATATTATAAATAGCAATTTCAAGTTTTAATGTTGGGTGATGCATATTGCTCTTGAGGGGAGTGAGGAAACTTCTTGTTATAGTCCATTGCATTTGCTTTTTCTTAAGTACTATATTTTTAGACTAAAATTATATAAATCTTTTGAAAAAGTCTTATTGCAAAGGAGACAATTAAAAAAATTACAAAAGTTAAATTCGATTAATTATTATTAACATTGCATTTATCCCTATAAGACTTTAAAATTCTAAAAATTGAAAAGTTGTAATGTTTTGATTTTGAAATTTATTAGAAATGCTATTGCATTTGAATGGTGATAAAGACATAATATTTGAATATGTTAATTGAACAAAAATACAAGTAATGGACTCAATTGTATAAAATACACTTTAGTGGATGAATATTATAAATAGCAATGCTAAGCTTTAATGTTGGGTCAAGCATATTGGTCTTTAAGGGAATGGGGAAACTTCTTCTTATAGTCTATTGCATTTGCTTTTTCTTAAGCTAAATTGAAATCTCAAGCTTCAATATTGGTTCAAGCATATAGGTCTAAAGCGTAGTGGGCTAAGTTCTTATTAGAGTCCATTGCATTCACTTTTATTTCATTAACATGTTTGTATACTAAAATTATATAAATCATGGCAAATTATACTGTGGTAATGGAGACAATTAAAAAACTTACAAAATTTAAATTTACTTGAATAATAACAAAAAATTTCTCCCTATAAGATTTTAAAATTCTAAAAATTAAAATAATGCAATCTTTTTTTTCTAAAAAATAATTTTTGATACTATTGCATTTTCAATCCTAAGACAAACCTAAAGTTTGAATATGTTAATTCACCAAAATAAAAGCAATGGACTCATTTGTATAAAATACACTTTAGTCGATGATTATTTTAAATTCCAATCTGAGTAGCTTCAACGTTGGATCAATCATATAACTCTAGAGGGTAGTGAGCTAATATCTTATTAAAGTCCATTGCATTCGCTTTTATTTAATTAACATGTTTGTATACTAAAATTATATAAATCATGTCAAATTGCATTGATGTAATGGAGATAATTAAAAAACTTGCAAAATTTAAATTCACTCGACTATTAATGAAAAATTTCTCCCCATAAGACTTTAAAATTCTAAAAATTAAAATAATGCAATATTTTTATTTTTTAAATAATTTTTAATTCCATTGCATTTTCAATGGTGAGATAAACCTAAAATTTGAATATGTTAATTCACCAAAATAAAAGCAATAGACTCATTTGTATAAAATAAACTTTAATGGATGACTACTACAAATTTCAATCGCAAGTTTCAATGTTAAGTCAAGCATATAGTTCTAGAGCGTAATTGGCTAACTTCTTATTAGAGTCCATTGCATTCACTTTTATTTCATTAACATGTTTGTCTACTAAAATTATATAAATCATGTCAAATTGCATTGTGGTAATGGAGACAATTAAAAAAACTACAAAATTTAAATTCAATTGAGTATTAATGAAGAATTTCTCCTTGTAAGACTTCAAAATTCTAAAAATTAAAATAATGCAATTCTTTTATTTTTCAATTAATTTTTTATACCACTGCATTTTCAATGATAAAATAAACATAATATTTGAATATGTTAATTTACCAAAATAAAAGCAATAGACTCAAATGTATAAAATGCAATATAGGGGATGACTATTATAAATTGCAATCTCAAGTTTCAATATTGGGTCAAGCATATAGCTCTAGAGCGTAGTGGGCTAAGTTCTTATTAGAGTCCATTGCATTCACTTTTATTTCATTAACATGTTTGTCTACTAAAATTATATAAATCATGTCAAATTGCATTGTGGTAATGGAGACAATTAAAAAAACTACAAAATTTAAATTCAATTGAGTATTAATGAAGAATTTCTCCTTGTAAGACTTCAAAATTCTAAAAATTAAAATAATGCAATTCTTTTATTTTTCAATTATTTTTTATACCACTGCATTTTCAATGATAAAATAAACATAATATTTGAATATGTTAATTTACCAAAATAAAAGCAATAGACTCAAATGTATAAAATGCAATATAGGGGATGACTATTATAAATTGCAATCTCAAGTTTCAATATTGGGTCAAGCATATAGCTCTAGAGCGTAGTGGGCTAAGTTCTTATTAGAGTCCATTGCATTCACTTTTATTTCATTAACATGTTTGTCTACTAAAATTATATAAATCATGTCAAATTGCATTGTGGTAATGGAGACAATTAAAAAAACTACAAAATTTAAATTCAATTGAGTATTAACGAAGAATTTCTCCCTGTAAGACTTCAAAATTCTAAAAATTAAAATAATGCAATTCTTTTATTTTTCAATTATTTTTTTATACCACTGCATTTTCAATGATAAAATAAACCTAATATTTGAATATGTTAATTTACCAAAATAAAAGCAATAGACTCAAATGTATAAAATGCAATATAGGGGATGACTATTATAAATTACAATCTCAAGTTTCAATATTGGGTCAAGCATATAGCTCTAGAGCGTAGTGGGCTAAGTTCTTATTAGAGTCCATTGCATTTGCTTTTATTTAATTAACATATTTGTATACTAAAATTACATAAATCATGTTAAATTTTATTGTGGTAATGGTGACAATTAAGAAAATAACAAAATCTAAATTAGCTTGAGTATTAATGAACAATTTCTCCCTCTAAGACTTTAAAATTCTAAAAATTAAAATAATGCAATGTTTTTATCTTTTAAAAAATTTTTAATACCATTGCATTTTGAATAGTGAGATAAATATAATATTTGAATATGTTAATTGAACAAAAATAAAAGTAATCAACTCTATTGTACAAGAAACATTTTAGTCGATGACTATTATAAATTGAAATCCCAAGCATATAGCTCTAGAGCGTAGTGGGCTAAGTTCTTATTAGAGTCCATTGGATTCGCTTTTCTTTAATTAACATGTTTGTATATTAAAATTATATAAATCATGTCAAATTGCATTGATGTAATGGAGACAATTAAAAAACTTGCAAAATTTAAATTCACTTGACTATTAACGAAAACTTTCTCCTTGTACGACTTTAAAATTCTAAAAATTAAAATAATGCAATGTTCTTATTTCATAAAAATTTTTTAATACCATGTTATATTAAATGGTGAGATAAACGTAATATTAAAATATGTTAATTGAACACAAATAAAAGTAATGGACTTAATTGTACAAAATACACTTTAGTGGATGACTATTAAAAACTCCAATCCTAAGCTTCAATGTTGGGTCAAGCATATAGTTATAGAGCATAGTAGGCTAACTTCAAATTAGAGTCCATTGCATTCATTTTTATTTCATTAACATGTTTGTCTACAAAAATTATATAAATCATGTCAAATTGTATTGTGGTAATGAAGACCATTAAAAAAATTACAAAATTTAAATTCACTTGAGTGTTAACGAAGAATTTCCCCCAGTAAAACATTCGAATTCTAAAAATTAAAATAATGCAATGCTTTTATTTTTTAAATAATTTTTAATACTATTGTATTTTCAATGGTGAGATAAACCTAATATTTGAATATGTTAATTTACCAAAATAAAAGCAATGGACTCAAATGTGTACAATGCACATTAGGGGATAAATATTATAAATTGCAATCTCAAGTTTCAATGTTGGGTTAAGCATATAGCTATAAAGCGTTGTGGGCTAACTTCTTATTAAAGTCCATTGTATTCACTTTTATTTAATTAACATGTTTGTATACTAAAATTTTATAAATCATGTCAACTTGCATTGTTGTAATAAAGACAATAAAAAAATTAAAAAATTTTAATTCACTTAAGTGTTAACGAAGAATTTCTCCCTATAAAACTTTCAAATTCTAAATATTAAAATATGCAATCCTTTTATTTTTTGAAGAATTTTTAATACCATTGCATTTTCAATGGTGAGATAAACCTAATATTTGAATTTGTTAATTTACCAAAATAAAAGCAATGGACTCAAATGTGTAAAATACACTTGAAGGGATGCATATTATAAATTTCAATCTCAAGCTTCAATGTTGGGTCAAGCATATAGCGCAAGAGCGTAGTGGGCTAACTTCTTATTTGAGTCCATTGCATTCACTTTTATTTCATCAACATGTTTGCATACAAAAATTATATAAATCATGTCAAATTGCATTGTGGTAAAGGAGAAAATTAAAAAAATTACAAAATTTAAATTCAATTGAGTGTTAACGAAGAATTTCCCCCTAGTAAAACATTCGAATTCTAAAAATTGAAATAATGCAATGCTTTTATTTTTTAAATAATTTTTAATACCATTGCATTTTCAATGGTGAGATAAAACTAATATTTAAATATGTTAATTTACCAAAATAAAAACAATGGACTCAAATGTGTAAAATACATTTTAGGGGATGTATATTATAAATTTCAATCTTATGTTTCAATGCTGGGTCAAGCATATAGTGCTAGAAGTTAGTGGGCTGAATTCTTATTAGAGTCCATTGCATTTGGTTTCATTTCATCAAAATGTTTGCATACAAAAATTATATAAATGATGCCAAACTACATTATGGTTATGGAGAGAATTAAAAAAATTAAAAATTTTAAATTGACTTGAGTGTTAACGAAGAATTTCTCCTTATAAAACTTTCAAATTATAAAAATTAAAATAATGCAATGCTTTTATTTTTTAGGGAATTTTTAATACCATTGCATTTTCAATGGTGAGATAAACCTTATATTTGAATATGTTAATTTACCAAAATAAAAGCAATGGACTTAAATGTGTAAAATGCACTTTAGGAGATGAATATTATAAATTGCAATCTCAATCTTCAATGTTGGGTCAAGCATATAGCTCTAGAGCATAGTGAGGTAACTTCTTATTAGAGTCAATTGCATTTGCTTTTATTTAATTAACATATATGTATACTAAAATTACATAAATCATGTTCAATTTTATTATGGTAATGGTGAGAATTAAAAAAATAACAAAATCTAAATTTGCTTGAGTATTAATGAACAATTTCTCCCTCTATGACTTTGAAATTTTAAAAATTAAAATAATGCAAATTTTTTATTTTTTAAAAAATTTGTAATACCATTGCATTTTCAATGGTGAGATAAACGTAATATTTGAATATGTTAATTAAATACAAATAAAAGTAATCGACTCAATTGTATCAATTGTAGAAAATACACTTTAGCCGATGACTATTATAAATTGCAATCCCAAGTTTCAATGTTGAGACAAGCATATAGCTCCAAAACGTAGTGGGCTAAGTTCTTGTTAAAGTCCATTGCATTTTCTTTTCTTTCATTAACATGTTTGTATACCAAAATTATATAAATCATGTCAAATTGCATTGTGATAATAGAGACAATGAAAAAACTTACAAAATTTAAATTCATTTGAGTATTAACAAAGAATTTCTCCATGTAAGACTTTAAAATTCTAAATATTAAAAGGATGTAATGTTTTTATTTTTTAAAAGATTTTTAATACCATTTCATTTTGAATGGTGAGATAAATGTAATATTTGAATATGTTAATTGAACAAAAATAAAAGTAACCAACATAATTCTACAAAATACACTTTAGTAGATGACTATTATAAATTGCAATCCCAAGTTACAATGTTGGGACAAGCATATAGCTCAAAAGCGTGCTGGGCTAACTTCTTATTAAAGTCCATTGCATTCGTTTTTATTTCATTAACATGTTCATCTACTAAATTTATATAAATCATGTCAAATTGCATTATGGTAATGGAGAAAATTAAAAAAATTACAAATTTAAATTCATGTGAGAATTATTGAAGAATTTCTCCCTGTAAGACTTTAAAATTCTAAAAATTTAAAAAGTTCAATGTTGTTAATTTTTAAATAATTTGTAATACCATTGCATTTTCAATAGTGAGATAAACCTAGTATTTAAATATGTTGATTTACCAAAATAAAAGCAATGGACTCAATTCTACAAAATACACTTTAGTGGATGACTATTATAAATTGCAATCTCAAGCTTCAATGTTGGGTCAAGCTTAAAGTTCTAATGCATAGTGAGCTAACTTTTTATGAGAGCCCATTACATTCGTTTCTATTTCTTTAACATTATTGTATACTAAAATTATATAAATCATGCCAAATTCCATTGTGGTAATGGAGACAATTAAAAAACTTACAAAATTTAAATTCACTTGACTATTAAGGAAAATTTTCTCCTTGTAAGACTTTAAAATTCTAAAAATTAAAATAATGCAATGGTTTTATTCCATAAAAATATTTTAATACCATGTTAATTGAATGGTGAGATAAACATAATATTAAAATATGTTAATTGAACACAAATAAAAGTAATGGACTCAATTGTACAAAATACACTTCAGTGGATGATTATTAAAAACTCCAATCCTAAGCTTTAATGTTGGGTCAAGCATACAATTCTAGAGCATACTAGGCTAACTTCAAATTAGAGTCTATTGCATTCACTTTTATTTCATTAACATGTTTGTCTACAAAAATTATATAAATCATGTCAAATTGTATTGTGGTAACGAAGACCATTAAAAAAATTACAAAATTTAAATTCACTTAAGTGTTAACGAAGAATTTCCCCCAGTAAAACATTCGAATTCTAAAAATTAAAATAATGCAATGCTTTTATTTTTTAATAATTTTTAATAGCATTGCATTTTCAATGGTGAGATAAACCTAATATTTGAATCTGTTAATTTACCAAAATAAAAGCAATGAACTCAAATGTGTTAGGGGATAAAAATTATAAATTGCAATCTTAAGTTTCAATGTCGGGTGAAGCATAAAGCACTAGAGTGTAATGAGCTAATTTCTTATTAGAGTGCATTGTATTTGCTTTTATTTAATTAACATGTTTGTATACTAAAATTTTATAAATCATGTCAACTTGCATTATTGTAATGGAGACAATTAAAAAAATTAAAAAATTTTAATTCACTTGAGTGTTAACGAAGAATTTCTCCCTATAAAACTTTCAAATTCTAAAAATTAAAATAATGCAATGCTTTTATTTTTTAAAGAATTTTTAATACCATTGCATTTTCAATGGTGAGATAGACTTAATATTAGAATATGTTAATTTACTAAAATAAAAGCAATGGACTTAAATGTGTAAAATACACTTTAGGGGATGTATATTATAAATTTTAATCTCAAGCTTCAATGTTGGGTCAATCATATAGCGCTAGAAGTTAATGGGCTAACTTTTTATTTGAGTCCATTGCATTTGCTTTTATTTCATCAACATGTTTGTATACAAAAATTACATAAATCATGTCAAATTGCATTGTGGTAAAGGAGAAAATTAAAAAAATTACAAAATTTAAATTCAATTGAGTGTTAACGAAGAATTTCCCCCCAGTAAAACCTTCGAATTCTAAAAATTAAAATAATGCAATGCTTTTATTTTTTAAATAATTTTTAATACAATTGCATTTTCAATGGTGAGATAAAACTAATATTTGCATATGTTAATTTCCCAAAATAAAAGCAATGGACTCAAGTGTGTAGAATACACTTTAGGGGATGTATATTATAAATTTCAATCTCATTTTTCAATGTTGGGTCAAACGTATAGCAATAGAAGTTAGTGGGCTAACTTCTTATTAGAGTCCATTGCATTTGGTTTTATTTCATCAAAATGTTTGCATACAAAAATTATATAAGTGATGTCAAATTGCATTCTGGTAATGGAGACAATTAAAAAAATTTAAAATTTTAAATTCACTTGAATGTTAACGAAGAATTTCTCCTTATAAAACTTTCAAATTCTAAAAATTAAAATAATGCAATCCTTTTATTTTTTAAGGAATTTTTAATACCATTGCATTTTCAATGGTGAGATAAACCTAATATTTGAATATGTTAATTTACCAAAATAAAAGAAATGGACTCAAATGTGTAAAATGCACTTTGGGGGATGAATATTATAAATTCTAATCCAAAGCTTCAATGTTGGATCAAGCACACAGCTCTAGAGCTTAGTGGGCTAACTTCGTATTTGAGTCCATTACATTCGCTTTTATTTCATCAACATGTTTGTATACAAAAATTATATAAATCATGTCAAATTTCATTGTGGTAAAGGAGACAATTAAAAAAATTACAAAATTTAAATTCAGTTGAGGGTTAATGAAGAATTTCCCCAGGTAAAACATTCGAATTCTAAAAATTAAAATAATGCAATGCTTTTATTTTTTAAAGAATTTTTAATACCATCGCATTTTAAATTTTGAGATAAACGTAATATTTGAATATGTTAATTTACCAAAATAAAAGCAATGGACTCAAATGTGTAAAATGCACTTTAGGGGATGAATATTATAAATTGCAATATCAAGCTTTAATGTGTGGTCAAGCATATAGCGGTAGATCATTGTGGGCTAACTTCTTATTAGAGTCCATTGCATTCGCTTTTATTTCATCCACATGTTTGTATACAAAATTTATATTAATCAAGTCAAATTGCATTGTGGTAATAGAGAAAATTAAAAAATTAAAAAATTTAAATTCACTTGATTGTTAACGAAGAATTTCTCCTTATAAAACATTCAAATTCTCAAAATTAAAATAATGCAATGCTTTTATTCTTTAAGGAATTTTTAATCCCATTGCTTTTTCAATGGTGAGATAAACCTAATATTTGAATATGTTAATTTATCAAAATAAAAGCAATGGACTCAAATGTGTAAAATGCACTTTAGGGGAAGAATATTACAAATTGCAATCTTAAACTTCAATGTGTGGTCAGGCATATAGAACCAAAGCGTTATGGGCTAACTTCTTATTAGAGTCCATTGCATTCGGTCTTATTTAATTAACATTTTTAATACTAAAATTATATAAATCATGTCAACTTACATTGTGATAATAGAGACAATTAAAAAAATTACAAATTTTAAATTCACTCGACTGTTAATGAAACATTTCTCCCGATAAAACATTCAAATTCTAAAATTTAAAATAATGCAATGCTTTTATTTTTAAAGAATTTTTAATACGATCGCATTTTCAATGGTGAGATAAATGTAATATTTGAATATGTTAATTTTCCAAAATAAAAGCAATGGACTCAAATGTGTAAAATACACTTTAGGGGATGGGTATTATAATTGCAATTTTCAAGTTTGAATGTTGGGTTAAGGCATATAGCCACTAAGCATAGTGGGCAAACATCTTGTTAAAGTCCATTGCTTTTGCTTTTATTTAATTAACATGTTTGTATACTAAAATTATATAAATCATGTCAAATTGCATTACGGCAATGAAGATAATTTAAAAAATTAAAAAAATTTAAATTCACTTAAGTGTTAACAAAGAATTTCTCTTTCTAAAAACTTTGAAATTCTAAAATTTAAAATAATGCAATGCTTTCATTTTTTATGGAATTTATAATACCATTGCATTTTCAATGGTGAGATAAGCCTAATATTTGAATATGATAATTTACCAAAATAAAAGCAATGGACTCAAATGTGTAAAATGCACTTTGGGGGATGAAATATTATAAATTCCAATCCAAAGCTTCAATGTTGGATCAAGCACATAGCTCNATTTGAATGTTAGGTCAAGCATATAGCACTAAAGCATATGTGGCAAACATCTTGTTAAAGTCCATTGCTTTTGCTTTTATTTAATTAAACATGTTGTATACTAAAATTATATAAATCATGTCAAATTTGCATTACGACGAATGGAGATAATTAAAAAAATAAAAAATTTTAAATTCCTTAAGTGTTAACGAAGAATTTTCTCTTTATAAAAACTTTCAAATTTAAATTAAAAATAAATGCAATACTTTTATTTTTTATGGAATTTATAATACCATTGCATTTTCAATGGTGAGATAAGCCTAATATTTGAATATGATAATTTACCAAAATAAAAGCAATGGACTCAAATGTGTAAAATGTACTTGGTGGATGAATATTATAAATTGCAATCTCAAGTTTCAATGTTTGGTCAACATATAGCTCTAAGCATAGTGGGCACAACTACTTATAAGAATTCATTACATTTGCTTTTATTTAATTGACATGTTTGTATTACTAAAATTATATAAATCATGTCAACTTGCATTGTGGTAGTGGTAACAATTAAAAAAAATTACAAAATTTAAATTTACTTAACTGTTAATGAAGAATTTCTCTAGGTAAAACATTCAAATTCTAAAATTAAAAGAATACAATGCTTTTATTTTTTAAATAATTTTTAATACCATTGCATTTTCAATGGTGAGATAAACCTAATATTTGAATATGTTAATTTACCAAAATACAAGCAGTGGACTCAAATGTATAAAAATATACTTTGGGCGATGTATATTATAAATTTCAATCTCAAGCTTCAATGTTGAGTCAAGCATATAATGCTAGAAGTTAGTGGGCTAACTTCTTATTGGAGTCTATTGCATTTAGTTTTATTTCGTCAAAATGTTTGAATACAAAAATTATATAAATCATGTCAAATTGTTTTGTGGTAATGGAGATAATGAAAAAATAAAAAAATTTAAATTCACTTTAGCGTTAACGAAGAATTTCTACCTATAAAACATTCAAATTCTCAAATTAAAATAATGCAGTGCTTTTATTTTTTAAATAATTTTTAATGCCATTGCATTTTCAATGGTGTGATAAACCTAATATTTGAATATTTTAATTTACCAAAATAAAAGCAATGGACTCAAATGTGTAAAATACACTTTGAGGGGATCTATATAGTGGCTAGAGCGTGATGGGCTAACTTCTTGGTAGAGTCTTTTGCATTCGCTTTTATTTCGTGAACAAGTTGGTATACAAAAATCATATAAATGAAGTCAAATTGCATTGTGTTAATGGAGTCAATTAAAAAAATTGAAAAACTTAATTTCACTTGACTATCAATGAAGAATTTCTCTTGGTATAACACTCGAATTCTAAAAATTAAAAAAATGCAATATTTTATTTTTTAAGTAATTTTAAATACCATTGCATTTTCAATGATGAGATAAACCAAATATTTGAATTTGTTAATTTACCAAAATAAAAGCAATGGCCTCAAATGTGTAAAATACACTTTAGGGGATGTATATTATAAATTTCAATCTCTAGTTTCAATGTTGAGTCAAGCATATAGTGCCAGAGTATCGTGGGCTAACTTCTTATTAGAGTACATTGCATTCGCTTTTATTTTATCAACATATTTGTATACAAAAATTATATAAATCATGTCAAATTACATTGTAGAAATAGAGACAATTAAAAAAATTAAAAAATTTAAATTCACTTGAGTGTCAACAAAAATTTCTCGCTATAAAACTTTCAAATTCCAAAAATTAAAATAATGCAAAGCTTTTATTTTTTTTAGATAATTTTTAATGTCATTGTATTTTCAATGGTGAGATAAACCTAATATTTGAATATGTTAATTTTCCAAAATAAAAGCAATGGAGTCAAATGTGTAAAATGCACTTTAGGGGATAAATATTATAAATTGCAATCTCAAGTTTCAATGTTGGGCCAATTATATAGCTCTAGAGCATAATGGGCTAACTTTTTATTAGAACCCATTGGATTTGCTTTTATGTAATTAACATATTTGTATACTAAAATTATACAAATCATGTTAAATTTCATTATGGTAATGAAGACAATTAAAAAAATTAAAAAATTTCAAATATACTTCAGTGTTCACGAAGAATTACACCTTATAAAAATTTCAAATTCTAAAAATTAAAATAATGTAATGCTTTTACTTTTTAAATAATTTTTAATTCCATTCCATTGTCAATATGGAGATAAACCTAATATTTGAATATAATAAATTACCAAAATAAAAGCAATGGACTAAAATGTGTAAAATACACTTTTAAGGGATGTATATTATAAATTTCAATTTCAATTTTCAATTTTGGGTCAAGCATATAGCTCTAGAGCGTAGTCGGCTAACTTATTATTAGAATCAATTACATTCACTTTTATTTAATTAACATGTTTTTATACTAAAATTATATAAATCATGTCATCTTGCATTGGGGTAATGGAGATAATTAAAAAAATAAAAAATCTAAATTTACTTGAGTGTTAATGAAGAATTTCTCCCCATAAAACTTTCAAATTCTAAAATTTAAAATAATGCAATGCTTTTATTTTTTAATGAATTTTTAATACCATTGCATTTTCAATGGTGAGATAAATCTAATATTTGAATATGTTAATTTACCAAAATAAAAGCAATGGACTCAAATGTGTAAAATACACTTTAAGGAATGTATATTATAAATTTCAATCTCAAACTTCAATGTTGAGTCAAACATATAGCATTAGAAGTTAGTGAGCTAACATCTTATTAGAGTCCATTACATTCGTTTTTATTTCATCAAAATGTCTATATACAAAAATTATATAAATCATGCCAAATTGCATTGTGGAAATGGAGACAATTAAAAAAATTAGAAAATTTAAATTCACTTGAGTGTTAATAGAGAATTTCTCCTAATAAAACTTTCAAATTCTAAAAATTAAAATAATGCAATGCTTTTATTTTTTAAATAATTTTTAATACTATTGCATTTTCAGTGGTGAGATAAACCTAATATTTGAATATGTTAATTTAACAAAATAAAAGCAATGGACTCAAATGTGTAAAATGCATTTTAGGGGATGACTATTCTAAATTGCAATCTTAAGTTTTAATGTTGGGTCAAGCATATAGCTCTAGGGCATAGTGGGCCAACTTCTTATTAGAATCCATTGGAATTTGCTTTTATTTAATTAACATGTTTGTATACTAAAATTATATAAATCATATCAATTTGCATTATGGTAATGGAGACAATTAAAAAATTTAAATTTATTTGAGTGTTAACGAAGAATTTCTCCTTATAAAACATTCAAATTCTCAAAATTAAAATAATGCAATGCTTTTATTTTTTAAATAATTTTTAATATCATTCCATTTTCAATAGTGAGATAAACCTAATATTTGAGTATGTTAAATTACCAAAATAAAAGCAATGGACTAAAATGTGTAAAATACACTTTAGGGATGTATATTATAAATTTCAATATCAAGCTTCAATTTTGGGTCTTTAAACCGTAGTGGGCTAACTTCTTATTCGAGGCTATCGCATTTGCTTTTATGTAATTAACATGTTTGTATACTAAAATTATATAAATCATGTCAAATTGCATTGTGGTAATGGAGATAATGAAAAAAATTAAAAAATTTAAATTCACTTGAGTGTTAACGTTGAATTTCTCCCTATAAAACTTTTAAATTCTAAAAATTCAAATAATGCAGTGCCTTTATTTTTTAAATAATTTTTAATACCATTCCATTTTCAATGGTGACATAAACTTAATATTTGAAAATGTTAAATTACCAAAATGAAAGCAATGGACTGAGATGTGTAAATACACTTTAGGAGATGTATATTATAAAGTGCAATCTCAAGTTTCAATGTTGGGTTAAGCATATAGCTATAAAGCGTTGTGGGCTAACTTCTTATTAAAGTCCATTGTATTGGCTTTTATTTAATTAACATGTTTGTATACTAAAATTATATAAATCATGTCAACTTGCATTGTGGTAATGGAGACAATTAAAAAAATGCAATGCTTTTATTTTTTAAGGACTTTTTAATACCATTGTATTTTCAATGGTGAGATAAACCTAATATTTGAATATATTAATACCAAAATAAAAGCAATGGACTCAAATGTGTAAAATGCACTTTAGGGTATGTATATTATAAATTGCAATCTTAAGCTTCAATGTGTGGTTAGGCATATAAAGCTAGAGCATTGTGGGTTAACTTCTTATTAGAGTCCATTACATTCGGTCTTATTTAATTAACATGTAGGGATGACTATTATAAATATAGCTTTAGAGGATGGTTGGCTCACTTCTTATTAGAGTACATCGGATTTGCTTTTATTTAATTAACATGTTTGAATACTAAAATTATATAAATGATGTCAACTTGCATTGTGGTAATGGAGACAATTAAAAGAATTACGAAATTTAAATTTACTTGACTGTTAATGATGAATTTTTCCAGGTAAAACATTCAAATTCTAAAAATGAATATAATACAATGCCTTTATTTTTAAATAATTTTTAATACCATTGCATTTTAAATGGTGAGATCGACCAAATATTTCAATATGTTAATTTACCAAAATAAAAGCAGTGGACTCAAATGTGTAAAATACACTCTAGGGTATGTATATTATAAATTTCAATCTAAAGTTTCAATGTGGGGTCAAGTATATAGCGTTAAAAGTTAGTGGGCTAACTCCTTATTAGAGTCCATTGCATTCGCTTTCATTTCATCAAAATGTTTGTATATAAAATTATATAAATCATGTCAAATTGCTTTGTGGTAATGGAGATAGTGAAAAAAATTAAAAATTTAAATTCACTTGAGTATTAACAAAGAATTTTTACCTATAAAACTTTTAAATTCTAAAAATTAAAATAATGCAATACTTTTATTTTTTAAATAATTTTTAATGTCATTGCATTTTCAATGATGAGATAAACTTAATATATGAATTTGTTAATTTCCCAAAATAAAAGCAATGGACTCAAATGAGTAAAATTCACTTTAGGGGATAAATATTATAAATTGCAATTTCAATCTTCAATGTTGGGTCAATTATACAGCCCTAAAGCATAGTGGGCTAACTTCTTATTAGAGTCCATCGGATTTGCTTTTATTTAATTAACATGTTTGAATACTAAAATTATATAAATGATGTCAACTTGCATTGTGGTAATGAAGACAATTAAAAGAATTACAAAATTTAAATTTACTTGACTGTTAATGATGAATTTTTCCTGGTAAAACATTCAAATTCTAAAAATTAATATAATACAATGCTTTTATTTTTTAAATAATTTTTAATACCATTGCATTTTCAATGGTGAGATAAACCAAATATTTGAATATGTTAATTTTCCAAAATAAAAGCAGTGGACTCAAATGTGTAAAATACACTTTAGGGTATGTATATTATAAATTTCAAATCTCAAGTTTCAATGTTGGGTCAAGCATATAGCGCTAGAAGTTAGTGGGCTAACTCCTTATTAGAGTCATTGCATTCGCTTTCATTTCATCAAAATGTTTGTATACAAAAATTATATAAATCATGTCAAATTGCTTTGTGGTAATGGAGATAGTGAAAAAAATTAAAAAATTTAAATTCACTTGAGTCATAACGAAGAATTTTTACCTATAAAACTTTCAAATTCTAAAAATTAAAATAATGCAATGCTTTTATTTTTTAAATAATTTTTAATGCCATTGCATTTTCAATGGTGAGATAAACTTAATATTTGAATTTGTTAATTTCCCAAAATAAAAGCAATGGACTCAAATTTGTAAAATGCACTTTAGGAGATGAATATTATAAATTGCAATCTCAATCTTCAATGTTGGGTCAATTATATTGCCCTAAAGCATAGTGGGCTAACTTTTTATTAGAGTCCATTGGATTTGCTTTTATTTAATTAACATGTTTGAATACTAAAATTATATAAATGATGTCAACTTGCATTGTGGTAATGGAGACAATTAAAAGAATTACAAAATTTAAATTTACTTTACTATTAATGATGAATTTTTCCTGGTAAAACATTTGAATTCTAAAAATTAATATAATACAATGCCTTTATTTTTTTAATAATTTTTAATACCATTGCATTTTCAATGGTGAGATCAACCAAATATTTCAATATGTTAATTTTCCAAAATAAAAGCAGTGGACTCAAATGTGTAAAATACACTTTAGGGTATGTATTTTATAGATTTCAATCCTAAGCTTCAATGTTGGGTCAAGCATATAGCGCTAGAAGTTAGTGGGCTAACTACTTATTAGAGTCCATTGCATTCGCTTTCATTTCATCAAAATGTTTGTATACAAAAATTATATAAATCATGTCAAATTGCTTTGTGGTAATGGAGATAGTGAAAAAAATTAAAAAATTTAAATTCACTTGAGTGTTAACGAAGAATTTTTACCTATAAAACTTTCAAATTTTAAAAATTAAAATAATGCAATGCTTTTATTTTTTAAATAATTTTTAATGTCATTGCATTTTCAATGGTGAGATAAACTTAATATTTGAATTTGTTAATTTCCCAAAATAAAAGCAATGAACTCAAATGTGTAAAATGCACTTTAGGGGATGAATATTATAAATTGCAATCTCAATCTTCAATGTTGGGTCAATTATATAGCCCTAGAGCATAGTGGGGTAACTTCTTATTAGAGTCCATTGGATTTGCTTTTATTTAATTAACATGTTTGAATACTAAAATTATATAAATGATGTCAACTTGCATTGTGGTAATGGAGACAATTAAAAGAATTACAAAATTTAAATTTACTTGACTGTTAATGATGAATTTTTCCTCGTAAAATATTCTGATTCTAAAAATTAATATAATACAATGCCTTTATTTTTTAAATAATTTTTAATACCATTGCATTTTCAATGGTGAAATCAACCAAATATTTCAATATGTTAATTTTCCAAAATAAAAGCAGTGGACTCAAATGTGTAAAATACACTTTAGGGTATGTATATTATAGATTTCAATCCTAAGTTTCAATGTTGAGTCAAGCATATAGCGCTAGAAGTTAGTGGGCTAACTCCTTATTAGAGTCCATTGCATTCCCTTTCATTTCATCAAAATGTTTGTATACAAAAATTATATAAATCATGTCAAATTGCTTTGTGGTAATGGAGATAGTGAAAAAAATTAAAAAATTTAAATTCACTTGAGTGTTAGCGAAGAATTTTTACTTATAAAACTTTCAAATTCTAAAAGTTAAAATAATGCAATGCTTTTATTTTTAAATAATTTTTTATACCATTGCTTTTTCAATGGTGAGATAAACCTAAAAATTGAATATGTCAATTTACTAAAATAAAAGTGATGGACTCAAATGTGTAAAATGCACTTTAGGGTATGTATATTATAAATTTCAATCTCAAGCTTCAATGTTAGGTCAAGCATATAACGCTAGAAGTTAGTGGGCTAACTCCTTATTAGAGTCCATTGCATTCGCTTTCATCTCATCAAAATGTTTGTATAAAAAAATTATATAAATCATGTCAAATTGCATTGTGGTAATGGAGACAATGAAAAAAATTCAAAAATTTAAATTCACTTGACTGGTAATGAAGAATTTCTCTTGGTAAAACATTCGAATTCTAAAAATTAAAATAATGCAATGCATTTATTTTTTAAATAATTTTTAATACATTGCATTTTAAATAGTGCGATAAACCTAAAATTTAAATATGTTAATTTACCAAAATAAAAGCAATGGACTCAAATGTGTAAAATGCACTCTAGGGTATGTATATTATAAATTGCAATCTCAAACTTCAATTTTAGGTCAAGCATATAGCTCTAGAGCATAGTGGGCTAACTTCTTAGTAGAGTCCATTGCATTTGCTTTTATTTCATTAAAATGTTTGTATACAAAAATATATCAATCATGTCAAATTGCATTGTGGTAATGGAGACAATGAAAAAAAGAACAAAATTTACATTCACTTGAGGATTAATGAAGAATTTCTCCCTTTAAAACTTTAAAATTCTAAAAATTAAAATAATGCAATGTTTTTATTTCCTAAAAAATTTTTAATACCATGGCATTTTGAATGGTGAGATAAACATAATATTAAAATAAATTAATTGAAGACAAATAAAAGTAATGGACTCAATTTTACAAAATACACTTTAGTAAATGATTATTCTAAATTCCAATCCCAAGTTTGAATGTTGGGTCAAGTATATAACTCTAGAACATAGTGGACTAACTTCTTATTAGAATCCATTGCATTCGCTTTTCTTTAATTAACATGTTTGTGGACTATTATATAAATCATGTCAAATTGCATTATGGTAATCGAGACAATTTAAAAAATTACAAAATTTAGATTCGCTTGAGTGTTAACGAAGAATTTCTCCTTATGAAACTTTCCAATTCTAAAAATTAAAATAATGCAATGCTTTTATTTTTTTAAATAATTTTTAATACCATTGGATTTTCAATGGTGAGATAAACCTAATATTTGAATATGTTAATTTACCAAAATACAAGCAATGGACTCAATTGTACAAAATATAGTTTAGTGGATGATTATTCTAAATTCCAATCACAAGGTTCAATGTTGGGTCAAGTGTATGGCTCTAGAGCGTAGTGGACTAACTTCTTGTTAGAGTCCATTGCATTTGCTTTTCTTTAATTAACATGTTTGTAGACTAAAATTACATAAATCATGTCAAATTGCATTGTGGTAATGGAGACAATTAAAAAAATTACAAAATTTAAATTCACTTGAGTGTTAACGATGAATTTCTCCTTGTAAGACTTTCAAATTCTAAAAATTAAAATAATGCAATGCTTTTATTTTCTGAATAATTTTTAATATCATTGCATTTTGAACAGTGAGATTAACCTAATATTTAAATATGTTAATTTACCAAAATAAAAACAATGGACTCAAATGTATAAAATACACTTTAGGGGATGACTATTATAAATTGCAATCTTAAGCTCTAATGTTAGGTCAAGCATATAACTCTAGAGCGTAGTGGGCTAACTTCTTATTAGATTCCATTGCATTTGCTTTTATTTAATTAATATATTTACATACTAAAATTATATAAATCATGTCAAATTGCATTATGGTAATGGAGACAATGAAAAAAGAACAAAATTTAAATTCACTTGAGGATTAACGAAGAATCTCTCCCTCTAAGACTTTAAAATTCTAAAAATTAAAATAATGAAATGTTTTTATTTCTTCAAAAGATTTTAATACCATGGCATTTTGAATGGTGAGATAAACGTAATACTAAAATTTTTTAATTGAGCACAAATAAACGTAATGGACTCATTTGTACAAAATACACTTTAGTAGACGATTATTCTAAATTCCAATCCTAAACTTCAATGTTGCGTCAAGTATATAACTTTAGAGCGTAGTGGACTAACTTCTTATTAGAGTCCATTGCATTCACTTTTCTTTAATTAACATGTTTGTAAACTAAAATTAGATAAATCATGTCAAATTGCATTGTGGTAATTGAGACTATTTAAAAATTAAAAAATTTGGATTCACTTGAGTGTTAATGAAGAATTTCACCTTATAAAACTTTCAAATTCTAAAAATTAAAATAATCCAATGCTTTTATTTTTTTTAAATAATTTTTAATACCTTTGCATTTTCAAAGGTGAGATAAACCTAATATTTGAATATGTTAATTTACCAAAATAAAAGCAATGGACTCAAATGTGTAGAATACACTTTAAGGATGACTATTATAAATTAAAATCTCATGCTTCAATGTTGGGTCAAATATGTAGCTCTAGAGCGTACTGGGCTAACTTCTTATTAGAGTCCATTGCATTCGCTTTTATTTCATTAACATATTTGTATACTAAAATTATATAAATCATGTCAAATTGCATTGTGTTAATGTACACAATTAAAAAAAATTACAAAATTTAAATTCACTTGAGTGTTAACGAAAAATTTCACCTTGTAAGACTTTCAAAATGTAGAAATTAAAATGATTCAATGTTTTTATTTCTTAAAAAATTTTTAATACCATGGCATTTTTAATAGTGAGATAAATGTAATATTTAAATATGTTAATTGAATACAAATACAAGTAATAGACTCAATTGTACAAATACACTTTAGGGATAATTATTCTAAATTCCAATCCCAAGGTTCAATGTTGGGTCAAGTATATAACTCTAGAGCGTAGTGGATTAACTTCTTGTTAAAGTCCATTGCATTCGCTTTTCCTTAATTAACATGTTTGTAGACTAAAATTATATAAATCATGTCAAATTGCATTGTGTTAATGGAGACAATTAAGAAAAATTACAAAATTTAAATTCACTTGAGTGTTAATGAAGAATTTCCCCCTATAAGATTTTCGAATTCTAAAAATTAAAATGATGCAATGTTTTATTTCTTAAAATGTTTTTAATATCATGGCATTTTTAATGGAGAGCTAAACATAATATTTAAATATGTTAATTGAACACAAATAAAAGTAATAAACTCAATTGTACAAAATACACTTTAGTGGACGACTACTTTAAATTCCAATCCCAAGCTTCAATATTGGGTCAAGCATATAACTCTAGAGCGTATTGGACTTACTTCTTATTAAGGTCCATTGCATTCACTTTTCTTTAATTAACATGTTTGTATACTAAAATAATATAAATCATGAGAAATTGCATTGTGGTAATGGAGACAATTTAAAAAAATTACAAAATTTAGATTCACTTAAGTGTTAACGAAGAATTTCTCCTTATAAAACTTTCAAATTCTAAAAATTAAAATAATGCAATACTTTTATTTTTTAAATAATTTTTAATACCTTTGCATTTTCAATGGTGAGATAAACCTTATATTTGAATATGTTAATTTACCAAAATAAAAGAAATGGACTCAAATGTGTAGAATACACTTTAGGGATGACTATTATAAATTGCAATCTCATGCTTTAATGTTGGGCCAAGTATATAGCTCTAGAGCATAGTGGGCTAACTTCTTATTAAAGTCCATTGCATTCGCTTTTATTTCATTAACATATTTGTATACTAAAATTATATAAATCATGACAAATTGCATTGTGTTAATGGAGACAATTAAAAAAAATTACAAAATTTAAATTCATTTGAATGTTAATGAAAAATTTCTCCCTGTAAGGCTTTCAAATTCTAAAAATTAAAATGATTCAATGTTTTTATATCTCAAAAAATTTTTAATACCATGGCACTTTTAATGGTGGGATAAATGAAATATTTCAATATGTTAATTGAACACAAATAAAAGTAATGCACTCAATTGTACAAAATACACTTTAGTGGATAATTATTCTAAATTCCAATCTCAAGCTTCAATGTTGGGTCAAGTATATAACTCTAGAGCATAGTGGACTAACTTCTTGTTAGAGTCCATTGCATTCGCTTTTCTTTAATTAACATGTTTGTATACTAAAATTATATAAATCATGTCAACTTGCATTGTGGTAATTGAGACAATTTCAAAAATTACAAAATTTAAATTCACTTCAATATTAATGAAGAATTTCTCCCTTTAAGAGTTTAAAATTATAAAAATTTAAATAATGAAATGTTTTTATTTTTTAAAAGATTTTTAATACTATTGCATTTTGAATGGTGGGATAAATGTAACATTTGGATATGTTAATTGAACACAAATAAATGTAATGGACACAAGTGTACAAAAAACACTTTAGTGGATGACTATTTAAAATTCCAATCCCAAGCTTCAATGTTAGGGTCAAAGATGTAACTCTAAAGTATACTGGGCTAACTTCTTACTAGAGTCATTACCTTCGCTTATATTTCATTAACATTTTGTCTACTAAAATTATATAAATCATGTAAAATTGCATTGTGGTAATGGAGACAATTATAAAAATTACAAAATTTAATTCACTTGAAATGTTAACGAAGAATTTCTCATAAAACTTTCAAATTCTAAAAATTAAAATAATGCAATGCTTTGATTTTTTAAATAATTTTTAATACCTTTGCATTTCAATGGTGAGATAAACCTAATATTTGAATATGTTAATTTACCAAAAAAAAGCAATGGACTCAAATGTGTAAAATACACTTTAGTGATGACTATTAATAAATTGCAATTCTCATGCTTCAATGTTGGGTCAAGTATATAGCTCTAGGGCGTAGTGGCTAACTTCTTATTAGAGTCCATTGCATTCGCTTTTATTTCATTAGCATATTTGTAACTAAAATTATATAAATCATGTCAAATTGCATTGTGTTAATGGAGACAATTAAACAAATTACAAATTTAAATTCACTTGAGTGTTAACGAAAAATTTCTCCTTGTAAGGCTTTCAAATTCTAAAATTAAAATTATTCAATGTTTTTATTCCTTAAAAAATTTTAATACCATGACATTTTTAATGGTGAGATAAAGGAAATATTTAAATATGTTAATTGAACACAAATAAAAGTAATGGACTTAATTGTACAAAATAACTTTAGTAGATGATTATTCTAAATTCCAATCCCAAAGCTTCAATGTTGGGTCAAGTATATAACTCTAGAGCATAGTGGACTAACTTCGTTAGAGTCCATTGCATTCGCTTTTCTTTAATTAACATGTTATAAACTAAAATTATATAAATCACGTCAAATTGCATTGTGTTAATGAAAACAATTAAAAAGATTACAAAATTAAATTCACTTGAGTGGCAACGAAGAATTTCTTCCTATAAAACTTTCAAATTCTAAAAATTAAAATAATGTGATGCTTTATTTTTTTTTAAACAATTTTTAATACCATTGCATTTTCAACGGTGAGATAAACCTAATATTTGAATATATAAATTTACCTAAATAAAAGCAATGGACTCAAATGTGTATATACACTTGTTGTTCCCATGCTTTATATGGTTGTAATTGTTGTCAACTAGGGTTAATGTGCAAAAAAGTAAAGCCACATGGAAGGGCAAGAATAAGTAAAGCCACATGGGAAGGGCATAGAAAGTAAATATGCCGCGTAATGGGGCAATTACGTAAATTCGCGATGTAAGCCCTATTAGGGTTCATGGAAGAGAGTATATAAAGGCCTTGGAAGACNATTAGCATATTTGTATACTAAAATTATATAAATCATGTCAAATTGCATTGTGTTAATGGAGACAATTAAAACAAATTACAAAATTTAAATTCACTTGAGTGTTAACGAAAAATTTCTCCTTGTAAGGCTTTCAAATTCTAAAAATTAAAATTATTCAATGTTTTTATTCCTTAAAAAATTTTTAATACCATGACATTTTTAATGGTGAGATAAACGAAATATTTAAATATGTTAATTGAACACAAATAAAAGTAATGCACTTAATTGTACAAAATACACTTTAGTGGATGATTATTCTAAATTCCAATCCCAAACTTCAATGTTGGGTCAAGTATATTCTAGAGCGTAGTGGACTAACTTCTTGTTAAAGTCCATTGCATTCGCTTTTCTTTAATTAACATGTTTGTATACTAAAATTATATAAATCATGTCAAATTTCATTGTGGTAATCGAGACAATTTCAAAAATTACAAAATTTAAATTCACTTCAATATTAATGAAGAATTTCTCCCTTTAAGAGCTTAAAATTATAAAAATTTAAATAATGAAATGTTTTTATTTTTAAAAGATTTTTAATACTATTGCATTTTGAATGGTGGGATAAATGTAACATTTGGATATGTTAATTGAACACAAATAAATGTAATGGACACAAGTGTACAAAAAACACTTTAGTGGATGACTATTTAAAATTCCAATCCCAAGCTTCAATGTTGGGTCAAAGATGTAGCTCTAAAGTATAATGGGCTAACTTCTTACTAGAGTCCATTACCTTTGCTTATATTTCATTAACATGTTTGTCTACTAAAATTATATAAATCATGTAAAATTGCATTGTGGTAATGGAGACAATTATAAAAATTACAAAATTTAAATTCACTTGAATGTTAACGAATAATTTCTCATAAAACTTTCAAATTCTAAAAATTAAAATAATGCAATGCTTTGATTTTTTTAGAATAATTTTTAATACCTTTGCATTTTCAATGGTGAGATAAACCTAATATTTGAATATGTTAATTTACCAAAATAAAAGCAATGGACTCAAATGTGTAAAATACACTTTAGTGATGACTATTATAAATTGCAATCTCATGCTTCAATGTTGGGTCAAGTATATAGCTCTAGGGCGTAGTGGGTTAACTTCTTATTAGAGTCCATTGCATTCGCTTTTATTTCATTAGCATATTTGTATACTAAAATTATATAAATCATGTCAAATTGCATTGTGTTAATGGAGACAATTAAAAACAAATTACAAAATTTAAATTCACTTGAGTGTTAACGAAAATTTCTCCTTGTAAGGCTTTCAAATTCTAAAAATTAAAATTATTCAATGTTTTTATTCCTTAAAAAATTTTTAATACCATGACATTTTTAATGGTGAGATAAACGAAATATTTAAATATGTTAATTGAACACAAATACAAGTAATGGACTTAATTGTACAAAATACACTTTAGTAGATGATTATTCTAAATTCCAATCCCAAGCTTCAATGTTGGGTCAAGTATATAACTCTAGAGCGTAGTGGACTAACTTCTTGTTAGAGTCCATTGCATTCACTTTTCTTTAATTAACATGTTTGTAGACTAAAATTATATAAATCACGTCAAATTGCATTGTATTAATGGAAACAATTAAAAAGATTACAAAATTTAAATTCACTTGAGTGGCAACGAAGAATTTCTTCCTATAAAACATTCAAATTCTAAAAATTAAAATAATGTGATGCTTTTATTTTTTTAAACAATTTTTAATACCATTGCATTTTCAATGGTGAGATAAACCTAATATTTGAATATGTAAATTTACCTAAATAAAAGCAATGGACTCAAATGTGTATAATACACTTTAAGGATGACTATTATAAATTGCAATATCATGCTTCAATGTTGGGTCAAGTATATATCTCTAGAGCGTAGTGGGCTAACTTTTTATTAGAGTCCATTGCATTCGCTTTTATTTTATTAACATATTTGTATACTAAAATTATATAAATCATGTAAAATTGCATTGTGTTAATGGAGACAATTAAAAAAAATTACAAAATTTGAATTAACTTCAGTATTAATGAAAATTTTCTCCCTTTAAGAGTTTAAAATTCTAAAAATTTAAATAATGCAATGTTTTTATATTTTACAAAATTTTTTATACTATCGCACTTTGAATGGTGGGATAAACGTAACATTTGAATATGTTCATTGAACACAAATAAATGTAATGGACACAAGTGTACAAAATAGACATTACTGGATGACTATTGAAAATTCCAATCCCAAACTTCAATGTTGGGTCAAGGATGTAGCTCTAGAGCATAATGGGCTAACTTCTTATTAGAGTCCATTGTCTTCACTTTTATTTCATTAACATGTTTGTCTACTATACTTATATAAATCATGTCAATTTGCATTATGGTAATGGAGACAATTAAAAAAATTACAAAATTTAAATTCACTTGGGTGTTAACAAAGAATTTTTCTCTGTAATAATTTAAAATTCTAAAAATTAAAATGATGTAATGTTTTTATTTTTTAGAATTTTTTTAATATCATCGCATTTTGAATGGTGGGATAAACATAATATTTGAACATGTTGATTAAAGAAAAATAAAAGTAAAGCACTCAATTGTACAAAATACACTTTAGCTGATGACTGTTATAAATTCTAATCCCGAGCTTCAATGTTGGTTCAAGCATAGAGCTCTAGAGAGTAGTAGGCTAACATCTTATTAGAGTCTATTGCAATCGCTTTTATCTCATTGACATGTTTATATACTAAAATTATATAAATCTTGTCAAATTGCATTGTGGTAATGGAGACAATTTAAAAAATTACAAAATTTAAATTCACTTGAGTATTAATGAATAATTTCTCCCTGTAAGATTTTAAAATTCTAAAAATTAAACTTACGCAATGTTTTTATTTTTCAAATAATTTTTAATGCCATTGCATTTTCAACGTTGAGATAAACCTAATATTTGAATATGTTAATTTACCAAAATAAAAGTAATGGACTCAAATGTATAAAATACACTTTAGTGGATGACTGTTATAAATTGGAATCTCAAGCTTCAATGTTGGGTTAAGCTTATACCTTTAAAGCGTAGTGGGCTAACTTCTTATTTGAGTACATTGTATTTGTTTTTAATTCATTAACATGTTTGTGTACCAAAATTATATAAATCATGTGAAATTTCATTATGATAATGGAGACAATTAAAAAAATTACAAAATTTAAATTCACTTGAGTATTAACAAAGAATTTCTCCCCGTAAAATTTTAAAATTCTAAGAATTAAAATAATGCAATGTTTTTATTTTATAAAAAATTCATAATACCATTATATCTTGAATGGTGAGATAAACGTAATATTTGAATATGTTAATTGTACACAAATAAAAGTATTGGACTCAATTGTACAAAATAAACTTTAGTGGATGACTATTATAACTTCCAATCCCAAGTTTCAATGTTGGGTCAAGCTTATAGCCCTAGAGCCTAGTGGGCTAACTTCTTATTAGAGTCTATTGCATTTTGTTTTATTTAATTAACTTGTTTGTATACTAAAATTATATAAATCATGTCAAATTGCATTTTAGCAATGGAGAAAATTAAAAAAATTATAAAATTTAAATTCACTTGACTATTAATGAGGAATTTCTTCTTGTAAGACTTTGAAATTCTAAAAATTAAAATAATGCAATGTTTTTATTTTTAATTATTTTTTTACCATTGCATTTTGAATGGTGAGATAAACGTAATATTTAAATATGTTAAATGAACAAAATTAAATGTAATGGACTCAATTGTATAAAATACTCTTTAGTGGATAAATATTATAAAGAGCAACGTCGAACTTCAATGTTAGGTCCAACATATAGCTCTATAAGCGTGTAGGCTAACTTCTTATTAGTGTTTATTGTATTTGAGTTTATTTAATTAACATGTTTGTATGCTAAAATTATGAAAATCATGTGAATTTGCAAAGTGGTAATGGAGAGAATTAAGAAAATTACAAAATTTAAATCCACTTAAGTATTAACAATGTTTTTATCCTTTGGAGACTTTAAAATTCTAACAATTAAAAAAATACAATGTTTTTATTTTTTAAATTATTGTCAATAGGATTGCATTTTGAATGGTGAGATAAACTTAATATTTGAATTTATAAATTGAACAAAAATACAAGTAATCAACTCAATTGTATAAAATACATTTTAGTAGATGAATATTGTAAATAGCAATCTCAAGTTTCGATGTTGGCTCAAGTATATTGCTCCAAAGGAGATTGGGCTAACTTTTTATTAGAGTCCTTTACATTTGCATTTTTTTAATCAACATGTTTGTATCCTAAATTATATAAATCATGTCAAATTACATTATGGTAATGGAGACAATTAAAATAATTACGATATTTAATTTCACTTAAGTATTAACATAGTTGTAAGATCTTAAAATTCTAAAAACATAAAAAAATGCAATGTTTTTATTTTTTAAATTATTCTTAATACCATTGCATTTTGAATGGTGAGATAAACTTAATATTTTAAGATATTAATTGAACAAAAATACAAGTAATGAAGTCAATTATGTAAAATACACTTTAGTAGATGAATATTATAAATAGCAATCTCTAGAGAAGAGTGGGCTAACTTCTTATTACAATCCATTGCATTTGCTTTTATTTAATTAACATCTATATAATAAAATTATATAAATCATTTTAAATTGCATTTTGGTATTAGAGACAATTAAAAAAAATTATGAAATTTAAATTTACTTGAGTATTAACGAAGAATTTCTCCCTGTAAAACTCAAAAATTCTAAAAATTAAAATAATGCAATGTTTTTATTTTTTAAATAATTTTTAATACCATTGCATTTTGAATGGAGAGAAAACTTAATATTTGAATATGTTAAATAAACAAAAATACAAGTAATGAAATCAAGTGTATAAAATACTCATTAGTAGATGAATATTATTAAAATTTTAAACAACAAAATAATGCAAGGTTTTTATTTTTTAAATAATTCTTAATCCCACTGCATTTTTAATGGTAAGATAAACTTAATATTTAAATATATTAGTTAAATACAAATAAAAGTAACGGGCTCAATTGTACAAAATAAATTTTAGCGGATGACTATTATAAATTCCAATCCCAAGTTTCAATGTTGGGTCAAGTATAAGCTCTAGAGCGTAGTGGGTTAACTTTTTATTAGAATCCATTGCATTCACTTTTATTTAATTAACATGTTTGTATACTCTAATCCGGAGGTTCAATATTGTGTCAAGCATATATCTCCAAAGAGTAGTGGGCTAACTTCTTAGTAGAGTCAATTGCATTTGCTTTTATTTAATTAATATCTTTGTATACTAAAATTATATAAATCATGTCAAATTGCATTGTGGTAATGGAGACAATTAAAAAACTTACAAAATTTTAAGTCACTTGAGTATTAACGAGGAATTTCTCCTTGTAAGACTTTTAAATTCTAAAAATTAAAATAATGCAATGTTTTTATTTTTTAAAATATTATTAATACCATTGCATTTTGAATGGTGAGATAAACTTGATATTTGAATGTGTAAATTTAATACAACTAAAAGTAATGGACTCAATTGTACAAAACACACATTAGTAGATGACTATTATAAATTCCAATCCCAAGCTTTAATGTTGGGTCAAGTGTCACGGACGGGTTATGTCTCGGACACGGACGGGCTAGGTACAACCCGACTCCCACATCCCACATTAGATAGGAAGAGAGGGACCTTAGGTCATATAAATGTGGGTGCTGCACACCCCAATAGACTGCTTTTTGGGGAGAAAGTAATGACCTCGTGACAAGTGGTATCAGAGCCGACCTGAGCCCGATTCCAATGCCTCTCGCCAAGTGCTTCACTCGGGAATAGGCAAGGGAGCCCTGATTCCCGATGAGGACGTCGATGGATTTGGTGGGGGAGAATGTCACGGATGGGTTATGTCTCAGACACAAACGAGTTAGGTACAACCTAACTCCTACATCCCACATCAGATAGGAAGAGGGGGATCCTTGGGTCATATAAGCATGGGTACTACACACCCCAACAAGCTACCTTTTAGGGAGAAAGTAATGACCCCATGACACAAGCATGTAGCTTTAGATCGTAATGGGCTAACTTCTTATTATAGTCCATTGCATTCGCTTTTATTTCATTAACATGTTTGAATACTAAAATTATATAAATCATGTCAAATTGCATTGTGGTAATGGAGACAATTAAAAAAATTACAAAATTTAAATTCACTCAAGTATTAACGAACAATTTCTCCCTTTAAGACTTTAAAATTCTAAAAATTAAAATAATGCAATGTTCTTATCTTTTAAAAAATTTTTAAAACCATTGCATTTTAAATAGTGAGATAAATATAATATTTGAATATGTTAATTGAACAAAAACAAAAGTAATTGACTTTATGGTACAAAATACACTTTAGTCAATGAATATTATAAATTGCAATCCTAAGCTTCAATGTTGGGTCAAGCATATAGCTCTAAAGTGTAGTGGGCTAAGTTCATATTAGACTCCATTACATTCGCTTTTATTTCATTAATATGTTTGTATAGTAAAATTATATAAATCATGACAAATTGTACAATGGTAAAGGAGACAATTAAAAAACTTACAAAATTTAAATTCACTTGACCAATAACGAAAAATTTCTCACCATAAGACTTTAAAATTCTAAAAATTAAAATAATGTAATGTTTTTAGTTTTTAAAAAATTCTTAATACCATTACATTATGAATGGTGAGATAAACATAATATTTGAATATATTAATTAAACACCAATAAAAGTAACGGACTCAACTGTACAAAATACACTTTAGTGGATTACTATTATAAATTCTAATCGCAAGCTTAAATGTTGGGTCAAGCATATAACTCTACAACGTAGTGGGCTAACTTGTTATTAGAGTCCATGGCATTGGCTTTTATTTACTTAACATGTTTGTATACTAAAATTATATAAATCATGTCAAATTGCATTATGGTAATCAAGACAATTAAAAAAATTACAAAATTTCACTTAAGTATTACTGAAGATTTTCTCCCTATAAGACTTTAAAATTATAAAAATTAAAATAATGCAATGTGTTTATTTTTTTAATAATTTTGAATTCCAATGCATTTTTAATGGTGAGATAAACCTAATATTTGAATATGTTAATTGAACACCAACAAAAGTAATGAACTCAATTGTACAAAATACACTTTAGTCGATTAGTATTATAAATTGCAATCGCAAACTACAATGTTGGGTCAAGCATATAACTCTACAACATAGTGGGCTAACTTCTTATTAAAATTCATTGCATTTGTTTTTATTTAATTAACATGTTTGTATACTAAAATTATATAAATCATGCCAAATTGCATTGTGGTAATAGAGAGAACTAAAAAAATTACAAAATTTAAATTCACTTGAGTATTATCGAGAAATTTCTCCCTCTAAGATTTTAAAATTATAAAAATTAAAATACAAACATGTTTATATACTAAAATTATATAAATCATGTCAAATCGCATTGTTGTAATGAAGAGAATTAAAAAAATTACAAAATTTAAATTCACTTGAGTATTATCAAGAAATTTCTCCCTGTAAGACTTTAAAATTATAAAAATTAAAATAATATAATGTTTTTATTTTTAAAATAATTTTTAATTCCATTGCATTTTCAATGGTGAGATAAACCTAATATTTGAATATGTTATTTCGCCAAAATAAAAGCAATGGACTCAATTGTATAAATTTCAATCCCAAGTTTCAATGTTAGGTCAAACATATAGCTCTAAAGTGTAATGTGCTAACTTCATATTAGAGTCCATTGCATTCCTTTTATTTCATTAACATGTTTGTATACTAAAATTATATAAATCATGCCAAATTGAATTGTGGTAATGGAGATAATTAAAAAAATAACAAAATTTAAAATAATGCAATGTTTTTATTTTTTAAAATATTATTAATATCATTGCATTTTGAATAGTGAGATAAACGTGATGTTTGAATATGTTAATTCAATACAAATAAAAGTAATGGACTCAATTGTACAAAACACACATTAATGGATGACTATTATAAATTCCAATCCCAAGCTTCAATGTTGGGTAAAGCATGTAACTCTAGATCGTAGTTGGCTAACTTCTTATTAGAGTCCATTGCATTGGCTTTTATTTCAATAACATGTTTGAATACTAAAATTATATAAATCATGTCAAATTGCATTGTGGTAATGGAGACTATTAAAAAAAATTACAAAATTTAAATTTACTCGAGTATTAACGAACAATTTCTCCCTCTAAGACTTTAAAATTCTAAAAATTAAATTAATATAATGTTTTTATCTTTTAAAAATTTTTAATACCATTGCATTTTGAATGGTGAGATAAAGGTAATATTTGAATATGTTAATTGAACAAAAATATAAGTAATCAACTCTATGGTACAAACTACACTTTAGTCAATGACTATTATAAATTGCAATCCCAAGTTTCAATATTGGGTCAAGCATATAACTCTAAAGCATAATGGGCTAAGTTCTTATTAGACTCCATTGCATTTGCTTTTATTTTATTAATATGTTTGTATACTAAAATTATATAAATCATAACACATTGTACTATGGTAAAGGAGATAATTAAAAAACATAATAAGTTTCAATTCACTTGACTCATAACAAAAAATTTCTCACTGTAAGACTTTAAAATTCTAAAAATTAAAATAATGCAATATTTTTATTTTTAAAAAATTCTTAACACCATTGCATTGTGAATGGTGAGATAAACATAATATTTGAATATGTTAATTGAACACCATTAAAAGTAATGGACTCAATTATACAAAATACACTTTAATAGATGACTATTATAAATTCCAATTGCAAGTTTTAATGTTAGGTCAAGCATATAACTCTATAGCATAGTGGGTTAACTTCTTATTAGTGTTCCATTACATTGGCTTTTATTTAATTAACATGCTTGTATACTAAAATTATATAAATCATGTCAAATTGCATTGTGGTAATGGAGATAATTTAAAAAAATTACAAAATTTAAATTCAATTAAGTATTACCGATAAATTTCTCCCTGTAAGATCTTAAAATTATAAAAATTAAAATAATGCAATGTTTTCATTTTTTAAATAGTTTTTAATTCCATTGCATTTTCAATTGTGAGATAAACTTAATATTTGAATATGTTATTTCACCAAAATAAAAGCAATGGACTCAATTATATAAAATACACTTTAATGGATGACTATTATAAATTGCAATCCCAAACTTCAATGTTAGGTCAAACATATAGCTCTAAAGCGTAATGGGCTAACTTCATATTAAAGTCCATTGCATTCCCTTTTATTTCCTTAACATGTTTGTATATTAAAATCATATAAATCATTTCAAATTGCATTGTAGGCATGTAGACAATTAAAAAAATAATAAAATTTAAATTCACTTAAGTATTAACGAAGAATTTCTTACACTAAGATTTTAAAATTCTAAAAATTAAAATAATGCAATGCTTTTATTTTTTAAATAATCTTTAATACAATTGCATTTTGAATAGTGAGATAAACCTAATATTTGAATATGTTAATTTACCAAAATAAATGCAATGGACTTAGATGTATAAAATAAACTTTAGGGGATAACTATTGTAAATAGCAATCTCAAACTTCAATGTTGGGTCCAACATATAGTTTTAGAGCGTAGTGGACTAACTTCTTATTAGAATCTATTGTATTCGCTTTTGTTTAATTAACATCTTTGTATACTAAAATTATATAAATCATGTCTAATTGCATTGTGGTAATGGAGACAATTAAAAAAATTATAAAATTTAAATTCACTTGAGTATTAATAAAGAATTTCTCCCATAAGACTTTAAAATTGCAACAATTAAAATAATGCAATGTTTTTATTTTTTTAAATAATTTTGAATCCATATGCATTTTCAATTGTGAGATAAACCTAATATTTGAATATGTTAACTCACCAAAATAAAAACAGTGGACTCAATTGTGTAAAATACACTTTAGTGGATGTCTATTATAAATTCCAATCCCGAGCTTTAATGTGGGGTTAAACATACAACTCTAGAGCACAGTGGACTAACGTCTTATTAGAGTCTATTGCATTCACTTTTCTTTAATGAACATGTTTGTGTCTTAAAATTATATAAATCATGTCAAATTGCATTGTGGGCATAGAGACAATTAAAAAAATTACAAATTTTAAATTTACTTGAGTAGTAATGATGAATTTCTCCCTGTAAGACTTTAAAATTCTATAAATTAAAATAATGCAATGTTTTTGTTTTTTAAATCATTTTGAATTCCATCGCATTTTCAATGGTCAGATGAACCTAATATTTGAATATGTTATTTCCCCAAAATAAAAGCAATGGACTCAATTATATAAAATACACTTTAGTATATGACTATTTTAAATTGCAATCCTAAATTTTAGTGTTGGGTTAAGCATATAGCTCTAGAGTGTAATGGGAAAACTTCTTATTAGAGTCTATTACATTCCCTTTTATTTCATTAACATGTTTGTATACAAAAATTATATAAATCATGTCAAATTGCATTGTGGTAATGGAGACAATTAAAAAAATAACAAAATTTAAATTCACTTCAGTCTTAATGAAGAATTTCTCCCACTAAGATTTTAATATTCTAAAAATTAAAATAATGCAATGCTTTTATTTGTTAAATAATTTTTAATACAATTTCATTTTCAATGGTGAGATAAACCTAATATTTGAATATGTTATTTCACCAAAAAGAAAGAAATGGACTCAATTTTATAAAATACACTTTAGTGGATGACTATTATAAATTCCAATCCCAAGCTTCGAGTCCATTGCATTTGATTTTATTTAATTATCTTGTTTGCATATTAAAATTATATAAATCATGTCAAATTGCAATTTAGTAATGGAGACAATTAAAAAAAACAAAATTTAAATTAACTTGAGTATTAATGAAGAATTTCTCCCTGTAAGACTTTAAAATTCTAAAAATTAAAATAATGCAGTGTTTTTATTTTTGAAACAATTTTAGTACCATTGCATTTTAAATGGTGACATAAAAGTAATATTTGAATATGTTAATTGAACACAAATAAAAGTAATGGACTTAATTGCACAAAAGACACATGAGTGGATGACTATTATAAATTCCAATCCCAAGTTTCAATGTTGGGTCAAGCATATATCTTTAGAGCGCCACGGACTAACCTCTTATTAGAGTCCATCACATTTGCTCTTGTTTAATTAACATGTTTGTATATTAAAATTATATAAATCATGTCAAATTGCATTTTGGTTATGGGAAAAAATTAGAAAAATTATAATATTTAAATTCACTTGAGTATTAACGAAGAATTTCTCCCTGTTAGACTTTAAAATTCAAAAAATTAAAATATTGCAATGTTTTTAATTTTTAAATAATTTTGAATTCCATTGCATTTTCAATGGTAAGATAAACCTAAAATTTGAATATGTTAATTCAAGAAAATAAAAGCAATGGACTCAATTGTATAAAATACACTTTCGTCGATGAATATTATAAATTGCAATCTCAAACATCAATGTTAGGTCAAGCATATAGCTTTAAAGTGTTGTGGACAATCTTCTTATTAGACTCTTTTGCATTCACTATTGTTTAATTAACATGTTTGTATACTAAAATTATATAAATCATGTCAAATTGCATTGTGATAATGGAGACAATTAAAAAATTACAAAATTTAAATTTACTTGAGTATTACTGAAGAATTTCTCCTATGTAAGCTTTCAAATTATAAAAATTAAAATAATGCAATGTTTTTATTTTTGAAAAATTTTTTAATACCATTGCATTTTGAATGGTAACATAAAAGTAATATTTAAATATGTTAATTGAACAAAATAAAGTAATGGACTCAATTGTACAAAACACGTGTGAGTGGATGACTATTATAAATTCTAATCCCAAGCATCAATGTTGGGTCAAGCATATAGCTCTCAAGGGCAGTGGACAAACTTTTTATTAGAGTCCATCGCATTTGTTCTTATTTAATTAACATGTTTGTATACTAAAATTATATAAATTATGTCAAATTGCATTTCGGTTGTCAAAGAAATAAAAAAAATCACAATATTTAAATTGACTTGAGTATTAACAAAGAAATTCTCCCTGTAAGATTTTAAAATTCTAAAAATTAAAATAATGCAATATTTTTATTTTTTTAAAAAATTCTTAATACCATTGCATTTTGGATGGTGAGATAAACATAATATTTGAATATGTTAATTGAACACAAATAAAAGTAATGCACTAAATTGTACAAAATACACTTTCGTGGATGACTATTATAAATTTGAATCCCAAGCTTCAATGTTGGGTCAAGTATATAACTCTAGAGTGTAGTGGACTAATGTCTTATTAAAGTCCATTGCATTTGCTTTTGTTTAATTAACATGTTTGTATACAATATTATATAAATCATGTCAAATTGCATTGTGGCAATGGAAACAATTAAAAATGTTACAAAATTTAAATTCACTTGAGTATTAACTAAGAATTTCTCGTTGTAAAGAATTTCTCGTTGTAAGACTTTAAAATTCTAAACATTAAAATAATGCAAAGTTTTTGTTTTTTAAATAATTTTGAATTCCCATTGCATTTTCAATGCTGAAACAAACCTAATATTTAAATATGTTATTTCACCAAAATAAAAAGCAATGACTCAATGTATAAAAATACACTTTAGTGGATGACTATTGTAAATTCCAATCGCAAGCATCAATGTTGGGTCAAGNGAATTCCATTGCATTTTCAATGCTGAGACAAACCTAATATTTGAATATGTTATTTCACCAAAATAAAAGCATTGAAATCAATTATATAAAACACACTTTAATGGATGTCTATTATAAATTCCAATCTCAAGCGTCAATGCGGGTCAAGTATATAACTATACAGTGTAGTGGGCTAACTTTTATTAGAGTCCCATTGCATTCACTTTATTTAATTAACATGTTTGCATACTAAAATTATATAAATCATGTCAAATTGCATTGTGGTAATGAAGACAATTAAAAAAATTAAAAAATTTAAATTCACTTAAGTGTTGATGGAGAATTTCTCCCTAGTAAACTTTCAAATTCTAAAAATTAAATAATGCAATGCTTTTATTTTTTAAATAATTTTTAATACCATTGCATTTTCAAAGGTGAGATAAACCTAATATTTGATTATGTTAATTTACCAAAATAAGCAATGACTCAATGTGTAAAATACACTTTAGAGATGACTATGATAAATTGCAATTTCAAGCTCTAATGTTGGGGTCAAGCATATAGCTCGAGAGCATAGTGGCCTAACTTCTTATTAAAGTCCATTGCATTCACTTTTATTTCATTAACATATTTGTGTACTAAATTATATAAATAATGTCAAATTGCATATTGGTAATGGAGACAATTAAAAAAAATTACAAAATTTAAATTCACTTGAGTGTTAATGGAGAATTCTCCCTAGTAAACTTTCAAATTCTACAATTAAAATAATACAATGCTTTTATTTTTAATAATTTGTAATACCATTGCATTTTCAATGGTGAGATAAACATAATATTTGAATATGTTAATTTACCAAAATAAAAGCAATGGACTCAAATGTGTAAAATACACTTTAGGGATGACTATGATAAATTGCAATCTCAAGCTCCAATGTTGGGTCAAACATATAGCTCGAGAACGTAGTGGCCTAACTTCTTATTAGAGTCCATTGCATTCGCTTTTATTACATTAACATATTTGTGTACTAAAATTATATAAATCATGTCAAATTACATGTTGGTAACGAAGACAATTAAACAAAATTACAAAATTTAAATTTGCTCGAGTGTTAACGAAGAATTTCTCCCTGTAAGACTTTAAAATTCTAAAAATTAAAATAATGCAATGTTTTTGTTTTTTAAATAATTTTGAATTCCATTGCATTTTCGATGTGAGATAAACCTAATATTTGAAAATGTTATTTCACCAAAATAAAAGTATGGACTTAATTGTACAAAACACATGTGAGTGGATGACTATTATAAATTCCAATCCCAAATTCAATGTTGGGCCAAGCATATAACTCTACAGCATAGTGGGCTAACTTCTTATTAGAGTCCATTGCATTCGCATTTATTTAATTACATGTTTGTATAATAAAATTATATAAATCATGTCAAGTTGCATTGTGGTAATGGAGACAATTAAAAAAATTACCAAATTTAAATTCACTTAAGTATTAATGAACAATTTCTCCCTATAAGGTTTTAAAATTCTAAAAATTAAAATAATGCAATATTTTTATTTTTTAAATAATTTTTAATACCATTACATTTTCAATGGTGAGACAAACGTTATATTTGAATATGTTAATTAAATACAAATAAAAGTAAGGGACTTAATTGTACAAAATTTAAATTCACTTGAGAGTTAATGAAGAATTTTTCCCTATAAGACTTTAAAATTCTAAAAATTAAAATAATGCAATGTATTTTTTTTAAAAAAATTATTAATACCATTTCATTTTGAATGGTGAGATCAACGTAATATTTGAATATGTTAATTGAACACAAATAAAAATAATGGACTCAAGTGTACAAAATACACTTTCGTGGATGACTATTATAAATTCCAATACCAAGCCTCAATGTTGGGTCAAACATATAACTCTACAACATAGTGGACTAACTTTTTATTAGAGTCAATTGCATTTGTTTTTGTTTAATTAACGTGTTTGTATACAAAAATTATATAAATCATGACAAATTGCATTGTGGTAATGGAACAATTAAAAAAGTTACAAAATTTAAATTCACTAGAGTATGAACTAAGAATTTCTCCCTATTAGACTTTAAAATTCTAAACATTAAAATAATCCAATGTTTTTGTTTCATAAATAATTTTGAATTCCATTGCATTTTTTATGGTGAGATAAACCTAATATTTGAAAATGTTATTTCACCAAAATAAAAGTAATGGACTCAATTGTATAAAGTACACTTTAGTGGATGACTATTATAAATTTCAATCCCAAACTTCAATGTTGGGCCAAGCATATAACTCTACAACGTTGTGGGCTAACTTCTTATTAGTATCCATTACATTCGCATTTATTTAATTAACATGTTTGTATAATAAAATTATATAACTCATGTCAAATTGCATTGTGGTAATGGAGACAATTAAAAAAATTACCAAATTTAAATTCACTTAAGTATTAATGAACAATTTCTCCTTATAAGACTTTAAAATTCTAAAAATTAAAATAATGCAATATTTTTATTTTTAAATAATTTTTAACACCATTGCATTTTCAACGGTGAGACAAACGTTATATTTGAATAGGTTAATTGAATTCAGATAAAAGTAAGGGACTCAATTGTACAAAATTTAAATTCACTTGAGAGTTAACGAAGAATTTCTTCCTGTAAGACTTTAAAATTCTAAAATTAAAATAATGCAATGTTTTTATTTTTTAAAAAATTCTTAATACCATTTCATTTTGAATGGTGAGATCAACGTAATATTTGAATATGTTAATTAAACACAAATAAAAGTAATGGACTCAATTGTACAAAATACACTTTCGTGGATGACTATTATAAATTCCAATACCAAGCCTCAATGTTCGATCAAGCATATAACTCTACAACATAGTGGGCTAAGTTCTTATTAGATTCCATTGCATTTACTTTGGTTTAATTAACATGTTTGCATACAAAAATTATATAAATCATGACAATTTGCATTGTGGTAATGGAACAATTAAAAAAGTTACAAAATTTAAATTCACTAGAGTATGAACTAAGAATTTCTCCCTGTTAGATTTTAAAATTCTAAAAATTAAAATAATGCAATGTTTTTGTTTTTTAAATAATTTTGAATTCCATTGCATTTTCGAGGGTGAGATAAACCTAATATTTGAAAATGTTATTTCTCCAAAATAGAAAGCAATGGACTCAATTGTATAAAATACACTTTAGTGGATGACTATTGTAAATTCCAATCCCAAGCTTTAATGTTGGGTCAAGCATGTAGCTTTAGATCATAGTGGGCTAACTTCTTATTAGAGTTCATTGCATGTTTTTATCTTTTAAAAAATTTTTAATACCATTGCATTTCGAATGGTGAGATAAACGTAATATTTGAATAGGTTAATTGAACAGAAATAAAAGTAATCGACTCTATGGTACAAAATACACTTTAATTGATGACTATTACAAATTGCAATCCTAAGCTTCAATGTTGGGTCAAGCATATAGCTTTAAAGTGTAGTGGCCTAAGTTCTTATTCGACTCCACTGCATTCACTTTTATTTCATTAATATGCTTGTACACTAAAATGATATAAATCATGACACATTGTACTGTGGTAAATGAGACAAATAAAAAACATACAAAATTTCAATTCACTTGACTAATAACGAAAAATTTCTCACTGTAAAACTTTAAAATTCTAAAAATTAAAATAATGCAATGTTTTTATATTTTAAAAAATCTTAATACCATTGCATTGTGAATGGTGAGATAAACCTAATATTTGAATATGTTAATTGAACAACAATAAAAGTAATGGACTCAATTGTACAAAATACACTTTAGTGGATGACTATTATACATTCCAATCGCAAGTTTCAATGTTGGGTCAAGTATATAACTCTACAGCATAGTGGGCTAATTTCTTATTAGAGTCCATTGCATTTTATTTAATTAACATGTTTGTATACTAAAATTATATAAATCATGTCAAATTGCATTTTTGTAATGGAGACAATTAAAAAAATTACAAAATTTAAATTGACTCGGGTATTACCGAACAATTTCTCCCTGTAAGACTTTAAAATTCTAAAAATTAAAATAATGCAATGTTTTTATTTTTTAAATAATTTTTAATTCCATTGCATTTTCAATGGTGAGATAAACCTAATATTTGAATATGTTATTTCACCAAAATAAAAGCAATGGACTCAATTGTATGAAATACACTTTAGTGGATGACTATTATAAATTGCAATCCCAAGCTTCAATGTTGGGTCAACCATATTAGAGTCCATTGCATTCTCTTTTATTTCATTTACATGTTTGTATACAAAAATTATATAAATCATGCCAAATTGCATTGTGCTAATGGAGACAATTAAAAAAATAACAAAATTTAAACTCACTTGAGTAGTAACAAAACATTTCTCCCTATAAAACTTTAAAATTCTAAAAATTAAAAAAATGCAATGTTTTTGTTTTTTAAAATATTATTAATACCATTGCATTTTGAATGGTGAGGCAAACGTGATATTTGAATATGTTAATTAAATACAAATAAAAGTAATGGACTAAATTGTACAAAACACACATTAGTGGATGACTATTATAAATTCCAATCCTAAACTTCAATGTTGGGTCAAGCATGGAGCTCTAGATCGTAGTGGGCTAACTTCTTATTAGAGTCAATTGTATTCGCTTTTATTTCAATAACATGTTTGAATACTAAAATTACATAAATTATGTTAAATTGCATTGCAGTAATGGAGACCATTAAAAAAATTACAAAATTTAAATTCATTCAAGTATTAACGAATAATTTCTCTCTCTAAAATTTTAAAATTCTAAAAATTAAAATAATGCAATGTTTTTGTTTTTTAAATAATTTTGAATTCCATTGCATTTTCAATTGTGAGATAAACCTAATATTTGAATATGTTATTTCACCAAAATAAAAGCAATGGACTCAATTGTATAAAATACACTTTAGTGGATGACTATTATAAATTGCAATCCCAAACTTAAATATTGGGTCAAGCATATAGCTCTAGAGTGTAACGGGTAAACTTCTTATTGGAGTCCATTGCATTCCCTTTTATTTCATTAACATGTTTGTATACAAAAATTATATAAATCATGCCAAATTGCATTGTAGTAATGGAGACAAGAAAAAAATAACAAAATTTAAATTCACTTGAGTCTTAATGAAGAATATCTCCCATTAAGATTTTAAAACTCTAAAAATTAAAATAATGCTATGCTTTTTTATTTTTTAAATAATTTTTAATACAATTTCATTTTCAATGGTAAGATAAACCTAATATTTGAATATGTTATTTCACCAAAAAGAAAGAAATGGACTTAATTTTATATAATACACTTTCGTGGATGATTATTATAAATTCCAATCCCAAGCTTCGAGTTCATTGCATTTGCTTTTATTTAATTATGATGTTTGCATACTAAAATTATATAAATCATGTCAAATTGCAATTTAGTAATGGAGACAATTAAAAAAATAATAAAATTTAAATTAACTTGAGTATTAACAAAAAATTTCTCCCTGTAAGACTTTAAAATTCTAAAAATTAAAATAATGCAATTTTTTTATTTTTGAAAAAATTTTTAATACCATTGCATTTTAAATGGTGGCATAAAAGTAATATTTGAATATGTTAATTGAACACAAATAAAAGTAATGGACTTAATTGTACAAAACACACATGAGTGGATGACTATTATAAATTTCAATCCCAAACTTCAATGTTGGGTCAAGCATATAGATCTAGAGCATAGTGGACTAACCTCTTATTAGAGTCCATCACATTTGCTCTTGTTTCATTAACATGTTTGTATACTAAAATTATATAAATCATGTCAAATTGCATTTTGGTTATGGAAAAAATTAAAAAAATTACAATATTTAAATTCACTTAAGTATTCACGAAGAATTTCTCCCTATCAAACTTTAAAATTTTAAAAATTAAAATAATGAAATGTTTTTAAGTTTTATATAATTTTGAATTCCATTGCATTTTCAATGGTGAGATAAACCTAAAATTTGAACAAGTTAATTCACCAAAATAAAAGCAATGGACTCAATTGTATAAAATAGACTTTCGTCAATGCCCATTATAAATTGCAATCTCAAACTTTAATGTTGGGTTAAGAATATAGCTAGAGCATAGTGGACAAAGTTCTTATTAGACTCCATTGCATTTGCCTTTGTTTAATTAACATGCTTGTATACTAAAATTATATAAATAATGTCAAATTGCATTGTGGTAATGGAGACAACTAAAAGAATTACAAAATTTAAAGTCACTTGAGTATTACTGAAGAATTTCTCCCTCTAAGATTTTAAAATTATAAAAGTTAAAATAATGCAATGTTTTTATTTTTGAAAAAATTTTTTAATACCATTGTATTTTGAATGGTGACATAAAAGTAATATTTGAATACATTAATCGAACACAAATAAAAATAATGGACTCAATTATACAAAACACACGTGAGTGGATGACTATTAGAAATTCCAATCTCAAACTTCAATGTTGGGTCAAGCATATAGCTCTAAAGCGCAGTGGGCAAACTTCTTTTTATAGTCCATCACATTGGCTCTTGTTTAATTAACATGTTTGTGTACTTAAATTATATAAATCATGTCAAATTGCATTTTGGTTATCGAAAAAATTTAAAAAATTACAATATTTAAATTAACTTGAGTATTAATGAAGAGTTTCTCCCTGTAAGATTTTAAAATTCTAAAAATTAAAATAATTCAATGTTTTTAATTTTTAAAAAGTTCTTAATACCATTGCATTTTGAATGGTGAGATAAACATAATATTTGAATATATTAATTGAACACAAATAAAAGTAATGGACTAAATTGTACAAAATACACTTTCGTGGATGACTATTATAAATTCGAATCCCAAGCTTCAATGTTGAGTCAAGTATACAACTTTAGAGCATAGTGGGTTAACTTCTTATTAGAGTCTATTGCATTTGCTTTTGTTTAATTAACATGTTTGTATACAAACATTATATAAATCATGTCAAATTGCATTGTAGTAATGGAAACAATTAAAAAAGTTACAAAATTTAAATTCACTAGAGTATTAACTAAGAATTTCTCTCTGTAGGACTTTAAAATTCTAAAAATTAAAATAATGCAAAGTTTTTGTTTTTTTAATAATTTTGAAATCCATTGCATTTTCGATGGCAAGATAAACCTAATATTTGAATATGTTATTTCACCAAAATAAAAGCAATGGACTCAATTGTATAAAATACACTTTAGTGGATGACCATTGTAAATTCCAATCCCAAGTTTCAATGTTAGGTCAAGCATATAACTCTAGAACATAATAGGCTAACTTCTTATTAGAGTCCATTGTATTTGCTTTTATTTAATTAGCATGATTGTGTACTAAAATTATATAAATTATGTCAAATTGCATTGTGGTAATGGAGACAATTAAAAAAATTATCGAATTTAAATTCACTTGAGTATTAACGAAGAATTTCTCCCTATAAAACTTTAAACTTTTAAAAATTAAAATAATGCAATATTTTTATTTTTTAAATAATTTTAATACCATTGCATTTTGAATGGTGAGACAAATGTAATATTTGAATATGTTAATTGAACACAAATAAAAGTAAGGGACTTAATTGTACAAAATACATTTTAATGGATGGCTATTATAAATTCTAATCCTAAGCCTCAATGTTGGGTCAAGCATATAGCTTTATACCTTAGTGGGCTAACTTATATAATCCATTGCATTCGCTTTTATCCAATTAACACGTTTGCATGCTAAAATTATATAAAAAATAAAAAACTTTAAATTCACTTGAGTGTTAACGAAGAATTTCTCCCTACTAAGAATTTCTTGCTGTAAGACTTTAAAATTCTAAAAATTAAAATAATGCAATGTTTTTATTTTTTAAATAATTTTAAATTCCATTGCATTTTTTATGGTGAGATAAACCTAATATTTGAATATGTTATTTCACCAAAACAAAAGCCATGGACTCAATTGTATAAATACACTTTAGTGGATGACTATTGTAAATTCCAATCCCAAGCTTCAATGTTGGGTCAAGCATATAACTCTACAATATAGTGGGCTAACTTCTTATTAGAGTCCATTGCATTTGCTTGTATTTAATTAGCTTGTTTGTATACTAAAATTATATAAATCATGTCAAATTGCATTGTAGTAATGAAGACAATTACAAAAATTATAGAATTTACATTCACTTGAGTATTAAAGTAGAATTTCTCCCTAAAAGACTTTAAAATTCTAAAAATTAAATAATGCAATGCTTTTATCTTTTACAAAATTTTCACACCATTACATTTTGAATGGAGAGACAAACATAATATCTGAATATGTTAATTCAATACAAATAAAAGTTAAGGACTCAATCGTACAAAATACACTTTATTGGATCACTATTATAAATTCCACTTCCAAGTTTCAATATTGGGTCAAGCATATAACTTTACAGCATAGTAGGCTAAGTTCTTATTAGAGTCCATTGCATTTGCTTTTGTTAATTAACATGTTTGTACACAAAAATTGTATAAATCATGACAAATTGCATTGTGGTAATGGAAACAATTAAAAAGGTTACAAAATTTAAATTCACTGGAGTATTAACTAAGAATTTCTCTCTATAAGACTTTAAAATTCTAAAATTAAAATAATGCAATGTTTTTGTTTTCGAAATAATTTTGAATTCCATTGCATTTTCAATCGTGAGATAAACCTAATATTTGAAAATGTTATTTCACCAAAATAAAAGCAATGGATTTAATTGTATAAAATACACTTTAGTGGATGACTATTGTAAATTCCAATCCCAAGCTTCAATGTTGGACCAGGCATATAACTCTACAGCATAATAGGCTAACTTCTTATTAAAGTCCATTGCATTTGCTTTTATTTAATTAGCATGTTTGTATACTAAAATTATATAAATCATGTCTAATTGCATTGTGGTAATGGAGACAACTCAAAAAATTACAAAATTTTCATTCACTTGAGTATTAAAGTAGAATTTATCCCTGCAAAACTTTAAAATTCTAAAAATTAAAATAATGCAATGTTTTTATTTTTAAATTCCATTTCATTTTCGATGGTGAGATAAACCTAATATTTGAATATGTTATTTCACCAAAACAAAAGCAATGGACTCAATTATATAAATTACACTTTAGTGGATGACTATTGTAAATTCCAATTCCAAGTTTCAATGTTGGGTCAAGCATATAACTTTAGAACATAATAGGCTAACTTCTTATTAGAGTCCATTGCATTTCCTTTATTTAATTAGCATGATTGTATACTAAAATTATATAAATTAATGTCAAATTGCATTGTGGTAATGGAGACAATTAAAAAAATTACAAAATTTACATTCACTTGAGTATTAAAGTAGAATTTCTCCCTGCAAGACTTTAAAATTCTAAAATTAAAATAAAGCAATGTTTTTATTTTTTACAAAACTTTTCACACCATTGCATTTTGAATGGTAAGACAAACGTAATATTTGAATATGTTAATTCAACACAAATTAAAGTATAGGACTCAATTGTACAAAATACACTTTAGTGGTTGACTATTGTAAATTCTAATCCTAAGCTTTAATGTTGGGTCAAGCATATAACTCTACAACGTAATAGGCTAACTTCTTATTAGAGTCCATTGCATTTACTTTTATTTAATTAGCATGTTTGTATAGTAAAATTATATAAATCATGCTAAATTGCATTCTAGTAATGGAGACAATTAAAAAAATTACAAATTTTAAATTCACTTGATTATTAAGGAAGAATTTCTCCTTGCAACATATTAAAATTCTAAAAATTAAAATAATTCAATGTTTTATTTTTTAAAAAATTATTAATACCATTGCATTTTGAATAGTAAGAAAATGTAATATTTGAATATGTTAATTGAACACAATAAAAGTAATGGACTCAATTGTACAAAATACACTGTAGGGGATGACTATTATAAATTCCAATCTCATGTTTCAATGTTTGGTCAAGCAATAGCTCTAGAGCATAGTGGGCTAACTTCTTATTAGAGTCCATGACATTCACTTTTCTTCAATTAACAAGTTTGTACACGAAAATTATATAAATCATGTCAAATTGCATTGTAATAATGGAGACAATTAAAAAAATTATAGAATTTATATTCACTTAAGTATTAACGTGAAATCTCTCTCAATAAAACTTTAAAAACTCTAAAAATTAAAATAATGCAATGTTTTTATTTTTAAGTAATTTTTAAGTCTATTGCATTTCAATAGTGAGATAAATATAATATTGAATATGTTAATTTGCCAAAATAAAAGTATAAATACACCTTAATGGATGACTATTGTAAATTCTAATCTGAAACTTCAATCTTGGGTTAAGCAATATAGCTCTAAAGCGTAGTGGACTAACTTCTTATTAGAGTCCATTGCATTTGCTTTTATTTAATTAACATGTTTGCACACAAAATTATATAAATCATGTCAAATTGCATGGCCGATAATTCAGACAATTAAAAAAATTACAAAATTTATATTCACTTTATTATTAACGTAAAATTGTCCCTGTAAGATTTTAAAATTCTAAAAATTAAAATAATGCTTTTTTTTGTTAAATAATTTTAATTCCATTGCATTTTCAATGGTGAGATAAACCTAATATTTGAATATGTTAATTTGCCAAAATAAAAGCAATGGACTCATATACTATAAAATACACTTTAATGGATGACTATTATAAATTCCAATACCAAGTTTTAATGTTTGGTCAAGCATATAGCTCCAGAGCGTAGTGGATGAACTTCTTATTAGAGTCCATTGTATTCGTTGTTATTTAATTAACATGTTTGCATACTAAAATTATATAAATCATGTCAAATTGCATTATTAGTAATTGAGACAACTAAAAAAATGCAAATTTAAATTCACTTGAGTATTAGAGAAGATTTCTCCCTCTAAGATATTAAATTCTAAAAATTAAAATAATTCAATGTTTTATTTTTTAAAAATTATTAATACCATTGCATTTTGAATGGTAAGAAAAATGTAATATTTGAATATGTTAATTGAACACAAATAAAAGTAATGGACTCAATTGTACAAAATACACTTAAGTGGAAGACTATTATAATTTCAATCTCATGTTTCAATGTTTGGTCAAACTATAGCTCTAGAGCGTAGTGGGCTAACATTATTAGAATCCATGGCATTCGGTTCTTTAATTAACAAGTTTGTACACAAAAATTATATAATCATGTCAAATTACATTGTGATAGTGAGACAATTAAAAAAATTACAGAATTATATTCACTTGAGTATTAACGTAGAATTTCTCCCTCTAAAGACTTTTAAAACTAAAATAAAAATAAATGCAATGTTTTTATTTTTTAAGTAATTTTTAAGTCCATNAAGACTTTAAAATTCTAAAAATTTAAAATAATGCAATGTTTTTATTTTTTAAATAATTTTAAATTCCATTTCATTTTCGATGGTGAGATAAACCTAATATTTGAATATGTTATTTCACCAAAATAAAAGCAATGGACTCAATTGTATAAAATACACTTTAGTGGATGACTATTGTAAATTCCAATCCTAAGCTTCAATGTTGGGTCAAGCATATAACTCTACAACATAGTAGGCTAACTTCTTATTAGAGTCCATTGCATTTCTTTTATTTAATTAGCATGTTTGTATACTAAAATTATATAAATCATGTCAAATTGCATTGTGGTAATGGAGACAATTAAAAAAATTACAAAATTTACATTCACTTGAGTATTAAAGTAGAATTTCTCCCTAAAAGACTTTAAAATTCTAAAAATTAAAATAAAGCAATGTTTTTATTTTTTACAAAATTTTTCACACCATTGCATTTTGAATGGTGAGATGAACGTAATATTTGAAAATGTTAATTCAACACAAATAAAAGTAAAGGACTCAATTGTACAAAATACACTTTAGTGGATGACTTAATTCCTCAAGCTTCAATGTTGGGTCAAGCATATAACTCTAAAGCATAAGTGGGCTATGTTCTATTAGAGTTCATTGCATTTGCTTTTATTTAATTGACATGTTTGTATACAAAAGTTATATAAATCATGACAAATTGCATTGTGGTAATGGAAACATTACAAAAGTTACAAAATTTAAATTCACTACAGTATTAACTTAAGAATTTCTTTCGATAAGACTTTAAAATTCTAAAAATAAAAATAATGCAATGTTTTTGTTTTTTAAATAATTTGAATTTCACTGCATGTTCGATGGTAGATAAAACCTAATATTTGAAAAGGTTATTTCACCAAAATAAAAGCAATGGACTCAATTGTATAAAATACACTTTAGTGGATGACTATTGTAAATTTCAATCCCAAACTTCAATGTTGGGTCAAGCATATAACTCTACAACATAATAGGCTAACTTCTTATTAGAGTCCATTGCATTTACTTTTATTTAATTAGCATGTTTGTATACTAAAATTATATAAATCATGTTAAATTGCATTGTGGTAATAGAGACAATTAAAAAAATTACAAAATTTACATTCACTTGAGTATGAAGTAGAATTTATCCCTGTAAGACTTTAAGATTCTAAAAATTAAAATAAAGCAATGTTTTTAGTTTTTACAAAATTTTTCACACCATTGCATTTTGAATGGAAAGACAAACGTAATTTCTGAATGTGTTAATTCAACACAAATAAAAGTAAAGGACTCAATCGTACAAAATACACTTTAGTGGATGACTATTAATAAATTCCAATTCCAAACTTCAATATTAGGTCAAGCATATAACTCTACAACATAGTGGGCTAAGTTCTTATTAGAGTCCATTACATTTGCTTTTGTTTAATTAATATGTTTGTACACAAAATTGTATAAATCATGACAAATTGCATTGTGGTAATGGAAACAATTAAAAAGGTTACAAAATTTAAATTCACTAGAGTATTAACTAAGAATTTCTCTCTATAAGACTTTAAAATTCTAAAAATTAAAATAATGATATGTTTTGTTTTTGAAATAATTTTGAATTCCATTGTGTTTTCGATCGTGAGATGAACCTAATATTTGAAAATGTTATTTCACCAAAGTAAAAGCAATGGACTCAATTGTATAAAATATACTTTAGTGGATGACTATTGTAAATTCCAATCCCAAGTTTCAATGTTGGGTCAAGCATATAACTCTAGAACATAATAAGCTAACTTCTTATTAGAGTCCATTACATTTGCTTTTATTTAATTAGCATGATTGTATACTAAAATTATATAAATTATGTCAAATTGCATTGTGGTAATGGAGACAATTAAAAAAATTACAAAATTTACATTCACATGAGTATTAAAGTAGAATTTCTCCCTGCAAGACTTTAAAATTCTAAAAATTAAAATAAAGCAATATTTTTATTTTTTACAAAACTTTTCACACCATTGCATTTTGAATGGTTAGACAAATGTAATATTTGAATATGTTAATTCAACACAAATAAAAGTATAGGACTCAATTGTACAAAATACACTTTAGTAGATGAGTATTATAAATTCCAGTCTCAAGTTTCAATGTTGGGTCAAGCATATAACTCTACAGCATAGTGGGGTATGTTCTTATTAGAGTTCATTGGATTTGCTTTTATTTAATTAACATGTTTGTATACAAAAATTATATAAATCGTGACAAATTGCATTATGGTAATGGAAACAATTAAAAAAGTTACAAAATTTAAATTCACTGGAGTATTAACTAAGAATTTCTCCTAATAAGACTTTAAAATTCTAAAAATTAAAATAATGCAATGTTTTTGTTTTTTAAATAATTTTGAATTCCATTGCATGTTCAATGGTGAGATCAACCTAATATTTGAAAAGGTTATTTTACCAAAATAAAAGCAATGGACTCCATTGTACATAATACACTTTAGTGGTTGACTATTGTAAATTCTAATCCTAAGCTTTAATGTTGGGTTAAGCATATAACTCTACAATGTAATAGGCTAACTTCTTATTAGAGTCCATTGCATTTACTTTTATTTAATTAGCATGTTTGTATAGTAAAATTATATAAATCATGCCAAATTGCATTCTGGTGATGGAGATAATTAAAAAAAATTACAAATTTTAAATTCACTTGATTATTTTGGAAGAATTTCTCCCTGTAAGATATTAAAATTCTAAAAATTAAAATAATTCAATGTTTTTATTTTTAAAAAATTATTAATACCGTTGCATTTTGAACAGTAAGAAAAATGTAATATTTAAATATGTTAATTGAACACAAATAAAAGTAATGGACTCAATTGTACAAAATACACTTTAGGGAATGACTATTATAAATTCCAATCCCATGTTTCAATGTTTGGTCAAGCATATAGCTCTAGACCATAGTGGGCTAACTTCTTATTAAAGTCCATGACATTCACTTTTCTTCAATTAACAAGTTTGTACACGAAAATTATATAAATCATGTCAAATTGCATTGTAATAATGGAGACAATTAAAAAAATTATAAAATTTATATTCATTTGAGTATTAACGTGAAATCTCTCCCAATAAAACTTTAAAACTCTAAAAATTAAAATAATGCAATGTTTTATTTTTTAAGTAATTTTTAAGTCCATTGCATTTTCAATGGTGAGATAAACCTAATATTTGAATATGTTAATTTGCCAAAATAAAAGTATAAAATACACCTTAATGAATTGTTTCTATATTTTTAATAATTTTTATTACCATTTCATTTTCAATGATGAGATAAATATAATTTTTGAATATGTGAATTGAACAAAATAAAAGTAAGAGACTCAATTGTACAAAATATAGTTTAGTAGATGACTATTATAAATTCCAATCCCAAGTTTCAATGTTGGATTAAGCATATAGCTCTAGAGTGTAGTGGGCTATTTTTTATTAGAGTCCATTGCATTCACTTTTATTTAATTAACATGTTTGTACACTAAAATTATATTAATCATGTTAAATTACATTACAGTAATGGAGACAATTAAAATAATTACTAAATTGAAATTCACTTGAGTATTAATGAATAATTACTACTTGTAAGACATTAAAATTCTAAAAATTAAAATAATGCAATGTTTTTATTTTTTAAATAATTTTTAGCTACATTGCATTTTTAGTGGTGAGATAAACCTAATATTTGAATATGTTAATTTGCCAAAATAAAACCAATGGACTCAATTGTATAAAATAAACTTTAATGGATGACTATTATAAATTCCAATCCCAAACTTCAAAGTTAGGTCAAACATATTGCTCTAGAGCATAGTGGACTAATTTCTTATTAGAGTCCATTACATTTACTTTTATTTAATTAACATATTTGTATTCTAAAATTATATAAATCATGTCAACTTGCGTTGTGTAAATGGAGACAATTAAAAAAATTACAACATTTAAATTCACTTCAGTATTAACGAAGAATTTCTCCCTAAGACTTTAAAATTCTAAAGTTTAAAATAATGCAATGTTTTTATGTTTTAAATAATTTTTAAAACTCTTGCATTTTGAATGGTGAATTAAACTTAATATTTGAATATGTTAATTGAATACAAATAAAAGTAACGGACTCAATTGTACAAAATATACTTTAGTGGATAACCATTATAAATTCCAATCCTAACTTTCAATGTTGTGTCAAGCATATACCTCTAAAGCGTAGTGGGCTAACTTCTTATTAGAGTTCATTGCATTTGCTTTTATTTAATTAACATGTTTGTATACTAAAATTATGTAAATCATGTCAAATTACATTGTGGTAATGGAGACAATTAAAAAATTTTAAATTTTAAGTTTACTTGAGAATTAACGAAGAATTTCTCTCTATAAGACATTAAAATTCCAAAAATTAAAATAGTGCAATGTTTTTAATTTTTAAATAATTTTTAATTCCATTGCATTTTCAATAGTGAGATAAATCTAATATTTGAATATGTTAATTCAACAAAATAAAAGTAGCGGACACAATTATAAAAAATAAATTTTAGTGGATGACTATTATAAATTGCAATCTCAAACTTCAATATTAGGTCAAGCATATAGCCCTAGAGCATCATGGACTAACTTCTTATTAGACTCCATTGCATTCAATTTTATTTAATTAACATGTTTGTATACTACAATTATATAAATCATGTCAAATTGCATTGTGGTAATGGAAACAATTAATAAAATTACAAAATTTAAATTCACTTAAATATTAACGAAGAATTTCTCCCTATAAGACATTAAAATTCTATAAATTAAAATAATGTAATGTTTTTATTTTTTTAAATAATTTTTAAGACCATTGCATTTTGAATGTTGACATAAATATAATATTTGAATGTTAATTGTATAAAATACACTTTAGTGGATGATTATTATAAATTCCAATCCCAAGTTTCAATCTTAAGTTAAGCATATAGCTCTAGAGCATAATAGACTAACTTCTTATTAGAGTACATTGCATTTGGTTTTATTTAATTAAAGTGTTTGCATACTAAAATTATATAAATTATGCAAATTGTATTGTAGTAATGGAGAAAATTAAAAAAATTACAAATCTTAAATTCACTTGAGTATTAATGAAGAATTTCTCCTTAAAACTTTACAATTCTAAAAAGTAAAATAATGTAATGTTTTTATTTTTAAATAAATTTTAAAACCATTGAATTTTGAATGGCGAAGAAAACGTAATATTTAAATATGTTAATTGAACACAAATAAATGTGACGGACTCAATTGTACAAAATACACTTTAGTAGATAACTATTATAAATTCTAATCCCAAACTTCAATGTTGGGTCAAGCATATAGCTTTAGGGCGTAATGGACTAACTTCTTATTGAAGTCCAATGCATTCGCTTTTATTTAATTAACATATTTGCAAATTAAAATTATATAAATCATGTCAAATTGCATTGTGGTTATGGACACAATTAAAAAGATTACAAAATTTAAATTCACTTAAGTATTAACAAAGAATTTCTCCCTGTAATGGACTCAATTAAACAAAATACACATATTCAAATACACACTTTAGTCATCCACTAAAGTGTATTTTGTACAATTGAGTCCATTACTTTTATTTGTGCTAAATTAACATATTCAAATATTACGTTTATTTCACCATTCAAAATGTAATGACTTGAAAAATTATTTAACAAATTAAAACATTGCATTATTTTAATTTTTAGAATTTTAAAGTCTAAGGGAAAAATTCTTCGTTAATACTCCAATAAATTTAAATTTTGTAATTCTTTTAATTGTCTCCATAACCACAATGCAATTTGACCTGATTTATATAATTTTAATATACAAACATGTTAATTAAACAAAAGCAAATGCAATGTACTCTAATAAGAAGTTAGCCCACTACGCTCTAAAGTTATATGCTTAACCCAATAATGAAGCTCGGGATTGGAATTGATAATAGTCATCCACTAAATTGTATTTTGTACAATTGAGTCCATTACTTTTTTTTGTGTTTTATTAACAAATTCAGCTATTACGTTTTTCACACCATTCAAAATTGAATGGTATTAAAATTTCTTAAAATATAAAACCATTGCATTATTTTAATTGTTATAATTTTAAAGTCTTATGGGAGAAATTCATTATTAATACTCAAGTAAATTTAAATTTTGTAATTTTTTTAATTGTCTCCATAACCATAATGCAATTTGACCTAATTTATATAATTTTAATATACAAACATGTTAATTAACCAAAAGTGAATGCAATGGACTCTAATAAAAAGTTAGCCCACTACGCTCTAGAGCTATATGTTTGACCCAATATTGAAACTTGATATTGGAATTTATAATAGTCATACACTAAAGTGTATTTTGTACAATATAGTCCATTACTTTTATTTGTGTTCAATTAACATATTCAAATATTACGTTTATTTCACAATTCAAAATGCAATGACTTGAAAAATTATTTAAAAAATAAAAGCATTGCATTATTTTAAATTTTCAAATTTTAAAGTGTAAAGGAAAAATTTTTTGTTAATACTCAAGTGAATTTAAATTTTGTAATTTTTTTTAATTATCTCCATTACCACAATGCAATTTGACATGATTTATATAATTTTAGCAGACAAGCATGTTAATTAAATAAAAGCAAATGCAATGGACTCTAATAAGAAGTTAGCCCACTATACTTTAGAGATTTATGTTTAACCTAATATTAAAGCTTGGGATTAGAATTTATAATAATCAACCACTAAAGTGTAGTTTGTACAATATAGTCCATTACTTTTACTTATGTTCGATTAACATATTCAAATATTACGTTTATTTAACCATTCAAAAAGTAATGGCTTTAAAAATTATTTAAAAAATAAAAACATTACATTATTTTAATTTTCAAATTCTAAAGTTTGAGGGAAAAATTCTTCATTAATACTCAAGAGAATTTAAATTTTGTAATTTTTTTAATTGTCTCCATAACCACAATGCAATTTGGCATGATTTATATAATTTTAGGATGCAAACATGTTAATTAAATACAAGTAAATGCAATGGACTCTAATAAGAAGTTAGCCCACTACACTCTAGAGCTATATATTTGACCCAATATTGAAGTTTGGAATTGGAATTTATAATAGTCAACCACTAAAGTGTAGTTTGTACAATATAGTCCATTACTTTTATTTGTGTTTGATTAAGATATTCAAGTATTATGTTTATTTTACCATTCAAAATGCAATGACTTTAAAAGTTATTTAAAAAATAAAAATATTGCATTATTTTAATTTTTAGAATTTTCAAGTCAAAGGGAAAAATTCTTTGTTAATACTCAAGAGAATTTAAATTTTGTAATTTTTTTAATTGTCTCCTTAACGACAATGTAATTTGACATGATTTATACAATTTTAGCCTACGAGTATGTTAATTAAATAAAAACAAATGCAATGGACTCTAATGAGAAATTAGCCCACTATGCTTTAGAACTATATGCTTAACCCAACAGTGAAGTGTGGGATTGGGATTGTAATAGTCATCCACTAAATTGTATTTGTACAATTGAGTCCATTACTTTTTTTTTTGTATTTTATTAACAAATTCAAATATTACGTTTCTCACACCATTCAAAATCGAATGGTATTAAAAATTTCTTAAAATATAAAAATGTTGAATTATTTTAATTTTTAGAATTTTAAAGTCTTACAGGGAGAAATTCATCGTTAATACTCCAGTAAATTTAAATTTTGTAATTCTTTTAATTGTCTCCATAACCACAATGCAATTTGACACGATTTATATAATTTTAATATACAAACATGTTAATTAAACAAAAGCAAATGCAATGGACTTTAATAAGAAATTAGTCCACTATGCTCTAGAGCTATATGTTTAACCCAATAATGAAGCTTGAGATTGGAATTGATAATAGTCATCCACTAAATTGTATTTTGTACAATTAAGTCCATTACTTTTTTTGTGTTTTATTAACAAATTCTGCTATTATGTTTTTCACACCATTCAAAATTGAATGGTCTTAAAATTTTCTTAAAATATATAACCATTGCATTATTTTAATTCTTATAATTTTAAAGTCTTACGAGGAGAAATTCATCGTTAATACTCAAGTAAATTTAAATTTTGTAATTTTTTAATTGTGTCCATAACCATAATGCAATTTGACTTGATTTATATAATTTTAATATACAAACATGTTAATTAAACAAAAGTAATGCAATGGACTCTAATAAGAAGTTAGCCCACTATGCTCTAGAGCTATATGTTTAACTCAACAATAAAGCTTGGGATTGGAATTTATAATAGTCATCCACTAAATTGTATTTTCTACAATTAAGTCCTTTACATTTTTGTGTGTTTTATTGTCAAATTCAAATATTACGTTTGTCAAACCATTCGAATTGAATGGCTTTAAAAATTTTTGAAAATATAAAAACATTGAATTATATTAATTTTTAGGATTTTTCAAGTCTTACAGGGAGAAATTCTTGCAATAACTCGACTAAATTTTAAATTTTGTAATTTTTTTAATTGTCTCCATAACCATAGTGCAATAGCCCATGAATTTATATAATTTTTAGATACACAACTAGTTTAATTAAGCAAAAGCAAATGCAATGGATCTCTTAATGAAGAAGTTAGTCACTAACCCAAAGCCTGATATGCTTGACCCGATATTAAAAATTGGGATTGGGAATTCATATAGTCATCACTTAAATCTGTATTTTCATTACTTAAGTCCTTTCATTTTTTGTTGGTGTTATTATCAAATTTAAATATTATATTGGTCAAACGCTTTCGGAAATCGAATGGTCTTTAAAATTTTCTTAAAATATAAAAACATTGAATGATATTAATATTTTAGGAATTTTTTCAAAGTCTTACAGGGAGAAATGTTTTGCTAATCACTTGATTGAATTTAAATTTTGTATTTTTTTAATTGTTCCATTAATCATAGTGCAATTAGCCATAATTTATATAATTTAGTACACAAACTAGTTAATTAAGCAAAAGTAAATGCAATGGACTTTAATAAGAAGTTAGTCCACCAACCCCTAATAGCTATATGTTGACCCAATATTAAATTTGGGATTGGAATTTATAATAGTCATCCACTAAATTGTATTTCTAAAATTAAGTCCTTTACATTTTTTTGTGTTTTATTATCAAATCTAAATATTACGTTGGTCAACCATCCGAAATCGAATGGTTTTAAAAATTTCTTAAAATATAAAAACATTGAATGATATTAATTTTTAGAATTTTCAAGTTTTACAGGGAGAAATTCTTTGCTAATACTCGATTGAATTTAAATTTTGTAATTTTTTTAATTGTCTCCATAACCACAATGCAATTAGCCATGATTTATATAATTTTAGTACATAAACTAGTTAATTAAGCGCAAAGCAAATGCAATGAACTCTAATAAGAAGTTAGTCCACTAACCCCTAAAGCTATATGCTTGACTCAATATTAAAACTTGGGATTGGAATTTATAATAGTCATCCACTAAATTGTATTTTCTACAATTAAGTCTTTACATTTTTTTGTGTTTTATTATCAAATTCAAATATTATGTTGGTCAAACCATTCGAGATCGAATGGTTTTAAAAATTCTTAAAATATAAAAACATTGAATGATATTATTTTTAGAATTTTCAAGTCTTACAAGGAGAAATTCTTTGCTAATACTCGATTGAATTTAAATTTTGTAATTTTTTTAATTGTCTCCATAACCATAGTGCAATTAGCCATGATTTATATAATTTTAGTACACAAACTTGTTAATTAAGCAAAAGCAAATGCAATGGACTTTAATAAGAAGTTAGTCCACTAACCCCTAAAGTTATATGCTTGACCTAATATTAAAACTTGGGATTGGAATTTATAATAGTCATCCACTAAATTGTATTTTGTACAATTGAGTCCATTACTTTTATCTGTGTTTAATTAACATATTCAAATATGATGTTGATTTCACCATTCAAAATGCAATGGCTTTAAAAATTATTTAAAAAAATTAAAACATTACATTATTTAAATTTTTAAAATTTTAAAGTCTTAGGAGAAAATTCTTTGTTAATACTCAAGGAATTTAAATTTAATAATTTTTTAATTGTCTCCATAATCACAATGCAATTTGACGTGATTTATATAATTTTAGTATACAAATATGTTAATTAAACAAAAGCAAATGCAATAGACACTATTAAGAAGTTTGTCCACCAACCCAAAAGCTATATGCTTGACCCAATATTAAAGCTTGGGATTGGAACTTGTAATAGTCATCCACTCAAGTGTATTTTGTACAATTGAGTGCATTACTTTACTTGTGTTCAATTAGCATATTCAAATATTGTGTTGATTTCACCATTCAAAATGCAATGGCTTTAAAAATATTTTAAGAATAAAAACATTGCATTATTTTAATTTTTAGAATTTAAAGTCTTACAAGGAGAAATTCTTCGTTAATACTCGAGTCAATTTAAATTTGGCAATTTTTTAATTGTCTCCATTACCACAATGCAATTTGACATGATTTATATAATCTTAGTATGCAAACATGTTAATTAAATAAAAGCAAGTGCAATGGACTCTTATAAGAAGTTGGTCCACTAAGCTTTAAAACTATATGCTTGATCCAACATTGAAGCTTGGGATTGGAATTCATAATAGTCATCCACTAAAGTGTATTTTGTACATTTAAGTACATTACTTTTATTTGTGTTCAATTAACATATTCAAATAGTATGTTGTTTTCACCATTCAAAATGGAATGGCTTTAAAAATTATTTAAAAAATAAAAAAAAATTGCATTATTTTAATTTTTAGAATTTTAAAATTTTACAGGGAGAAATTCTTCGTTAATACTAAAGTGAATTTAAATTTGATAATTTTTTTAATTGTCTCTATTACCACAAGGCAATTTGACATGATTTATATAATTTTAGTATACAAACATGTTAATTATACAAAAGCAAATGCAATGGATTCTAATAAGAAATTAGTCCACTAAGCCTCTAAAGTTATATGCTTGACCAACATTGAAGCTTGAGATTAAATTCATAATAGTCATCCACTAAAGTGTATTTTGTACAATTGAGTCTATTACTTTATTTGTGTTCAATTAACATATTCAAATATTACGTTTATTTCACCATTCAAAATGCAACTGCTTTAAAAATCCTTTAAAAAATAAAAACATTGCATTATTTTAATTTTTAGAATTTTAAAGTTTAGGGGAGAAATTCTTCGCTAATAGTCAAGGGAATTGAAATTTAGTAATTTTTCTAATCTCCATAACAATGCAATTTGACATGATTTATATAATTTTAGTATACAAACATGTTAATTAAACAAAAGCAAATACAATAGACTCTAATAAGAAGTTAGTCCACTAAGCTCTAAAACTATATGCTTGACCTAAGATTGAAGCTTGGGTTTGGAATTCATAATTGTCATCTCACTATGTATTTTGTACAATTGAGTCATTACTTTTATTTGTATTCANATATTTGCAAATTAAAATTATATAAATCATTGTCAAATTTGCATTGTGGTTATGGACAATTAAAAAAAAATTACAAAATTTAAATTCACTTAAGTATTAACAAAGAATTTCTCCCTGTAATGGACTCAATTAAACAAAATACACATATTCAAATACACACACTTTAGTCATCCACTAAAGTGTATTTTGTACAATTGAGTTCATTACTTTTATTTATGCTAAATTAACATATTCAAATATTACATTTATTTCACCATTCAAAATGCAATGACTTGAAAATTTATTTAACAAATTAAAACATTGCATTATTTTAATTTTTAGAATTTTAAAGTCTAAGGGAAAAATTCTTCGTTAATACTCCAATAAATTTAAATTTTGTAATTCTTTAATTGTCTCCATAACCATAATGCAATTTGACCTGATTTATATAATTTTAATATACAAACATGTTAATTAAACAAAAGCAAATGCAATGGACTCTAATAAGAAGTTAGCCCACTACGCTCTAAAGCTATATGCTTAACCCAATAATGAAGCTTGGGATTAGAATTGATAATAGTCATCCACTAAATTGTATTTTCTACAATTGAGTCCATTACTTTTTTTTGTGTTTTATTAACAAATTCAGCTATTACGTTTTTCACACCATTCAAAATTGAATGGTATAAAAAATTTCTTAAAATATAAAACCATTGCATTATTTTAATTGTTATAATTTTAAAGTCTTACGGGGAGAAATTCATCGTTAATACTCAAGTAAATTTAAATTTTGTAATTTTTTTAATTGTCTCCATAACCATAATACAATTTGACCTAATTTATATAATTTTAATATACAAACATGTTAATTAAACAAAAGTGAATGCAATGGACTCTAATAAGAAGTTAGCCCACTACGCTCTAGAACTATATGTTTGACCCAATATTGAAACTTGATATTGGAATTTATAATAGTCATACACTAAAGTGTATTTTGTACAATATAGTCCATTACTTTTATTTGTGTTCAATTAACATATTCAAATATTATGTTTATTTCACCATTCAAAATGCAATGACTTGAAAAATTATTTAAAAAATAAAAACATTGCATTATTTTAATTTTTCAAATTTTAAAGTGTAAAGGAAAAATTCTTTTTTAATACTCAAGTGAATTTAAATTTTGTAATTTTTTTAATTGTCTCCATTACCACAATGCAATTTGACATGATTTATATAATTTTAGTAGACAAGCATGTTAATTAAATAAAAGCAAATGCAATGGACTCTAATAAGAAGTTAGCCCACTACGCTCTAGAGATTTATGTTTAACCCAATATTAAAGCTTGGGATTGGAATTTATAATAGTCAACCACTAAAGTGTAGTTTGTACAATATAGTCCATTACTTTTACTTATGTTCGATTAACATATTCAAATATTACGTTTATTTCACCATTCAAAAAGCAATGGCTTTAAAAATTATTTAAAAAATAAAAACATTGCATTATTTTAATTTTTCAAATTTTAAAGTTTAAGGGAAAATTTCTTCATTAATACTCAAGAGAATTTAAATTTTGTAATTTTTTAATTGTCTCTATAACCACAATGCAATTTGACATGATTTATATAATTTTAGGATGCAAACATGTTAATTAAATAAAAGTAAATGCAATGGACTCTAATAAGAAGTTAACCCACTACGCTCTAAAGCTATATATTTGACCCAATATTGAAGTTTGGAATTGGAATTTATAATAGTTAACCACTAAAGTGTAGTTTGTACAATATAGTCCATTACTTTTATTTGTGTTTGATTAACATATTCAAATATTATGTTTATTTTACCATTCAAAATGCAATGACTTTAAAAGTTATTTAAAAAATAAAAATATTGCATTATTTTAATTTTTAAAATTTTCAAGTCAAAGGGAAAAATTCTTCGTTAATACTCAAGAGAATTTAAATTTTGTAATTTTTTTAATTGTCTCCATAACGACAATGCAATTTGACATGATTTGTACAATTTTAGCCTACGAGTATGTTAATTAAATAAAAACAAATGCAATGGACTCTAATGAGAAATTAGCCCATTACGCTCTAGAACTATATGCTTAACCCAACAGTGAAGTGTGGGATTGAGATTTATAATAGTCATCCACTAAATTGTATTTTGTACAATTGAGTCCATTACTTTTTTTTTTGTATTTTATTAACAAATTCAAATATTACATTTCTCACACCATTCAAAATCGAATGGTATAAAAATTTCTTAAAATATAAAAACATTGAATTATTTTAATTTTTAGAATTTTAAAGTCTTACAAGGAGAAATTCATCGTTAATACTCTAATAAATTTAAATTTTGTAATTCTTTTAATTGTCTCCATAACCACAATGCAATTTGACATGATTTATATAATTTTAATATACAAACATGTTAATTAAACAAAAGCAAATGCAATGGACTCTAATAAGAAATTAGCCCATTACACTCCAGAGTTATATGCTTAACCCAATAATGAAGCTTAAGATTGGAATTGATAATAGTCATCCACTAAATTGTATTTTGTACAATTGAGTCCATTACTTTTTTTGTGTTTTACTAACAAATTCTGCTATTACATTTTTCACACTATTCAAAATTGAATGGTATTAAAATTTTCTTAAAATATATAACCATTGCATTATTTTAATTCTTATAATTTTACAGTCTTACGGGGAGAAATTCATCGTTAATACTCAAGTAAATTTAAATTTTGTAATTTTTTTAATTGTGTCCATAACCATAATGCAATTAGCCATGATTTATATAATTTTAGTACACAAACTAGTTAATTAAGCAAAAGCAAATGCAATGGACTCTAATAAGAAGTTAGTCCACTAACCCCTAAAGCTATCTGCTGGACCCAATATTAAAATTTGGGATTGGAATTCATAATAGTCATCCACTAAATTGTATTTTTTACAATTAAGTCCTTTACATTTTTTTGTGTTTTATTATCAAATTTAAATATTACGTTGGTCAAACCATTCGAAATCGAATGGCTTTAAAAATTTCTGAAAATATAAAAACATTGAATTATCTTAATTTTTAAAATTTTCAAGTCTTAGAGGGAGAAATTCTTTGCTAATACTCGACTAAATTTCAATTTTATAATTTTTTCAATTGTCTCCATAATCATAGTGCAATTAGCCAAGATTTATATAATTCTAGTACACAAACTAGTTCATTAAGCAAAAGCAAATGCAATGGACTCTGATAAAAAGTTAATCCACTAACCCCTAAAGCTATATGCTTGACCCAATATTAAAATTTGGGATTGGAATTTATAATAGTCATCCACTAAATTGTATTTTCTACAATTAAGTCCTTTACATTTTTTTGTGAGTTATTATCAAATTTAAATATTACGTTGGTCAAACAATTCGAAATCGAATGGTTTTAAAAATTTCTTAAAATATAAAAACATTGAATGATATTAATTTTTAGAATTTTCAAGTCTTACAGGGAGAAATTCTTTGCTAATACTCGATTAAATTTAAATTTTGTAATTTTTTTAATTATCTCCATAACGACCGTGCAATTAGCCATAATTTATATAATTTTAGTACACAAACTTGTTAATTAAGCAAAAGTAAATGCAATGGACTCTAATAAGAAGTTAGTCCACTAACCCCTAAAGTTATATGCTTGACACAATATTAAAATTTGGGCTTGGAATTTATAATAGTCATCCACTAAATTGTATTTTCTACAATTAAGTCCTTTACATTTTTTTGTGTTTTATTATCAAATTCAAATATTATGTTGGTGAAACCATTCGAGATCAAATGGTTTTAAAATTTCTTAAAATATAAAAACATTGAATGATATTAATTTTTAGAATTCTCAAGTCTTACAGGGAGAAATTCTTTGCTAATATTTGATTCAATTTAAATTTTGTAATTTTTTTCATTGTCTCTGTAACCACAGTGCATTTAGCCATGGTTTATATAATTTTAGTACACAAACTAGTTAATTAAGCAAAAGCAAATGCAAACCCCTAAATCTATATACTTGACCCAATATTAAAATTTGGGATTGGAATTTACAATAGTCATCGACTAAATTGTATTTTCTACAATTAAGTCCTTTACATTTTTTGTGTTTTATTATCGAATTTAAATATTATGTTGGTCAAACCATTCGAAATCGAATGGTTTTAAAAATTTCTTAAAATATAAAAACATTGAATGATATTAATTTTTAGAATTTTCAAGTCTTACAAGAAGAAATTCTTTGCTAATACTCGATTGAATTTAAATTTTGTAATTTTTTTAATTGTCTCCATAACCACAGTGCAATTAGCCATGATTTATATAATTTTAGTACACAAACTTGTTAATTAAGCAAAAGCAAATGCAATGGACTCTAATAAGAAGTTAGTCCACTAACCCCTAAAGCTATATGCTTGATCCAATATTAAAATTTGGGATTGAAATTTATAATAGTCATCCACTAAATTGTATTTTCTACAATTAAGTTCTTTACATTTTTTTGTGTTTTATTATCTTATTTAAATATCATGTTGGTCAAACCATTCGAAATCGAATGGTTTTAAAAATTTCTTAAAATATAAAAACATTGAATGATATTAAGTTTTAGAATTTTCAAGTCTTACAGGGAGAAATTCTTTGCTAATACTTGACTAAATTTAAATTTCGTAATTTTTTCAATTGTCTCTATAATCATAGTGCAATTAGCCAGGATTTATATAATTTTAGTACACAAACTAGTTAATTAAGCAAAAGCAAATGCAATAGACTCTAATAAGAAGTTAGTCCACTAACCCCTAAAGCTATATGCTTGACCCAATATTAAAATTTGGGATTGGAATTTATAATAGTCATCCACTAAATTGTATTTTCTATAATTAAGTCCTTTACATTTTTTTGTGAGTTATTATGAAATTTGAATATTACGTTGGTCAAACCATTCAAAATCGAATGGTTTTAAAAATTTCTTAAAATATGAAAACATTGAATGATATTAATTTTTAGAATTTTCAAGTCTTACAGGGAGAAATTCTTTGCTAATACTCGATTAAATTTAAATTTTGTAATTTTTTTAATTATCTCCATAACGACCTTGCAATTAGCCATAATTTATATAATTTTAGTACACAAACTAGTTAATTAAGCAAAAGTAAATGCAATGGACTCTAATAAGAAGTTAGTCCACTAACCCCTAAAGTTATATGCTTGACCCAATATTAAAATTTGGGCTTGGAATTTATAATAGTCATCCACTAAATTGTATTTTCTACAATTAAGTCCTTTACATTTTTTTGTGTTTTATTATCAAATTCAAATATTATGTTGGTGAAACCATTCGAGATCAAACGGTTTTAAAATTTCTTAAAATATAAAAACATTAAATTATATTAATTTTTAGAATTTTCAAGTCTTACAGGGAGAAATTCTTTGCTAATACTCGATTGAATTTAAATTTTGTAATTTTTTTAATTGTCTCCATAACCACAGTGCAATTAGCCATGATTTATATAATTTTAGTACACAAACTTGTTAATTAAGCAAAAGCAAATGCAATGGACTCTAATAAGAAGTTAGTCCACTAACCCCTAAAGCTATATGCTTGATCCAATATTAAAATTTGGGATTGAAATTTATAATAGTCATCCACCAAATTGTATTTTCTACAATTAAGTTCTTTACATTTTTTTGTGTTTTATTATCTTATTTAAATATTATGTTGGTCAAACCATTCAAAATCGAATGGTTTTAAAAATTTCTTAAAATATAAAAACATTGAATGATATTAATTTTTAGAATTTTCAAGTCTTACAGGAAGAAATTCTTTGCTAATACTCGACTAAATTTAAATTTCGTAATTTTTTCAATTGTCTCTATAATCATAGTGCAATTAGCCAAGATTTATATAATTTTAGTACACAAACTAGTTAATTAAGCAAAAGCAAATGCAATGGACTCTAATAAGAAGTTAGTCCACTAACCCCTAAAGCTATATGCTTGACCCAATATTAAAATTTGGGATTGGAATTTATAATAGTCATCCACTAAATTGTATTTTCTATAATTAAGTCCTTTACATTTTTTTTGTGAGTTATTATGAAATTTGAATATTACGTTGGTCAAAACCATTCATTTAAAAATTTCTTAAAATATGAAAACATTGAATGATATTAATTGTTAGAATTTTCAAGTCTTACAGGGAGAAATTCTTTGCTAATACTCGATTAAATTTAAATTTTGTAATTTTTTTAATTATCTCCATAACGACCTTGCAATTAGCCATAATTTATATAATTTTAGTACACAAACTAGTTAATTAAGCAAAAGTAAATGCAATGGACTCTAATAAGAAGTTAGTCCACTAACCCCTAAAGTTATATGATTGACCCAATATTAAAATTTGGGCTTGGAATTTATAATAGTCATCCACTAAATTGTATTTGTTACAATTAAGTCCTTTACATTTTTTTGTGTTTTATTATCAAATTCAAATATTATGTTGGTGAAACCATTCGAGATCAAACGGTTTTAAAATTTCTTAAAATATAAAAACATTAAATTATATTAATTTTTAGAATTTTCAAGTCTTACAGGGAGAAATTCTTTGCTAATACTCGATTCAATTTAAATTTTGTAATTTTTTTAATTGTCTCTGTAACCACAGTGCAATTAGTCATGGTTTATATAATTTTAGTACACAAACTACTTAATTAAGCAAAAGCAAATGCAAACCCCTAAAGCTATATACTTCACCCAATATTAAAATTTGGGATTGAAATTTATAATAGTCATCCACTAAATTGTATTTTCTACAATTAAGTCCTTTACATTTTTTTGTGTTTTATTATCAAATTTAAATATTATGTTGGTCAAACCATTCAAAATCGAATGGTTTTAAAAATTTCTTAAAATATAAAAACATTGAATGATATTAATTTTTAGAATTTTCAAGTCTTACAAGGAGAAATTCTTTGCTAATATTCGATTGAATTTAAATTTTGTAATTTTTTTAATTGTCTCCATAACCACAGTGCAATTAGCCATGATTTATATAATTTTAGTACACAAACTTGTTAATTAAGCAAAAGCAAATGTAATGGACTCTAATAAGAAGTTAGTCCACTAACCCCTAAAGCTATATGCTTGACCCAATATGAAAATTTGGGATTGGAATTTATAATAGTCATCCACTAAATTGTATTTTCTACAATTAAGTCCTTTACATTTTTTTGTGTTTTATTATCAAATTTAAATATTATGTTGGTCAAACCATTCAAAATTGAATGGTTTTAAAAATTTCTTAAAATATAAAAACATTGAATGATATTAATTTTTAGAATTTTCAAGTCTTACAAGGAGAAATTTTTTGCTAATACTCGATTGAATTTAAATTTTGTAATTTTTTTAATTGTCTCCATAACCACAGTGCAATTAGCCATGATTTATATTATTTTAGTACACAAATTGGTTAATTAAGCGAAAGCAAATGCAAACGCCTAAAGCTATATACTTGACATAATATTAAAACTTGGGATTGGAATTTATAATAGTTATTCACTAAATTGTATTTTCTATAATTAAGTCCTTTACATTTTTTTGTGTTTTATTATCAAATTCAAATATTATGTTGGTCAAACCATTCGAGATCGAATGGTTTTAAAAATTTCTTAAAATATAAAAACATTGAATGATATTAATTTTTAGAATTTTCAAGTCTTACAGGGAGAAATTCTTTGCTAATAGTCGATTGAATTTAAATTTTGTAATTTTTTTAATTGTCTTTATAACGACAGTGCAATTAGCCATGATTTATATAATTTTAGTACACAAACTAGTTAATTAAGCAAAAGCAAATGCAATGGACTCTAATAAGAAGTTAGTCCACTAACCCCTAAAGTTATATGCTTGATCCAATATTAAAATTTGGGATTGGAATTTATAATTGTCATCCACTAAATTGTATTTTCTACAATTAAGTTCTTTACATTTTTTTGTGTTTTATTATCAAATTTAAATATTATGCTGGTCAAGCCATTCAAAGTCGAATGGTTTTAAAAATTCCTTAAAATATAAAAACCTTGAATGATATTAATTTTTAGAATTTTCAAGTTTTACAGGGAGAAATTCTTTGCTAATACTGGATTGAATTTAAATTTTGTAATTTTTTTAATTGTCTCCATAACCACAGTGCAATTAGCCATGATTTATATAATTTTAGTACACAAACTTGTTAATTAAGGAAAAGCAAATGCAATGGACTTTAATAAGAAGTTAGTCTACTAACCCCTAAAGCTATATGCTTGACCCAATATTAAAACTTGGGATTGGAATTTATAATAGTCATCCACTAAATTGTATTTTGTACAATTAAGTCCATTACTTTTATCTGTGTTCAATTGACATATTCAACTATGATGTTGATTTCACCATTCAAAATGCAATGGCTTTAAAAATTATTTAAAAAATAAAAACATTACATTATTTAAATTTTTAAAATTTTAAAGTCTTAGGGAGAAATTCTTTGTTAATACTCAAGGGAATTTAAATTTAATAATTTTTTAATTGTCTCCAAAATCACAATGGAATTTGACATGATTTATATAATTTTAGTATACAAACATGTTAATTAAACAAAAGCAAATGCAATAGACACTATTAAGAAGTTTTTCCACCAACCCCAAAAGCTATATGCTTGACCCAATATTAAAGCTTGGGATTGGAACTTGTAATAGTCATCCACTCAAGTGTATTTTGTACAATTGAGTGCATTAGTTTTACTTGTTTTCAATTAGCATATTCAAATATTATGTTGATTTCACCATTCAAAATGCAATGGCTTTAAAAATATTTTAAAAATAAAAACATTGCATTATTTTAATTTTTAGAATTTTAAAATCTTACAAGGAGAAATTCTTCGTTAATACTCAAGTCAATTTAAATTTGGCAATTTTTTTAATTGTCTCCATTACAACAATGCAATTTGACATGATTTATATAATCTTAGTATGCAAACATGTTAATTAAATAAAAGCAAATGCAATGGACTTTCATAAAAAGTAGGTCCACTAAGCTTTAAAGTTATATGATTGATCCAACATTAAAGCTTGGGATTGGAATTCATAATAATCATCCACTAAAGTGTATTTTGTACATTTAAGTACATTACTTTTATTTGTGTTCAATTAACATATTAAAATATTATGTTGTTTTCACCATTCAAAATGGAATGGCTTTAAAAATTATTTAAAAAATACAAAAAAATTGCATCATTTTAATTTTTAGAATTTTAAAGTCTTACAGGGAGAAATTCTTCGTTAATAATCAAGTGAATTTAAATTTGATAATTTTTTTAATTGTCTCCATTACCACAAGGCAATTTGACATGATTTGTATAATTTTAGTATACAAACATGTTAATTATACAAAAGCAAATGCAATGGATTCTAATAAGAAATTAGTCCACTAAACTCTAAAGTTATATGCTTGACCCAACATTGAAGCTTAAGATTGGAATTCATAATAGTCATCCACTAAAGTGTATTTTGTACAATTGAGTCTATTACTTTTATTTGTGTTCAATTAACATATTCAAATATTACATTTATTTCACCATTCAAAATGCAACGGCTTTAAAAATCCTTTAAAAAATAAAAACATTGCATTTTTTTAATTTTTAGAATTTTAAAGTTTTAGGGAGAAATTCTTCGCTAATAGTCAAGGGAATTGAAATTTAGTAATTTTTCTAATCTCCATAACAACAATGCAATTTGACATGATTTATATAATTTTAGTATACAAACATGTTAATCAAACAAAAGCAAATGCAATAGACTCTAATAAGAAGTTAGTCCACTAAGCTCTAAAACTATATGCTTGACCTAAGATTGAAGCTTGGGTTTGGAATTCATAATTTTCATCTACTAAAGTGTATTTTGTACAATTGACTCCATTACTTTTATTTGTATTCAATTAACATATTTTAATATTACATTTATTGCACCATTCAAATTGCAATGGCTTTAAAAATTATTTAGAAAATAAAAACATTGCATTATTTTAATTTTTCAAATTTTAAAGTCTTAAAAGGAGAAATTCTTAGTTAATACTTAAGTGAATTTAAATTTGGTAATTTTTTTAATTGTCTCCATTACCACAATTCAATTTGACATGATTTATACAATTTTAGTAGACAAACATGTTAATTAAACAAAAGCAAATGCAATGAACTTTAATAAGAAGTTTGTCCACCAAACCCAAAAGCTATATGCTTGACCCAATATTAAAGCTTGGGATTGGAATTTGTAATAGTCATCCACTAAAGTGCATTTTGTATAATTAAGTGCATTACTTTTATTTGTGTTCAATTAGCAAATTCAAATATTATGTTGATTTCACCATTCAAAATGCAATGGCTTTAAAAATTATTTAAAAAATAAAAACATTGCATCATTTTAATTTTTAGAATTTTAAAGCCTTACAAAGAGAAATTCTTCATTAATACTCAAGTGAATTTAAATTTAGCAATTTTTTTAATTGTCTCCATTACCACAATACAATTTGACATGATTTATATAATTTTAGTGTACAAACATGTTAATTAAACAAAAGCAAATGCAATGGACTCTAATAAGAAGTTTGTCCACCAACCCCAAAGCTATATGCTTGACCCAATATTAAAGCTTGGGATTGGAACTTGTAATAGTCATCTACTAAAGTGCATTTTGTACAATTGAGTGCATTACTTTTATTTGTGTTAAATTAGCATATTCAAATATTATATTGATTTCACCATTCAAAATGTAATGGCTTTAAAAATTCTTTAAAAAAATAAAAACATTGCATCATTTATTTTTTAGAATTTTAAAGTCTTACAGGGAGAAATTCTTCGTTAATACTCAAGTGAATTTAAATTTGACAATTTTTTTAATTGTCTCCATTGTCACAATGCAATTTGACATGATTTATATAATCTTAGTATACAAACATGTTAGTTAAATAAAAGCGAATACAATGGGCTCTAATAAGAAGTTGGCCCATTACACTCTAAAGCTATATGCTTGACCCAACATTAAAACTTGTGATTTGAATTTATAATAGTCAGCCCCTAAAGTGTAGTTTGTACAATTAAGTCCATTACTTTTATTTGTGTTCAATTAACATATTCAAAATATTATGTTTATTTTACCATTCAAAATGCAATGGCTTTAAAAAATTCTTTAAAAAAAATAAAACATTGCATTATTTTAATTCTCAGAATTTTAAAGTCTTAGGGAAAAATTCTTTGCTAATACTTAAGTGAATTTAAACTTAGTAATTTTTTTAATTGTCTCCGTAACAACAATGCAATTTGACATGATTTATATAATTTTAATATACAAACAAGTTAATTAAACAAAAGCAAATGCAATGGACTCTCATAAGAAGTTAATCCACTAAGCTTTAAAGTTATATGCTTGACCCAAGATCGAAGCTTGGGATTAGAATTCGTAATAGTCATATACTAAATTGTATTTTGTAAAATTGAGTCCATTACTTTTATTTATGTTCAATTAACATATTTAAATATTATGTTGATTTCACCATTCAAAATGTAATGGTTTTAAAAATTATTTAGAAAATAAAACATTGCATTATTTTAATTTTTAGAATTTTAAAGTTTTACAGGGAGAATTCTTCATTAATTCTCAGTGAATTAAATTTAGTAATTTTTTTAATCTCTATAACAATAATGCAATTTGACATGATTTATATAATTTTAGTATACAAGTAGTTAATTAAACAAAAGCAATGCAATGGACTCTAATAAGAAATTAGTCCTAAGCTCTAAAGTTATATGCTTGACCTAACATTAAAACTAGGGATTGGAATTTATAATAGTCATTCCACTAAAGTGTATTTTGTACAATTGAGTCGATTACTTTATTTGTGTTCAATTATTATATTCAAATATTACGTTTATTTCATCATTCATTATGCAATGGTTTTAAAAAAATTTTAACAAATAAAAACATTGCATTATTTTAATTTTTAGAATTTTAAAAGTCTTAGGGAGAAATTTTTCATTAATGCTTAAGTGAATTTAAATTTTGTACCTTTTTTATTTGTTTCCATTACCACAATGCAATTTGCATGAGTTATATAATTTTAGTATGCAAGCATGTTAAATTAAATAAAAACGAGTGCAATAACTCTAATAAGAAGTTAGTTTTACTATGCTCTAGAGCTATATGGTTCACCTAACATTGATGCTTGGGATTGGAATTTATAATAGTTATCCACTAAAGTGTATTTTATAGATTAAGTCCATTGCTTTTATTTGGTAATTAACATATTCAAATATTAGTTTGTCTCACCATTGAAAATGCAATGGAATTAAAATTATTTTAAAAAATAAAAACATTGCATTATGTTAATTTTTGGAATTTCAAAGTCTTATCGGAGAAATTCTTCGTTAATACTAAAGTGAATTTAAATGTTGTAATTTTTTTAATTGTCTTCATTACAACAATACAATTTGACATGATTTATATAATTTTATATACAAACATGTCAATTAAATAAAAATGAATGCAATGAACTTTAATAAGAAGTTAGCCCACTACGCTTTATAGCTATATGCTTTCACCAACATTGAAAGTTTAGGATTGTAATTTATAATACTCATCCACTAAAGTGTATGTTGTTCCCACAGCCTTGTNATCCACCACGTAAGCCCTATTAGGGTTTCATGGAAGAGAGTATATAAAGGCCTTGGAAGACAAAACTAGGGAGAGGGCCAACACAATTGAAAAAACAGCACCCTACAAACAAACCGGCCAAAAAGGAAGAGAGAGCAGAACGGCAAAGAGATCAGAAACGACACCACTGGGAGAGCAAACCAGAAACGTCACCACCGGGAGGAGCAAGACGCAGAACGTGGCGACAGCTGCCTGCAAGAAACCAGAAATGCGCCATCCTGCAGGCAAACCAGAAACACATCCTGCAAGGCAAACCAGGAACGCACAACCAGCAAGAGGAGTAAATAAGAAACAGACCACGCCGGGAAGAGAAGACAGCAGACTTGATCCATGGAGACCACCCGGAAGAGATAGATAACAGGACTAGAAGGCATGAGGCAGGCGAGAGGACCGTGAACCAGAACAAACCAGTAGTGTGAGGAGCTAATGAGACGTGAGAACGCAGACCAGAAGCAGTGAGGACCAGGAATGTGCAACGGCGTGACTGATCAAAAGCGTGGGGCAGGCCGTGAGACGTGAAACGACAGACCAGAAGCTTGAGTGCAAGCTGTGAAATTGTGAGACGGTGAAAGCAGGAGTTGTGTGAAACAACCTAGAGGAAGGAATTCGGCGAAGCATCGGAAAGAACTCAACGTATTTCCAGATTTCTTCAAGAGAGGTTTAGAGAGCGTTGCGGTGAACTTCTAAGCGGCAGTGGAGCAGCCTTTCAATTCAACAGAGGCAAGACAAAGCTAGAAGAAGGGTAGACACAGTAAGTGACACTCTTTGTATTGTACTTGCTTAGTAATTGCAATAGTGAAAGGAGCGGAAGATTAAGACATCCATTGTAACTGAAATTCTCAAGTATAGTGGATAGTCTCGGTAAGGGAGAGTCCCTACCACCATGGATGTACGTCACGTTGACGGAACCACGTAAATCTTGTGTGTCCTTAATTTGCTTTACATTCTGTGTTTTGAATTGAGTTGTGAATGCAGCTAAAGTATCAGCCAACTCATAACCTAACGAAGACCTAAACAAGAATATCTGAATTGTCTATTAGGCAAGGTGTCTGAAAGGTGACTTTGGGGACTATTATGATTAGTAGGTAGCAATAGATCTACCTTAGTCGAATCTGAGAAAGAGTTCGCTTTTAAGAAGAGATTGAAGTTGTTCACTTTCCTATGAATTGCGAATTGTGGTGATACTGATTCACCCCCCCTCTCAGTATCACAAACTAATAGATCCTAGGGTGAAGTTGGGAACTTCAATTGGTATCAGAGCACAGGTTCACCAGGATAAAGCTTAACAACTTGGTGTACTAGTTTGAAGAGCTCCAGAAGTTTTAACTTGTTCAGCATACTGAGAAATGGACGCTGGCACCAGCACCAGCACTACTTACAGCAAAAGGTTCCAATCTTCAACGGAACTACCATATGTGGAGAGCGAGAATGCAGGTGGTATTTGCAACTATGGACATGAATGTGGTGAAATCTGTACAGGAGGGTTTTGAGCCTCCAAAAGAAGGTAAAGATCCAACCCCAAAGGAATTAAGATAGTTTGAGATAAATGGGAAGCCCTCAAATGTCATCATTTCAGCATTGACAGATGCTGAATATGCTAAAGTTATGGACTGCAAATCTGCCAAGGAGATATGGGACAGATTGCAGAAAGTCTATGAAGGTGATGGCAGAATGAAGGAGGCCAAGCTTCAAGTTTTCAAGGAGAGATATGAATCTCTCAGAATGCAGAAAAATGAGACAGTCCAAGAGTTCTTCACCGGGGTTATTGATGCTGTAAACGATCTTAGAAGTCATGGGAAGAACAAGAAGGACTCATCTATTGTGAAGAAAATTCTGAGAATTCTGCCTGAGAGGTTTGCCTCAAAGGTGGCAGCCATAGAGGAGAGTAGAGATCTCAATTCTATGTCTCTGCATGATCTCCAGTGCAATCTCATTGCATATGAGATGAGAATAAAGTCAACTGAGAGCTCCTCAACGTCAAAGGTATCAAAGGAGGCAGCTTTCAAAGCTATGAAACACTTGAAGATAAAAGAAGAGGAAGAATCATCCAGTGAGGATGATGATAATGATGAGGAAGAAAGTGAAGGTGAAGTGTTGGCATACTTCACAAGGAAATTCAAAAAGGGGTCTAAGAAGGGAAAAGGACAGTTGTCCTTGAGATGTTATCGTTGTGGACAGACTGGACACTTTGCTTCTTAGTGCAAAGTGAAACTTGATGATGAAGATGAGGATGGTGATGATGAGTAGAATTCAAAATGAAGAAGACCATCATTCAAGTTAAGGAAGTCCAGCAAGAAGACTGCTAGCCCACAGAAGAAGAAGAAGAGAGGCTCATTCAAGAGTTATGTGAGCCAAACAAAAGAAGCCGATGAGGAGGAAGATGTAGACTCATCAGATGAGCATGCCTTTATGGCATCAACTCAAGGTGGTAGTTCAACCTCTGAAGAGGAAGAGGAGGTTGATGAAGAAGAACCAGATCCTGAAGCTGAGTTAGAAGCAGCTTCAAAGGAGATAATCAGAAGGGGCAGAACCATAAGAAGGTTGGAGGCCCACATAAAACAAGTTGAAGCAAAGTCTGAGGAAGCTGAAAGTCAAAAGGATGAAATAAGGGCTGAACATATTGACTTGAAGAGAATATTTGAAGAACATATCAAAATATGTGAAGACCTTACTATGGAGCTTGGCTCAAGGACTTCAACAATTGAAGAAATGGAGATAGAGTTGCTGAGACTTTAGCAACAACTCAAAAGGAGTGAAGAGAACATGCAAAAGCTTGAAATGATAGGAGAAACAAGTTCTGCAAGAGAAAAGAAGAATGAAGAGAAAGTGCAGCTATTTGAGGCTGCATTGCCTAAAGATAATAAGAATGTGCCACAGAAGTTGAAAGAGAAGGTTGTGACTCAGGAGAAGATAGCTGAGAATAAAGAGAATTTAAAGAAGCAACCTAGGGTGGCAAACAAAAATGAAGAAAAGAAGGTCAACCAGCAAAGGGCTATGGCTGAACAGAAGAAGGAAAAAAAGGTGGCTGAAATGAAAGCCACACAAGCAAAGAAGCCAGCCACGTTGCCTACACAGCAAGTAATGAACAAAAGAAAACAAGCTGTGATTAGACCCAAGAAGAGGCAGTTTCAAGGTCACTGTCTTTATTGTGGAGTTTGGGGTCATAAGGCAAGTAACTGCTGGTGGAGAAGGCCAGTATATGTCTCCAACTTGAGAAGATACGATGCTGCATACAGGGGGAGACAATACAAAATTCAGAGGAGAACACCTGTCGTGAGTTCTTGTACATATTGTAAAAAGCAAGGACACACTGACAAGGATTGTTGGTGGAAGCCCAAACCAGTGGTTTCAAAGAACAAGTTTGCTATATTGGGAGACTTGGAACAGTGTGAAAGGTGTAGGCAGGATGGCCATAATGCCAAGAGATGCATGACACTTCTCCCTGAGCAAGAGAAGGCACTCAATGGCATAGTGAAAACAAGCGGTGTAGTCAAAGCTGAGAAAAAGGAGAAAGCTATCTTCTAGCCAATTCAAAAGAAGGAATATAAAGCTAAAAGGGAGGTGGCTAATATAGCTGAAATTGCACTCAAAGCTGACTACAAGGATGAGCAGTGGATCCTTGATAGTGGATGCACTTCACACATGACGGGAAACAAGAGTAAATCGTCAAAGCTAAAGAAGTCAAGAGAAGGCAGAGTCAAGTTTGGCAATGATGATTCACTCAATATCAGTGGTCAAGGGTCAGTAAATATTGGAAAAGGAAAGCTGAAAGATGTTCTGCATGTTGAAGGACTCAGATATAATCTAGCATCTGTCAGCCAACTATGCAATGAAGACCATAAAGTGATATTCACAAAAACAGGTTGCCAAGTAAAGAGTAAAGAAGGCAATACTGTTGCAGCTGGGAAAAGAACAGTTGGAAATTTATATGTAATTGATGAGGACAAGACAAACAGCTGTTTACTTACAAAAGAAGAAGAAAATCAACTCTGACATCGAAGGCTGGGACACTTAACACAGAAGAACATGAGGAAGCTGACCACTACTTATGCAATCAGAGACATTCCAGGCCTTAAGAGAGAGAGGGAGTATGTCTGCTCAGCATGCTCTAAAGGAAAACAGGTCAGAAAGCAGTATAAGACCAAAGAGGTCAGTTTTGAAGCAGTGCTTGACATTGTGCATACTGATTTGTGTGGGCCAATGAGAACAAAAGGGTTGAATGGTGAGAGGTACTTCATCTTGTTTGTTGATGATTATTCCAGAAGGACCTGCATCATGCACCTCACACATAAGTCAAAAGTTTTGAAATGCTTCAAGAGATACAAAAGATTGGCTGAAAATGAGAGTGGAAAGAAGATCAAAGTATTGAGGTCAAATCAAGGCACTGAATTCACAAATGGAGCTTTTGAAGATTACCTTGAGAAGCATGGAATTCACCATCAGATGGCAGCAACAAGAACTCCTCAACAGAACAGGGTGGTAGAGAGGAAAAATAGAGCTGTGGTTGAAATGGCAAGAACTCTATTGCTGGAATCCAAGCTTCACATAAGATTTTGGACAGAAGCAACATTTACAGTCGTGCACCTATTGAACAGAGTTTCACTAAGGCCCAATATTGATAAGACTCCATATGAGCTATGGAGTGGGAAGAAGACAACAGCCAAGTGTCTTAGAATCTTTGGCAGCCCATGTTTTGTGAAGAACAAGGAGCAAAACTTGGGAAAATTCCATGCTAGGTCAGATGAAGGCATCTTTATGGGATACTCAGCAAAGACAAAAGGTTATAGAGTTTTTCTGCATAAACTGGGAAAAGTGGTCACTTCCAGTGATGTGAGAATAGATGAAAACTGGAAAACAACGCATAATGGAGAAGCTGAGGATAGTGAAGAAGATGACTTCAAGATAGATGAAGAATCTGACCAACATGAAGAAGTGGGAAAAGAAGTAAGTTCAGACTCAGAGAAGAGTGAGTCTGAAGATGAAGAAGGAGATTCTCTTGCAACTAATACTGTGCAAGAAAGAAAGCCAAAGAAAACGTGGACTAGTGCTCATCAAGAAAATCAGATCAGAGGTGACCCATCAACAGGAGTTACAGCAAGAAGAAGAACTGTGGGAGCTACTGCTTTACTCTCACAAGTTGAACCTAAATCTGTTGAAGAGGCTACACAAGATCTAACTAAATCTCTGTCCATAAAGCTATTTGAAAAGCACAGAATGAGTCTGTCTGTGCGAATGCCTCCTCAAGCCTGAAAATCAGGTGAATCCTCCATCTCTACTTTGCGAGTTTTTCAGATTTGTAATTGGTTGGCAAAGGGGGAGAGAAGCAACAGTGCAGGGGGAGCTGTTAAGAAAGGGGGAGTGCATATTTAGGGGGAGTTGTAATTCATCTGCTTCTGGATTATTACTCTAAGAAGATTATGAAGGATTGTTGCATAATGGTTTTTGTTATTAGTGTTGCCAACAATTACAAAAGGGGAGATTGTTGTTTCCACAACCTTGTATGGGTTGTAATTGTTGTCAACTAGGGTTAAGTGTGCAAGAAAGTAAAGCCACATGGAAGGGCAAGATAGTAAATCTACCGTGTAAGGGCAAGAACGTAAATCCACCACGTAAGCCCTATTAGGGTTTCATGGAAGAGAGTATATAAAGGCCTTGGAAGACAAAACTAGGGCAGAGGGCCAACACAATTGAAAAAACAGCAACCCTACAACAACCGACCAAAAAGGAAGAGAGAGCAGAACGACAAGAGATCAGAAACGACACCACTGGGAGAGCAAACCAGAAACGTCACCACCGGGAGAGCAAACCAGAACGTGCGACCTCCTGCAAGCAAACCAGAAACGCCTCCTGCAAGCAAACCAGAAACACATCCTTCAAGCAAACCAGAAACGCCTCCTGCAAGCAAACCAGAAACACATCCTTCAAGCAAACCAGAAACGCCTCCTGCAAGCAAACCAGAAACACATCCTGCAAGCAAACCAGAAACGCACAACCAGCAAGAGGAGAAACAAGAAACAGACCACCCAGAAGAGAAGACAGCAGACCTGGTATCCGTGAGACCACCCGGAAGAGAAGACAGCAGACCTGGTATTCGTGAGACCACCTGGAAGAGAAGACAGCAGACTAGAAGCGTGAGGCAGGCCGAGAGACGTGAACCAGAAAAACCACTAGCGTGAGGCAGGCTAAGAGACGTGAAACAGCAGACCAGAAGCGTGAGACCAGAACATGCAATGGCGTGACTGATCAGAAGCGTGGGGCAGGCCGTGAGACGTGAAACGGCAGACTAGAAGCTTGAGTGCAAGTTGTGAAACCGTGAGACGGTGAAAGCAGGAGTTGTGTGAAACAACCTAGAGAAGGAATTCGGCGAAGCATCGGAAAGAACTCAACGTATTTCCAGATTTCTTCAAGAGAGGTTAGAGAGCATTGCGGTGAACTTCTAAGTGGCAGTGGAGCAGCCTTTCAATTCAACAGAGGCAAGACAAGGTAGAAGAAGGGTAGACACAGTAAGTGACACTCTTTGTATTGTACTTGCTTAGTAATTGCAATAGTGAAAGGAGCAGAAGATTAAGACATCCATTGTAACTGGAATTCTCAAGTATAGTGGATAGTCTCGGTAAGGGAGAGTCCCTAACACCGTGGATGTATGTCACGTTGACGGAACCACGTAAATCTCGTGTGTCCTTAATTTGCTTTACGTTTTGTGTTTTGAATTGAGTTGTGAACGCAGCTAAAGTATCATCCAACCCATAACCTAACGAAGACCTAAACAAGAACATCCAAATTGTCTATTAGGCAAGGTGTCTGAAAGGTGACTTTGGGGACTATTGTGATTAGTAGGTAGCAATAGATCTACCTTAGTCGAATCTGAGAAAGAGTTCGCTTTTAAGAAGAGATTGAAGTTGTTCACTTTCCTGTGAATTGCGAATTGTGGTGATACTGATTCACCCCCCTCTCAGTATCACAAACTAATAGATCCTAGGGTGAAGTTGGGAACTTCAGTGTATTTCATTCAATTGAGTCTATTACTTTTATTTGTATTCAATTAACATATTCAACTATTACGTTTATTTCATATTCAAAATGCAATGATTTTAAAATTATTTAAAAAATAAATAATGGCATTATTGTTATTTTTAGAATTTTAAAGTCTTAGGGAGAAATTTTTCTTTAATGCCCAAGTGAATTTAAATTTTGTAATTTTTTTAATTGTCTCTATAACCACAATGCAATTTGACATGATTTATATAATTTTTGTATACAAACATGTTAATTAAGTAAAAGTAAATACAATGGATTCTAATAAAAAGTAAGTTCCCTACGTTCTATAGCTATATACTTGACCCAACATTAAAGCTTTGGATTGGAATTTATAATAGTCATCCACTAAAATGTATTTTGTAGAATTGAGTCCATTACTTTTATTTGTGTTCAATTGACATATTCAAATATTACGTTTTCATCATTCAAAATGAAATGGCATTAAAAATTTTTTAAAAAATAAAAATATTGCATTATTTTAATTTATAAAAGGAGAAATTTTACATTAATAATCAAGTGAAAGTATATTCTGTAATTTTTTTAATTGTGTCCATTACCACAATGCAATTTCACATGATTTGTATAATTTTAGCATACAAACATGTTAATTAAATACAAGCAAATGTAATGGACTTTAATAAGAAGTTATCCCACTATGCTCTAGAGTTATATGCTTGACACAACATTGAAACATGAGATTGGAATTTATAATAGTCATCCATTAAAGTGTCTTTTGCATAATTGAGTCGCTTACTTTTATTTGTATTCAATTAACATGTTCAAATATTACATTTATCTCACCATTCAAAATGCAATGGTATTAAGAATTTTTTAAAAACTAAAAACATTGCATTATTTTAATTTTTAGAATTTTAATATCTTACAAGGAGAATTTCTTCATTAATACTCAGGTAAATTTAAATTTGGTAATTTTTTTAATTGTCTCCATTACCACAATGCAATTTGACATGATTTATATAATTTTATTATGCAAACATGTTCATTAGATAAAAGCGAATGCAATGAACTCTAATAAGAAGTTAGTCCATTACACTCTAGAGTTATATGCTTGACCTAACATTGAAGTTTGGCATTGGAATTTATAATAGTCATCTGCTAAGCTGTATTTTGTACAATTGAGTCCCTTACTTTTATTTTTGTTCAATTAAAATATTCAAAAATTATGTTGATCTCACTATTGAAAATGCAATGGTAATAAAAATTATTAAAAATATAAAAACATTGCATTATTTTAATTATTAGAATTTTGAACTCTTACATGAAGATATTCTTGGTTAATATTCAGGTGAATTTAAATTTGTTAATTATTTTAATTGCCTACATTACCACAGTGCAATTTGACATGATTAATATAATTTTAGTGTACAAACATGTTAATTAAACAAAAGTGAATGCAATGAACTCTCATAAAAAGTTAGTTCACTATGCACTAGACCTATATGTTTAACCCAACATTGAAATTTGGGATTGGAATTTATAACAGTCATCCACTAAAGTTTATTTTATATAATTGAGTCCATTGGTTTTATTTTGGCAAATTAACATATTCAAATATTAGGTTTATCTCACCACTGAAAATGCAATGGTATTAAAATCTTTTTAAAAAATAAAAAAATTGCATTATTTAAATTTTTAGAATTTTAAAATTTTACGGGGATAAATTTTTCGTTAATACTCAAGTGAATTTAAATTTTGTAATTTTTTTAAGTGTCTCCATTACCATAATGCAATTTGACATGATTTATATAATTTTAGTATACAAACATGTCAATTAAATAAAAGCGAATGCAATGAACTCTAATAAGAAGTTAGTCCACTACGCTCTAGAGCTACATGCTTGACCCAATATTGAAACTTGGGATTGGAATTTATAATAGTCATTCACTAAAGTGTGTTTTGTACAATTGAGTATGTTACTTTTATTTGTGTTCAATTTACATATTCAAATATTATATTTATCTCACCATTCAAAATGCAATGGCATAAAGAATTTTTTTAAAAAATAAAAACATTGCATTATTTTAATTTTTAGAATTTTAATATCTTACAATGAGAAATTCTTCGTTAATATTCAAGTGAATTTAAATTTGGTAATTTTTTTAATTGTCTCCATTATCACAATGCAATTTGACATGATTTATATAATGTTAGTATGCAAACATGTTAATTAGATAAAAGTGAAGGCAATGGACTATAATAAGAAGTTAGTCTATTATGCTCTAGAGCTATATGCTTGACCTAACATTAAAACTTGAGATTAGAATTTATAATATTTATCCACTAAAATGTGTTTTATACAATTGAGTCTGTTGCTTTCATTTTGGTAAATAAACATATTCAAATATTAGGTTTCTCTCACCATTTAAAAAGAAATGGAATTAAAAATTATATAAAAAATAAAAGCATTGCATTATTTTAATTTTTAGAATTTTAAAATCTTACAGGGAGAAATTCTTCGCTAAAACTCAAGTGAATGTAAATTCTGTAATTTTATTAATTTTCTCCATTTCCATAATGCAACTTGACATGATTTATAAAATTTTAGTATACAAACATGTTAATTAAACAAAAGCGAATGCAACGAAACCTAGAGTTATATGCTTGACTCAACATTAAAGATTAGGATTGAAATTTATAATAGTCAGGTACTAAAGATTATTTTATACAATTGAGTCCATTGGTTTTATTTTGGCAAATTAACATATATAAATATTAGGTTTATCTCACCACTGAAAATGAAATGGAATTAAAAATTATTTAAAAATAAAAATATTGCATTATTTTAATTTTTACAATTTGAAAGTATTATTGGGAGAAATTCTTCATTAATACTCAAGTGAATTTAAATTTGGTAATTTTTTTAATTATCCCTATTTTCACATTGCAATTTGACATGATTTGTATAATTTTAGTACAAAAACATGTCAATTAAATAAAATTGAATGCAATGGGCTTTAATAAGAAGTTAGTCCACTATACTCTACAGTTATATGCTTGACACCAACCTTGACACTTGGAATTGGAATTTATAATAATCATCCACCAAGGTGTATTTTATACTATTGAGTCCATCGCTTTTATTTTGGCAAATTAATATATTTAAAGATTAGGTTTATCTTACCATTGAGAATGCAATGGAATTAAAAATTATTTAAAAAATAGAAACATTGCATTATTTAATTTTTATAATTTTAAAGTCTTATAGGGACAAATTTTACATTCATACTCAAGTGAATGTAAATTCTGTAATTTTTTAATTCTCTCCTTTACCATAATGCAATTTGACATGATTTATATCATTTTAGTATACAAGCATGTTAATTAAATAAAAGCAAATGTAATGGACTCTAATAAGAAGATAGCCCACTACACTCTAGAGCTATATACTTGACCCAACATTGAAATATGAGATTGCAATTTATAATAGTCATCCACTAAAGTGTATTTTGTACAATTGAGTCCATTACTTTTATTTGTGTTTAATTAGCATATTCAAATATTATCTCACCATTGAAAATGCCATGGTATTAAGAATTTTAAAAAAAAATAAAAACATTGTATTATTTTAATTTTTAGAATTTTAAAGTCTTATAAGGAAAAATTATTCACTAATAATCAAGTGAATTTAAATTTTGTAATTTTTTTAATTGTGTCCATAACCACAATGCAATTTGACATAATTTATATAATTTTCGTATCCCAACATGTTAATTAAATAAAAGCAAATGCAATGAACTCTAATAAGAAATTAGCCCACCATGCTCTAAAGTTATATATTTGACCCAACATTGAAACATGAGATCAGAATTTATAATAGTCATCCACTAAAGTGTATTTTGCACAATCGAGTCCATTGCATTTATTTGTGGTCAATTAAAATATTTACATATTACATTTATCTCACCATTCAAAATGCAATGGTATTAAGACTTCTTTAAAAAATAAAAACATTGTATTATTTTAATTTTTAGAATTTTAAAATATTAGAGGGGGAAATTCTTCGTTAATACTAAAGTGAATTTAAATTTGGTAATTTTTTTAATTATCTCCATTACCACAATGCAATGGAATTAAAAATTATTTAAAAAATAAAAACATTGCGTTATTTTAATTTTTAAAATTTTAAAGTCTTATAGGAAGAAATTTTACATTCATACTCAAGTGAATATAAATTCTATAATTTTTTTAATTGTCTCCATTATCGTAAAGCAATTTGACATGATTTATATAATTTTCATATGCAAACATGTTAATTAAATAAAAGCGAATGTGATAGATCCTAATAAAAAGTTAGCCCACTATTCTCTAGAGTTGTATAATTGATTAAACATTGAAACACGAGATTGGAATTTATAATAATCATCCACTAAAGTGTATTTTATACAACTGAGTCTATTGCTTTTATTTTGGTAATTTAACATCTTTAAATATTATGTTTATCTCACCATTGAAAATGCAATGGTATTAAAAATTATTTAAAAAATAAAAGCACTACATTATTTTAAATTTTAGAATTCAATTGTTTTACTAGGAGAAATTCTTCATTAACAGTCAAGTGAATTTAAATTTTGTAATTGTTTTAATTGTCTCCATTACCACAATGCAAGTTGACATGATTTATATAATTTTAGTATACAAACATGTTGATTAAATAAAAGTGAATGCAATGGAGTCTAATAAGAAATTAGTTCACTATGCTCTAGAGCTATATATTTGACCCAACATTGAAACATGAGATTGGAATTTATAATAGTCATCCATTAAAGTGTATTTCGTACAATCAAGTCCATTACATGTATTTGTGGTCAATTAACATATTCACATATTACGTTTATCTCACCATTCAAAATGCAATAGTATTAAGACTTTTTAAAAAAAAATAAAACATTGCATTATTTTCATTTTTAGAATTTTAAAGTCTTAGAGGGAGAAATTCTTCGTTAATACTCAAGTGAATTTAAATTTGGTAATTTTTTTAATTATCTCCATTACCATAATGTTATTTGACATGATTTATATAATTTTAATATACAAACATGTTAATTAAATAAAAGCAAATGTAATGGACACTAATAAAAAGTTAGCCCACTACGCTTTAGAGCTTATGCTTGACCTAACATTGATACTTGGGATTGGAATTTGTATTTATTTTGTACAATTGAGTCCATTACTTTTATTTGTGTTCAATTAACATATTTAAATAGTAGATTTATCTCACCATTAAAAATGCAGTGGAATTAAGAATTTTTTAAAAAATAAAAACCTTGCATTATTTTGATGTTTAGAATTTTAATATCTTACAGGGAAAAATTATTTGTTAATACTCAAGTGAATGTAAATTTGGTAATTTTTTTAATTATCTCCATTACCACAATGCAATTTGACATGATTCATATAATTTTAATATATAAACATGTTAATTAAATAAAAGCGAACGCAATGGACTCAAATAAGAAGTTAACCCACTACGCTTTAGAGCTAGGCATTGGAATTTATAATAGTTATCCACTAAGGTGTATTTTATACTATTGAGACCATTGCTTTTAGTTTGGCAAATTAACAAATTCAAATATTAGATTTATCTCACCATTAAAAATGCAACGAAATTAAAAATTATTTAAAAAATAAAAACATTGCATTATTTTAATTTTTAGAAGTTTAAAATCTTACAGGGAGAAATTTTATGCTAATACTCAAGTGAATATAAATTCTATAATTTTTTTAATTGTCTCAATTATCGTAATGCAATTTGACATGATTTCTATAATTTTCATATATAAACATGTTAATTAAATAAAAGCGAATGCAATGAAGCCTAATAAGAAGTTAGCCCACTACACTATAGAGTTGTATGCTTGATCAAATATTAAAACACGAGTTTGGGATTTATAATAATCATCCACTAAAGTGTATTTTATACAACTAAGTCTATTGCTTTTATTTTGGTAATTTAATATATTCAAATATTATGTTTATCTCACCATTGAAAATGCAATGGTATTAAAAATTATTTAAAAAAATAAAAGCATTGCACTATTTTAATTTTTAGAATTCGAATGTTTTACCAGGAGAAATTCTTCATTAGCAGTCAAGTTAATTTAAATTTTTCAATTTTTTTAATTGTTTCCATTACCACAATACAAGTTGACATGATTTATATAATTTTAGTATACAAACATGTTAATTAAATAAAAGCAAATGCAATGGGCTCTGATAAGAAGTTAGTCCACAACACTCTACAGCTATATATTTGACCCAAAATTGAAATATGGGATTGGAATTTATAATAGTCATCCACTAAAGTGTATTTTGTACAATCGAGTCCATTGCATTTAATTGTGGTCAATTAATATATTCACATATTACATTTATCTCATCATTCAAAATGCAATGTTATTAAGACATTTTTAAAAAATAAAAACATTGCATTATTTTAATTTTTAGAATTTTAAAGTATTAGAGAGAGAAATTCCTCGTTAATACTCAAGTGAATTTAAATTTGGTAATTTTTTTAATTGTCTCCATTACCACAATGCAATTTGACATGATTTATATAATTTTAGTATACAAACATGTTAATTAAATAAAAGCGAATGCAATTGACTCTACTAAGAAGTTAGCTCACTGTGCTTTGGAGATATATGCTTGACACAACATTGAACCTCCGGATTGGAACTTATAATAGTCATCCACTAAAGTTTATTTTGTACTATTGAGTCCGTTACTTTTATTTGTGTTCAATTAACATATTCAAATATTAGGTTTATCTCACCATTAAAAATGAAATGGTATTAAGAATTTTTTAAAAAATAAAAACATCACATTATTTTAAAGTTTAGAATTTTAATATCTTATGAGAAAAAATTCTTTGTTAATACTCAAGTGAATGTAAATTTGGTAATTTTTTTAATTGTCTCCATTACCACAATGCAATTTGACATGATTTATATAATTTTAGTATACAAACATGTGAATTAAATAAAAGCGAATACAATTGACTCTAATAAGAAGTTAGCCCCACTATGCTTTGGAGCTATATGTTTGACACAACATTGAACCTCGAGATTGGAATTTATAATAGTCATCTGCTAAAATTTATTTTGTACAATTAAGTCCATTACTTTTATTTGTGTTCAATTAACATATTCAAATATTACGTTTATCTCACCATTAAAAATGAAATGGTATTCAGAAATTTTTAATAAATTTGGTAATTTTTTTAATTGTCTCCATTACCACAATGCAAGTTGACATGATTTATATAATTTTAATATACAAACATGTTGATTAAATAAAAGCAAATGCAATGGAGTCTAATAAGAAGTTAGTCCACTACGCTCTAAAGCTATATATTTGACCCAACATTGAAACATGGGATTGGAATTTATAATAGTCATCCACTATAGTGTATGTTGTACAATTGAGTCCATTGCATGTATTTGTGGTCAATTAACATATTCACATATTATGTTTATCTAACCATTCAAAATGAAATGGTATTAAGACTTTTTTAAAAAATAAAAACATTGCATTATTTTCTTTTTTAGAATTTTAAAGTCTTGGAGGGAGAAATTCTTCCTTAATACTCAAGTGAATTTAAATTTGGTATTACCACAATGCAATTTGACATGATTTATATAATTGTAGTATACAAACATGTTAATTAAATAAAAGTGAATGCAATGGACTCTAATAAAAAGTTAACCCACTACGTTCTAGAGCTTATGTTTGACCCAACATTGAAACTTGGGATTGGAATTTATAATAGTCATCTGCTAAAGTTTATTTTGCACAATTGAGTCTGTTACTTTTATTTGTGTTTAATTAATATATTTAAATATTAGGTTTATCTCACCATTAAAAATGCAATGGGATTAAGAATTTTTAAAAAAATAAAAACCTTGCATTATTTTGATGTTTAGAATTTTAATATCTTACAAGGAAAAATTCTTCGTTAATACTCAAGTGAATGTAAATTTGGTAATTTTTTTAATTGTCTCCATTACCACAATGCAATTTGACATGATTTATATAATTTTAATATAAAAACATATTAATTAAATAAAAGCGAACGTAATGGACTCAAATAAGAAGTTAACCAACTACGCTTTAAAGTTATATGCTTGACACAACATTGAAACTTGAGATTGGAATTTATAATAGTTATCCACTACGATGTATTTTACACTATTGAGACCATTGCTTTAGTTTGGCAAATTAACAAATTCAAATATTTGATTTGTCACACCATTAAAAATGCAATGGAATTAAAAATTATTTAAAAAATAAAAACATTGTGTTATTTTAACTTTTAAAATTTTAAAGTTTTAGAGGGAGAAATTTTACATTAATACTCAAGTGAATCTAAATTCTGTAATTTTTTTAATTGTCTCCATTATCATAATGCAATTTTGATGCGGAAAACCCCAAAAAGACGTGGCTTAGGGACCCAACGCACACAATGAATCAAAGAACAACCAGGAAAGCTAAATCAGGGTTTAATAACACAAACCCTAGACCCAAAATTCGAAGGAACACGAACCTAGGGTATTCAAGATGGATATGGACGCCACACTCCAGAAGAGGAAGGAATTGGGAGTGATAAGTTGGTTTGAACGCCACAAGAAGAAAACCTCTTGATAAGTTCTTTAGTTCTCAAAAGAACCGAAGGAGAAACCCTTGCTTTCTATTTCACTGAAAGTTGTCTGATATCTTGATTGTCTGATTTCCAAAGCTTACAAGGGGTGCCTATTTATAGGCTAAGATAGCAATCCTAAAGAGGCATAAATTCCTAGTTAGGACAATTCCTTATTTAGGCGGAATTCCTATCTAGGTACAAATTCTTATATGGAAAATAAACTCCTAATTTGGAGTTACTACTATTATTAGTCCTAACACTTTAATTACTCTAATGATACTAATAAGGCCTGGACTCTCTTCCAAGTTTAAATTCGCACCATTTGAAGTTGGGTTGGCCTGAGCATCTTGAATCAGCCCATTTAGTGCTTCTTTAATCTTTCTGGCCCTAGCTCATATTGGGCCTTCTGGAATGTGCAATGGACCTCTTGCATCCATTGAAGCCCTAGCTCGTGTTATTGGGCCTTCTAGAATGTGCAATGGACCTCTTGCATCAATTGAAGCTCTAACTCGTGTTATTGGGCCTTCTGGAATGTGCAATGGACTTTTTGCATCCTTTGAAGCCTTCCACCCTTCATGTCTACGGTTCTCATCAAATTTGACATGATTTTTATAATTTTTGTATAAAAACATGTTAATTAAGTAAAAGCGAATGCAATTGACCCTAATAAGAAGTTAGCGCACTACGCTCTAGCGTTGTATGCTTGATCAAATGTTGAAACGCAAGATTAGAATTTATTATAATCATTCACTAATGTGCATTTTATACAATTGAGTCTATTGCTTTTGTTTTGGTAAATTAACATATTCAAATATTATGTTTATCTCACCATTGAAAATGCAATGGTATTAAAAATTATTTAAAAAATAAAAGTATTGCATTATTTTAATTTTTAGAATTCAAATGTTTTACCGGGAGAAATTTTTCATTAACAGTCAAGTGAATTTAAATTTTGTAATTTTTTTAATTGTCTCTATTACCACAATGCAAGTTGACATGATTTATATAATTTTAGTATACAAACATGTTAATTAAATAAAAGCGAATGCAATGGACTTTAATAAGAGGTTAGTCCACAACACTCTAAAGCTATATATTTGACCTAACATTGAAACATGGGATCGGAATTTACAGTAGTCATTTACTAAGTGTATTTTGTACAATTGTGTGCATTGCATTTATTCGTGGTCACTTAACATATTCACATATTACATTTATCTTACCATTCAAAATGCAATGGTATTAAGACTTTTTTAAAAAATAAAAACATTGCATTATTTTAATTTTCAGAATTTTAAAGTATTAGAGAGAGAAATTCTTCGTTAATACTCAAGTGAATTTAAATTTGGTAATTTTTTTAATTGTCTCCATTACCATAATTCTATTTGACATTATTTATATAATTTTAATATACAAACATGTTAATTAAATAAAAGCAAACATAATGGACTTTTATAAGAAGTTAGCCTACTATGCTCTAGATCTATATGCTTGACACAACATTAAAGTTCGGGATTGGAATTTATAATAGTTATGCACTAAGGTGTATTTTATACTATTGAGACCATTGCTTTTCGTCTGGCAAATTAACAAATTCGAATATTAGATTTATCTCACCATTGAAAATGCAATGGAATTAAAAATTATTTAAAAACTAAAAACATTGCGTTACTTTAATTTTTAGAATTCTAAAGTCTTATAGGGAGAAATTTTACATTAATACTCAAGTGAATATAAATTCTGTAATTTTTTTAATTGACTTCATTATCACAATGCAATTTGACATGATTTATATAATATTCGTATACAAACATGTTAATTAAATAAGAGCAAATGCAATGGACCCTAATAAGAAGTTAGCCCACTATGCTCTAGAGCTATATGATTGATCAAACATTGAAACACAAGATTGGAATTTATTATAATCATCCATTAAAGTGTATTTTATGCAATTGAGTCTATTACTTTTATTTTGGTAAATTAACATATTCAAATATTATGTTTATCTCTCCATTGAAAATGCAATGGTATTAAAAATTATTTAAAAAATAAAAGCATTGCTTTATTTTAATTTTTAGAATTCAAATGTTTTACCAGGAGAAATTCTTCATTAACAGTCAAATGAATTTAAATTTTGTAATTTTTTTAATTGTCTCCATTACCACAATGTAAGTTGACATGATTTATATAATTTTAGTATAAAAACATGTGAATTAAATAAAAGCACATGCAATGCACTCTAATAAAAAGTTAGTCCACAACACTCTAGATCAGAATTTATAATAATCATCCACTAAAGTGTATTTTGTACAATCGAGTTCATTGCATTTAATTGTGGTCAATTAACATATTCACATATTACGTTTATCTCACCATTCAAAATGCAATGTTATTAAGACTTTTTTTATTAAGACTTTTTTAAAAAATAAAAACATTGCATTATTTTAATTTTTAGAATTTTAAAGTCTTAAAGGGAGAAATTCTTTATTAATACTCAAGTGAATTTAAATTAGGTAATTTTTTTAATTGTCTTCATTACCATAATTCAATTTGACATGAGTTATATAATTTTAGTATGCAAACATGTTAATTAAATAAAAGCGAAAGCAATGGACTCTAATAAGAAGTTAGTCCACTAAGTTGTTGAGCTATATGGTTGCCCCAACATTGAAGCTTAGGATTGGAATTTATAATAGTGATACACTAAAGTGTATTTTATGTAATTGAGTCCCTTACTTTTATTTGTGTTCAATTAACATATTCCAATATTATGTTTGTCTCACCATTCAAAATGCAATGGTATTAAGAATTTTTTAAAAAATTAAAACATTGCATTAATTACATTTTTAGAATTTTAATATCATGTGAATTTAAATTTGGTAATTTTTTAATTGTCTCCATTACCACAATGTGATTTATATAATTTTAGTATGCAAACATGTCAATTAAATAAAAGCAAAAGCAATAGACTTTAATGAAAAGTTAGCCCACTACACTCTAACGCTATATGCATGACCCCCCATTGATGCTTATGATTAGAATTTATAATAGTCATCCACTAAGGTGTATTTTATACTATTGAGTCCATTGCTTTTATTTTAGCAAATTAACATATTTAATTATTAGGTTTATCTGACCATTGAAAATGCAATGGAATTAAAAATTATTTAAAAATTTTACGTTAATACTCAAGTGAATGTAAATTCTATAATTTTTTTAATTGTCTCCATCATCACAATGCAATTTGACATGATTTATATAACTTTTGTATACAAATATGTGAATTAAATGAAAGCGAATGCAATGGACTCTTATAATAAGTTAGCCTACTATGCTCTAGAGCTATATGCTTGACCCAAGATTGCAACATGAGATTGGAATTTATAATAGTCATCCACTAAAGTGTATTTTGTACAATTGAGTCCATTACTTTTATTTGTGCTCAATTAACATATTCAAATATTATGTTTATCTCACCATTCAAAATTCAATGGTTTTAAGAATTTTTCAAAAAATAAAAACTTTGCATTATTTTAATTTTTAGAATTTTAATATCTTGCAAGGAGAAATTCTTCGTTAATACTCAAGTGAATTTAATTTGGATTTTTTTTTAATTGTATCCATTACCATAATGGAATTTGACATGATTTATATAATCTTAGTATGCAAATATGTTAATTAAATAAAAGCAAATGCACTAGACTCTTATTAGAAGTGAGTTCACTACGCTATAAAGCTATTTGCTTGACCTAACATTGAAGCTTGACATTGCAATTTATAATAGTCATCCACTAAAGTGTATTTTATACAATTGAGTCCATTGCTTTTATTTTGATGGATTAACATTTTCAAATTTTAGATTTCACTCACCATTGAAAATGCAATGGAATGAAAAATTATTTAAAAAATAAAAACTTTGCATTATTTTAATTTTTATAATTTTAAAGACTTATAGGGAGAAATTCTTCATTAATACTATTGTGAATTTAAATTTTGTAATTTTTTTAATTGTCTCCATTACCACAATGCAATTTGACATGATTTATATAATTTTACTATAAAAACGTGTTAATGAAATAAAAGCAAATGCAATAGACTTTAATAAGAAGTTAGTCTACTACGCTCTAGAGTTATATGCTTGACTTAACATTGAAACTTATAATTACAATTTATAGTAGTCATCCCATAAAATGTATTTTATACATTTAAGTCCATTGCTTTTATTTTGGTAAATTAACATATTCAAATATAAGGTTTCTCTCACTGTTGAAAATAAAATAGTATTAAAAATTATTAAAAAAATAAAAGCATTGCATTATTTTAATTTTTATAATTTAAAAGTCTTACCGGGAGAAATTCTTCGTTAATACTCAAGTGAATTTAAATTTTGTAATTTTTTTAGTTGTCTCCATTACCACAATGCGATTTGACATGATTTATATAATTTTAGTATACAAACATGTTAATTGAACAAAATCGAATGCAATGGACTCTAATAAGAAGTTAGTCCACTACTTTTTAGAGCTATATGCTTGACCCAAGATTGAAACTTGAGATTACAATTTATAATAGTCATCTATTAAAGTGTATTTTATACAATTGAGTCCATTGCTTTTATTTTGGTGAATTAACATTTTCAAATTTTAGGTTTATCTCACCAGTGAAAATTCAATGGAATTAAAAATTATTTAAAAAATGAAAACACCGTATTATTTTAATTTTTAGAATTTTAATGTCTTACAAGGAGAAATTCTTCATTAATACTATTATGAATTAAAATTTTGTTCTTTTTTTAACTTTCTGCATTACCATAATGCAATTTGACATGATTTATATAATTTCAGTATACAAACATTTTAATTAAATAAAAGCAAATGAAATGGACTTTAATAAGAAGTTAGCCCACTATGCTCTAGTGCTATATGCTTGATCCAACATTGAAGCTTGAGATTGCAATTTATAATAGTCATCCCCTAAAGTGTATTTTATACATTGGACTCCATTGCTTTTATTTTGGTAAATTAACATATTCAAATATTAGGTTTATCTCACTGTTGGAAAATGCAATGGTATTAAAAATTATTTAAAAAATAAAAGCATTACATTATTTTAATTTTTAAAATTTTAATATCTTAGTGGGAGAAATTTTTCGTTAGTACTCACGTCAATTGAAATTCTATAATTTTTTTAATTGTCTCTATTACCACAATGTAATTTGACATTATTTATATAATTTTCGTATACAAACATGGTAATTAAAGAAAAGTAATTGCAATGGACTCTAATAAGAAGTTAACCCACTGCGCTTTAGAGCTATATGCTTGATCCAACACTGAAACTTGAGGTTGCAATTTATAATAGTTATCCACTAAAGTATATTTTGTACAATTAACATATTCAAATATTAAGTTTATCTCACTATTAAAAATTCAATGGTATTACAAATTATTTAAAAATTAAAAACATTGCATTATTTAAAGTTTTAGTATTTTAAAGTCAAATAGGGAGAAATTTTTTTGTTAATACCCAAGTGAATTTAAATTTTGTAATTTTTTTCTTTGTCTCCATTACTACAATACAATTTGGCATGATTTATATAATTTTAGTATACAAACATGTTAATGAAATAAAGGGGAATGCAATGGACTCTAATAAAAAGTTAGCCCATTACGCTCTAGAGCTATATGCTTGACCCAATATTGAAACTTGGGACTGCAATTTATAATAGTCATCCACTAAAGTGTATTTTATACAATTGAGTCCATTGCTTTTATTTTGATGGATTAACATATTCAAATATAAAGTTTATCTCACCATTGAAAATAAAATGGAATTAAAAATTATTTAAAAATAAAAACATTGCATTATTTTCATTTTAGAATCTTAATGTCTTACAGGGAGAAATTCTTTCTTAATAGTATTGTGAATTAAAATTTTGTTATTTTTTTAACTATTTCCATTACCATAATGCAATTTAATATGATTATATAATATTAGCCCACTATGCTCTAGAGCTAAATGCTTGATTGAACATTGAAACTTGAGATTGCAATTTATAATATTCAAAATTATTTAAAAAATAAAAGCATCGCATTATTTAAATTTTTAGAATTTAAAGTCTTAGAGAGAGAAATTTTTCATTAATACTCAAGTGAATTTAAATTTTATTATTTTTTTAATTGTCTCCATTACTACAATGCAATTTGGCATTATTTATATAATTTTAGTATACAAATATGTTAATGAATAAAAACTGAATGCAATGGACACTAATAAGAAGTTAGCCCATTACACTCTAGAGCTGTATGCTTAACCTAACATTGAAACCTGGGATTGCAATTTATAATAGACATACACTAAAGTGTATTTTATACAATTAAGTCCATTGCTTTTATTTTTGGTGAATTAATATATTCAAATATTATGTTTATCTCGCTATAGAAAATGCAATTGGATTCAAATTATTTAAAAAATAAAACCATTGCATTATTTTAATTGTTAGAATTTTTAAAATCTTATAGGAAGAAATTCTTCATTAATACTCAAGTGAATTTAATTTTGTATTTTTTTAATTATCTCCATTTACCACAATGCAATTTAACATGATTATATAATTTTAGTACACAAACATGTTAATTAAACAAAGCGAATGCAATGGACTCTAATATGCAGTTAGTCCACTACACTCTAGAGCCATATACTTGACCCAACATTAAAGCTCGAGATTTCAATTTAAAATAGTCATCCCCTAAAGTGTATTTATACATTTGAATTCATTACTTTTATTTGTATTCAATTAACATATTTAAATATTACGTTTTATCTCACCATTCAAAATGCAATGGTATTAAGAATTTTTGAAAAAATAAAATTTTAGTATACAAACATGTTAATTAAATAAAAGTGAATGTAATGAACTCTAATAATAAGTTAACCCACTACGTTGTAGAGT